>OX235274.1:133900189-134240901 GCA_944472155.2 Trichobilharzia szidati
CCATAACGCAGTCGGAATTTAGATGCAAAAAAGTCGCGTATTCGTTGAAAAATGCACTAAAAATCATTGCAAGCATAATATTATTACTACATTGTTATCGCTTTTGTGTTATAAGAGTGTCTCGCAGTCAATACACAGATGATCTATGGGGGAGTCGTGCCATGCGCGACAGATACATTCATCCAGGTGACTGTAGGTCATAGTACTTTGTGATCCATTGATATTTCTCACAGGGGTTCTTTTACCTACTCCTGACTCTAACCTTAACCCTAGACCCTGATCTAAAAAGCCATAATCCCACCTCACAGTATTGATTTACAGAAGAAGTACCCAAAGAATAAGTGGAATACTGTATGCGCCATCTCCAAGTCCAGAAAGGCAGGCATGATTTGATTTCATAGAATTCCCTGTATCTGATTTGTTCTTAAAGGTCAACTTCCGAATGACCTTGGCCTTGGCTATAATACTTCGATATATATATATATATAAGCTGTTGGATCCCGTCTGAATGACTGAATAGTAACTTATAATAATGATAATAATAATAATATCGGCTTCGTCCTGCACAAAAAGCTAACATGACATGCAGAATTCTGAGCATAATTTATTGCATAATATTTTCTCTTCATCCAAGATCTTCAAAGAAAATGGCAGTTTACTTTATATCATCCCACGAAATGCTGTTTTATCTGAAGAATAAAATAACCCCTCATAGTATTTGTCTTCCATTTGCGAGAAATGCATACCAGTTGTAGGTTGAAAGCCAATTAAAAATGTGCTATCCGCGGACATAAGAATTAGATGAAGTTTTATGTATTGTTGATTGGATTGCAACTCACCATCATTGTCGTGGATCCGACATAGAACTTTAAGGAGAAAGATGCTCAGGAAGGCTTCGTGTGCTTTTGGAAGTGTATGGGGGGTTGTTGCTTCCCAGCTGCCCACACCGTGGAAGTTGATTGATTCTTCGAGTACCTGAAACAGGGAGAGGGTTAGCGTTGCGTGACCGCAGAGCCCAGGGGACGACTGCTTGAGGCCGGTCATACACGGCTTATATGAACTGGTTTCTTGGTTTGGTTCCGTATTAGTAAACTTACCGCCAGTTACCCGCCAGAGTGGGGTAAGTGGGATGTACAATTTTCGGGGTCGACCTTTTCTAACCCCGTCTCTCTAGAGTGGAGAGACAGCATAGCTGGCATGCTGGTCATCTGAGGGAAACACCTTACTGCGACTGTTACACCCCTGTTCCCCAGCAGTACGACTTCGCCCTCAGACTCCCAGCATAGTGTAAGAAAGATTCTTACACAATGCCGGTAACTGTTTTTAGTCTAATCGCTATCCTAACAACCTTCCTGGCATAGTAGGACCTGCAGGAACATTGGTTCCAGCCATTGTAGCTTGTTGGGACATTGCGATGTGCAAGCCTGGCGACCACCGTACTTCAAGGTAACACCTATCGGTCGGGCATTGTCGTGGATACACATCTGTGTTAAGCTGTAGTAATTCTCTTTTTTTAATTGATACCTGCTTTTCTGATGAACTGATCAGCAGAGTAAAATTGATTTTTCTTTCTCCCTCGATTTGTCTTTTCTCTAGGCAATGGCTCGAATTTGGCGCCCAGGTCAGTTGAGACCAGTTCGATTATACCGTCTGGTCACAGCTGGTGGTATGGAAGAGAGAATATTTCAACGGCAAGCAGCTAAGTTGGCTTTAACTAGTCAAACACTAGTCAATTCATCAATGTACAACAATAACAATCATTTGTATAATTTTATTGATAAAAAGTCGAATACAAAGTCTGGAATACTTACTCGAGATGAATTGAAGGTATGTGAATGTTAAATTGTAATTTTGTCTCCTGATTATGTAATATTCTCACTTTAACCACTTAGTTATTGTAATGTAGTAGTGATGTTAGGAAATCTATAATGTCCGTTGTGTTTTTGACATTTCCTGTCACAAGTGGTTACATTGCTACTGCTGAGTTAATTGTTATCGTGATGGAAGCTCTTGGCTTCTGACCACTAAATCATGGGTTCAACCTCCTCTCCACCTGATGAGGATTCGGCAGCTAGGTAGTATCTTTACCTTTCACACAATCTATCTTCATTATTTGTTATTATTCTCCTGGGTTCCGAGTGAAACATACGGCTTCAATAGCACATTCCATTCCACCCTTGATTTCTCCTCCTCACACGATCCTATCATGTCACCCTCTGAACCCCTTCCTATCTTGTAGTTTTGTATTTTGGTTCCACTCAATGACCTGACACCTCAAGTCACTCAACAGTCTCCTCAGTTTGTGTCGAATCCATCTCCTGACCGACTGACTGACTGGTTTCAAGATAGAATTTTGCACAGATGTACAGCAGTTCGAGTTGCCATACTTCACTCAGCACACAAAGTCAGAAAAGAAAGTAAAAATGAAATGCAAAATAGAGTCAGTAAACACAGATATGAGGCAAAAAGAATAGTAATAACGAAGAACAATATAGTTTTATTGGAAATTATAAGTCACGAGGAGTGGATGCATCTGCGTCATCCATTGAGAACGATCACTTTGAGCCATATTACCATTAATTGCCTCCAGCCTTCATTGGTGTTTACCATCCCTAGGACTCCAACCAGGAAGTCTCCATCTTCCTACGTGGCTTAAACTATTTGTTGTGGATTTCATTGACTGAGGAAGCCATGTTGGTTTTGGTTTAACCACCACTAGCTCTTTTCCAGCCTGACCATATGTCAGTCAGCTAACATTGCCCGTCGAGGAAGACGATGACTGGGCATACGTAACACTGAGGAAACTCTGGTGGAGGACCGTAGCGATTCTGACGTGTATGCAACACAGGCCATCGGTCGAGTGGAATCCCAATAGGAAGCGACGAATGGGTCGTCGGTGCGAGAGTGACATGGAGGAGATCGTGTGAGGAAGAGATGAGAGAGTTAGGTCATGTTCCACTCGGAAAGCTCTGGAATAAAAATAATAAAGTTTAACTTGGCTGCTCGCAGACACAATAAGTCTGGTGCATAGGATCTTACTAATCAATGGTCTCTTCTTAGAAGTATATCCCTTATTTTCAGAATATTTTCCAGATAAGTTACTTTTCCCCTTCTTTTCTTTTATTTATTTATTTCTCATAAATATTGCCTTTCTTACAATTTTAGGAACTATTCCTAATTCCAAATACACAAACAGTATCATGGACTCATGATTTAATTCAATGTAATTGTCAACAATCTATTGAAGTCGAAGTAAATTCTATTCACACACCAAGTCCATCTCTTTCAACATCCTCGTCTTCTGGCCTATCCAATAATAATGATCCAGTTAAATTGGAACATGATAAAGAGAATATTAGGCAAAGAGACCAACCAATGCATAAAGACACTGCTAGTACTGCTGTTTCTGCTGCTGACGATGATGATTGTGATTTTGATGAAGATTCTGACGGTGAATTCTCTGATATTCGTGTATTTCAATTAAGTACTATTAATCCACATTCAGTGGGCAACAGTGCTAATATGCTGAAATCGCCTAAATCACAATTCAACTTTATTAAACAACAATCAATGTTATCCTCATCAAAATCATCGTCAACATCTTTGACAAGAAGCAATTCATCATCTACAAAGACAACATCGTCGTCGTCTGATTCACTTGGTTTCTTGTTGAATTGGAAACATTCTTTATCTGTGGGTCAAATGAGTCAATTGGAAGATCCATTGTTGATTAACAATTGTCAATTAGATCCTATGGCATCTTTAATTAGTTGTATATTTACACTGGAGACAAAAACAGGATAAAATTCAGGTTTTATTTACTAAGAGGAATTTATATTTACTGCTCACCTCACTTTACCTTACCTTACCTTATCTTGTTTTCATCTTATTGTGTTGTACATGATGATGATGACTTATCGAAATATTTTTTTTTAGAAAATATATTAGAAAAAAAGAAAAGATTTTGACAGATAATTATAATTGAGCAAAGAATATCCTTTTCGACAAATTCCTCTTCCGGCTCTACAATTATATATATGTGTAATTATATACATAGAATACTCTAGAATAGTAGTCAATAACAATATTGGCGTGTTTTTTAAATAATATCGATTTGTAAAGTAAGATCACAATGGAATTACAGTTCATTAAAGATGCTTAAATAATAATAATGGCCAAGGTCAGGACAATGTCTGAACTGACTTCTTTTGGACATATAAATTAGGCTTCTTAATGTGGATCCCAACGGCGTCAGCAATATTTAGTAATCGAACTCTTAAGGCGAAATTGAGATTTGTTGGTATGCGATAAATGACTTTGGAAGCTGCCTCGTTGATATCAATCTTGTTTTCTGTATCCACGAGATGAGCCAGAATAGCGCTAAGAATAGATTTTGTTTGACCTTTGCTTAACCAGGCAGGGTGATGTTCGGAAATTCGACGAGAAACACGCCTAATTGTACGGCCTATGTAACTGGCTCCACAGGAGCAGTTGAAAGATGTAGACAAAAGTTTTCTGTATCGTCTTACATTTCAAGCTCAAGTGGGTAATTTTGGTGTAGTTGTTGTTGTTCTTTGAGTTGGATGGTTTACTTGTGAAGCCGTTTGCATTGTCTTAATAGACAGCATTCTCAACGCATATTTTAATTTAAAGTGTGAACTTTGAAAAATTGTCTACTAGTTTATCAATCATCTCTCCTGGTAACCCTAAAAGTCATTGACTGACTGACTGGTTTATACGTAGAAATTTGCACGGATGTGCAGTAGTTCAACTTGCCACACTCCACTCCATGTAGAACACAAGGCAAGAGAAGAGGGTAAAGAGAGATTCAAAATAGAGAGAGAGAGCGATAGTAAACAGAAATGAGAGTGAGGGAAAAAGAATAGTAATATGGAACAACAATAGAATTTTACTGTATATGACAAATCACGAAGAGTGAATGCACCTGCGCCAGCCATTGAGAACTATCATTTTGAGCCATATCACCGATTGTCTTCAGCGCTCATTGGTTCTTATTTACCATCCTGAGGATGTAAGTCAGGCAGTCTATACCTCCGTAAGTAGCTGTCTTAAACCAACTGTTGTGAATTTCATTGGCTGACGAAGCCATGTTTTGGTTTGACCACCACTACCTCTCTCTTTTCCAACCTAATCAATCCTACGTCAGTAACCTAACATCTCCCGTCGGTCGAGGAAGGCGATGGCTGCCTAGGGATGCATGCGTAACACATTTCCTAACCATCTCGTTGCTGCTTCACAACCTCATTGATTGATTTTCCCTTGACTGTGGACTCACCTTATTATATCATTTGACACGGGAGGTAGGACGCAGCCACCTATGATGAAAGAGAGCTATCCAGGCTTTTCATATCTTCCACTTTCAATAGCACTGTCTCGCAGCCAGCCACAAATAACGACAGGGAGGACTGCTGAGCAGTATACACGTCCTCCAACCATCTAATAAAGCGGGTTGTCTTTGGCACGTCTCTCTTTGCTTTCAAGGAGGAATTTTTTGAGACAGAATGGTCATTATCGGTAGGGTGCTCAGTTTTAAATTAGTTATGTTCTCTAAGCTGGTTGATTTAATTGTGAAGCTTCCGTCGTTCTTCTAGACAGCATTATTAGCTCAGGTTTTTTAAGGTGCTCGATTATTGCAGTCCTTTGCCTTCATTAAATTATGCATCTCATTATCTATCTTCAGCATCTCTTATATGCTGATTAATATTATCTGTGCAGTTATGATTATGTTTCTGATTGCGGTAGACTGGATAATGTAACAGGCACAGGACCGAGCAGCGAGGAAACAGGCATAAAATGGACCCACACAAAAAGAAACTTGGAGGATCTGAACTTCGCCGATGATATATGTCTGATTTCCCACAGACTGGAAGATATGCAAGTGAAAAGCAACAAGTTGGCGATAGAAGAAGCATCAGAGATAGGCCTTTAGGTAAATATAGAGAAAACAGAAGGCGATGAAGATTCCTGGGCAACAGCAACAGCGTTAACTACAGACAACAATCAGCCAGTGTTAATGGGAGAAATCTGAAAGAAGCAACTTCCTTCATCTATCTACCTGGGAAGCATCGTTTCAACTACAGGCGGAACTGACGAAGATATCAAAGCAGCGAGGATCGGGGAAGCAAGGCAAGCTTTCATTTCTCTCAAGTCTGTATGGAGGTCAACAGCACTCACAATGAAAAATAAGATCCGCATTTTCAATTCCAGTGTGAAGTCAGTACTACTATACGTATCAGAGACTTGGTGCGTCATGAAGAGCACCTCGAACAAACTACAGACCTGCATCAACAGCTGTCTCCGCCCAATGCTACTCAAGATCAGATGGCCAGCCAAAAAAGATCAGCAACAGGGATGGATCTCTGGGAGCGAACCAACTCAGTCGGAACCAATTAGGCAAGAAATAAGCAGGAAGAAATGGAGATGGATTGGCCATACTCCGAGGAGACAAACCATCAAGTGAGTGGCTTCACACGGCAGGCCATTGCTCGAGTGGAACCCGAATGGAAAGCGGCGAGTCGATCGTCAGTGCGAGGGTGGGGTGGTATGGAGGAGGTGACGTGAAGAGGAGATGAAAGCATGTAGGCAGACATGGAGCCATGCGAAAACGCTGGCAGAGAACCGAACGCAATGGAGACGAGCGGCTGAAGCCCTATGTTCCTCTAGGAGCTAAAGGAAACAATAATAATAAGTTATGATTATGACAATTCATCACTAAATAGAGCCTCTTCTCTTAAATTAATACTGTCAATATGAATTATTTCAAGGTGCCTTTATTTAGAGTGGAATAACCATCACTATAAGCGATGTTGATGCAATCGAATAATTTTGGTTGAATTTTATTATGGATAAAATCTATTTATTTCGGTAAAGTCTCACAGTGTTGAAGAAAATAAAAGACGAATTCAGCGAAGAAAATTTTCTTTATTGACGAAATCATCTTCACAGGCTGCCGTACAGTCATATTTATACTTACCAGAAATGTATAGTAGTCCATTGTTGTGTAATAAGGGGTGACATAATTGATATAATTATTCGGAAGTGGCTTTAGAAGTCAAAAATTAAAAGTTGCAAATGACGTAGTACTCAATGGCACAAAGGAAGAAATCTTTAGAAATTTGATAAAGTTAAAATTGTTATTGCGTAGTGAGAATAAAGGTGGTAGTTGAGTGTCCATTTAACAAGTGTGAAGAGGGTGAGAAAATGTATAAAAGGAACATATGAGAGTGATAATAGTGAATTAATCATTGAAGTAAAAGCAGACTAAAATTAAAGAATATAAATTTAAAGGGCACGACTAGTGAAAAGGTTAAGATCATGGTAGAATAAGAGACTGGACAAATGTTCGGGCTTGTATTGACGAATTGCCAACGCCTCCGCAGTGCACAAATGCCGAAACCTGACACCATTTGGTCTCATTTTGTAGATAACCTTGGGAGATGACTCTGGTGTAGCTACGTAGCTTGAGTTCACCAAGTGTTCGAGAATTGAGCGAGTAACTGTCTTGTATTGTACTTTTGCTAATCATGTCGGATAATGTTCAGAGATGCGTTTGGAAAATGTGCGCTTTGTGCGGCCAATATAACGAGATCCACAGGAGCATGTGAATTTATAAAAACACATTGAAGTGTTATACAGTAATATTTACTGATGACATGTCGAGCACAGTTGATCACTGCTCATAATCACATATATCAAGGTACTCACACAACTTTGTGACTTCGTTTGTATGGCTCCACTATTTCTCTTCTCTTGATTTGATTGGTGGTAGTATTTTCCATATTTCTGGTATGAGTGTTGAGTCATTTCTACTGCATGTGTTGGGTGTAGACTCGATGAACCAGGATTCAATAATCAGTCTCTCTATCTCCACCTACCGACATTACTTTTTAGAATTTTAACCCTCCCCACCCTATTGTGTGTTAATGCATGCAGTGCTATTGCTTAGCTTTTTTTCTAAATTACTTATCTTCGTGGGGTCAGTCATTCTACATTGAAGCCAAATTCTTATGTTCTGATAATCTGACTACCACCGATCTACTAGTTTGACCAATGTAGTTGACTTAACTCACAGTCATTGCAGGGTATTTTGTAAATTATATTATTTTGTTTAACTAGGTCCACCGGGTCTTTTAGCCTACAGAGCTTGCCACCCTAATTCCTACTACATTAAGAATCCTATGTTGGGGCTCAGATGCCCCTTCCTTATGTGGTAAAACTGTTGTAGATGTCTTATATTCCTTCTTATTTATCTTATCATGATTAGTTTCCCCATTATTTTTATTTTGACCTTTTCTGATCTTCCTAATGGGAATTTTATAGGACAGTTAATTAACACCAATGCTTTTACAGTCTGTTCTATTTCATCGTCTAGGTTTTTTACTGTACTATTGCTATTGCTCGGTTTGTTAGACACACTTAACTATATCAGCAAATATTACTGTACAACACTGTGTGATTTATCAAAATAAAATCTTATCCATAATTGTTATTCATTGTATGGTGTTTTTTGTGTGTGTGGAGATTTCTGCATTCTAAAACAGGCTAAGTTAGTGAAATCAGTTGTACGTGTTTCTTTTTGGATTCAAAATTCAAGCTTTTCTATTTGTGTATAGCTATCACTTCGTCTCTGTGCAAAATACAAAGACTCAACTGTGCTTGACATGTTGGTAAGTACATAGCAAATGGTGCAAAGTATTCAGTCTGCATTAACCTGTAGAATTTTAAGCAGATAGTTATCGAGAAGCGAAGGAAATGAAGGCTTGTCTTACAGATTCATGTTGAAGTCTAAGGTTGGATAACAAGGAGATCTGTAATTGACTCATACTTTATTTAAAACCTGGTACAGTATGGTACCGAGGAGATGCACCGAACAATAAAAATAAAACGACAAAAAATAGGGAGAGAATGAATAAATTACTTCATCGAGGAAGAAAGCAGCATTCGTCGAATAAATATCAGGAAGGGAAGGAAGAAGGAACGTTCGCCGTTGATGATTGTGATTCTTCACCATATCATATGCAGACGACATAGTCCTGTTAGGGGAGGATGCTGACAAAATCCAGAGTATCCTGAACACTTTGAGCAGCAATCTTCGTATGTTTGGCATGCGATTCGCCCCTGTAAAATGTAAGATGATGCTACAGGACTGGACTACGTCAACTCCTAGCTTAGTGATAGGGAGTGAAGTGATAGAACATGTTGACTACTTCACCTATTTGGGAAGTTGTATCAGCACCAACGGATTGATTGGTGACGAAATCTCATCACGGATCCAAAAAAAATCGAGCTGCTTTCGCTAACTTACGCCATCACTGGCGTAGGCGTGACATCCGGTTATCAACCAAGGGACGTGTGTACTGCTCAGCAGTTCGCTCTGTCCTTCTCTACGGCTCTGAAACATGGCCAATACGAGTTGAAGACATTGAAATTTTGTCTGTTTTTGACCACAGATGTTTACGATCTCTTTATCGCGTTAGGTGGCATAATAAGGTAAGTAATGTTGACGTTAGGCGTAGAGTGTTGGGCAAAGAGGGAAAATCAATCGACGGGGCTATAAAGTCACATAGAGTGAGATGGCTAGGTCACGTGCTGCGCATGCCTAACCATCGCCTCCCCCGATGGACGGGCATTACTAGCTGATATAGGTGCAGGTTGGAGGAAAAGAGTGAGTGGTGGCCAAACAAAAACATGGCCTCATCAATCCATGAAATCCTTGACAGTTAAACTGAGTCAGGGAGGGAGGGAGATGCAGACTTCCGGGTTGGGGCCCTCGGGACTCTAAGAATCAATGGCTGGAGACAATAGGTGACACGGCTCAAAATCGTTGTCAATGGCTTACGCAGATGTATTCAGTCTCTTTAACCTTCATATTCCTTTCTACCATTACTCATTCTGTTTCACTCTTATACTTGTCTAAATTCTACTGATTCTCTTCACTCATTTTCTTGTCTACGTTTGTGTGCTCTTTGGAACGTGGGAACTCGAACTGCTGCACTTCGGTGCCAAGTTCTATGTTGAATCCATCCAGCCATCCGACAAAGTTTTGAGCGGTCTCTTGGATTCCAACCTGGATGTCCTGACGCACCGACCTATGCTAATCTATCACAGATATCCTTTACCCCATGACATCGCATCATGGGCTGACCACCTCTCCGATTATTCTGTCCCGTCCCACAGATGGGACGTACAGTGACCTGTACGGAAGCTTCTGAGATGGCATTTGTAGCACATGTCCAAGCCACTGAATTCAGTTTTTCCAGATGACGACACTCAATGAATGGTGGTCTCCACTATGCCCAAGTACTCGCCACCAGACCTCAGAATGACTCATGTGATGATGCCATCGAACGCAAGCAATTCAGCTGAAACAGCGTTGATCTAGCATGCAGAGTCGCTGTACATTCTTAACTTGGAGAGGACAGGTTTCTCTGGTGTCGAGCAAAACTGTACGCACGGAAAAATTTTAAACCTGACCTTTGACAGCCTGGATAACGTTGCAACGGTGCCAGAGGTGGCTCACTTTGACGTATGCCATCCTAGCTTTCACTATATAGTTAGAGATCTCATTCATCACACCTTCGTCAGCATTCGCACACACGGCTACCTATATACACGAACTTGTGCATCATTCTAATTATAGGTTTTAGATAACAATTACGCAACAGATTGCAATAATCGGGAAGAAATTAAAAAGATTATAGAAAACAATCTAAAACTTCAGGTTTTCCAAGAGATACATGGATGATAATATTATCTTCAATAATGAGAATTTGGACTATATTCTAGGTTTTAACAGGCGTCACATTACAGTCCAAACGACATTGAAAAAGGAGTCTGACTCAAAAAATATCCTTCTTGGATTCAATATTGAAAAAACCAATCGATGGAAAGCCTACCTGGAACAGATAACTTCCTGACTTCTAAAGTTGGGTGTCTCTACACACAGATTACAGAACGTGATCTGCAAAATTTTCAACCCTGAGATCATGGAGGGAAAGCAAAGCGCTCTAAAGAAAGTTCATACTGCGAATAGCTACCATAAACGTTTCATCATAAAATTCATGAAGCTCATCACATCGTCGAAACCACCCTCACTCTATCTGAATCTGCAATTCAACAGAGAAACATTAAGAAATTGTTTTTCACCTTCTTAGATGAACTTCGGGTTACTCTGTTTGCAAAATCAATGTTTCATATGAATGTAAAGGATAAGCCAACACTGCTGAACTTGTCGAAGTATGTCGATCAGTTCATCTGACCCTGTAGAGCTAAGTACATCGGCCGATCAACAACTAGCATCAACTATCATCAACAGAAGAAATCTAAAGAGAGGGAAATGAAAGCTTGTGGAGCCAATTAAAAATGATAGCAGAGAACTGAGTGTTATGGATATGTGCTGTTGAGGCAGTCTCTTCAATAGAAAATGTAAGTAATCAATAATAATGATAATAATCCAGTCGTTCTGAAGAATTGGACAGACTGGAAAATGTGTTGATGCAAACACTAAGGCTTTTCATTGACTACGAAGTTGCATCTAGCTGCATATAGAATCTTGTCTCCTCAAAGCCTTCAACGCTGCTCACCCATGAATAAAATTCACCCTAGAATGTGGACCAAACACGCCATTTCCATTCCTGGATGCATTACCTACCAGAGTACAAGACTGCAATAGCCAAAGATCAATACATCGCAAATCAGCATGGACTGGACAGTTTATTTGTCCCGCTGGTTCGGAAGCAAAACTCGGTACGTTCCTTATGCTCGTGATTCGAAATATCTGTTCAGAAGTTACGAAAGAGACCGAATTAAAGTCTTTGTGTGATACCTTGCTGGAAAACAGATATCCACTTTGATTTATCGACAAAAACATGAGAGACAAATCTCCGTCACCGAAAGTTGCAACTATTCCTCAGGAAACTCTCATCATGAAACTAAAGTTCAAAGATAACAGTGAATCAGAAATTCTTAGAATTCGCTTTTCCAAATGCCTGAAGACCACATTCCATTCTGCCACCTTAAAAATCAAGCAAGCAATTAACCAAGTCTTGAGTTAAGGATAACATTTCCAGCCTGCATTTTTGAACACTGTTTGGGATCGCTAACTGGAGGAAAAAAGAAGATCACAAGCAGCTCCATCCTCAACCATGCTGTTAAATCTGGATATCGGGTACCCTCAATTGACTGCTTCAAAGTGCTACATAGACTTCCTCAATATACCATGAAAAGACTTCGGATAAGTCATTTAAATACAGTCGACTCACCGGCTATTCGGTACCTGAAAATGGACCTTATGCATTCAAAATGCACTACACACATTCATTCATTCACCTTACCATAGCCAGAGTAACGTCCTTACCATAATTTTCACACCTATCAAGTCACCTCAACTACTTCCTCCCGTTTTTATAATCTCTGCTTAGTCATCGCCGTACAGACTACACCTCACACTATAGGATCCATTTTTTTAGAGCGAATTTACCACCATCTGATTGGTTTTTATGAGTTCTTTGTTAAATTTTAAATAGGATTCTACAGCATCTCTTGAAATTAATTCGTCAAAAAGAAAAATTTCCCACTGTTTATGTCTCGTTTTTCCAAAAGACTAACAGTCAGTTTATCACCTGACCTTCATAGAATATTGATATTCTCCAGGTATCATTTGAGTCACATCAAGAGCTTTCTTACATTAGATGTCAATCATAGCACAGCTTGGTATGAACTCCACATTGTGGAATTAGCATAAGCTTTCCCAGAACTGGTTAAAAACACTGACTGACCACTTCTTCCATATTAAACCTTATTCATCAACAGTACAAAGCTCCTGTGTGCGTCGATGGCACAGTGGTAGAATGCTCGCCAACAACGCCTCATGTAGTCCGGGGTTCGATACTCAGCCACCGACGCTAAGCCAGTAATAAGACTGGTAAAGAGCGACAGTTGGGTATGAGGCTAGCAACGCCATCCCGTAAAAATAAGTGCCACTGGTTTGATTGGACACCAGTCAGTAACTAGTGTAATGTGTCTAGTCCTTTCTTTGGTGCAGATTGAATTCTATCAGTCAGGTTTGCAATGTGGCCACCATTCTAGGTAACTCGCCATCACGGTGCACGTTGATTTGATGATATTAGATGGTTGGAGGCAATCGGAAGGAAGCCTTGAACATAGGTTTCGTGCTAGCTGGCACTCACCAGTCAACAAGGCGTGTCTGCAGCCTTGATGAAACTCATGCCCCTCCTTTCTGAGATTCGAACCCACGTCACCCAGTGCTGCAGTCAGAGATGTTACCACTGAGCTATTCGGGCTGGCTCGCGATTGACTTCCTGCAGGACTGTCGTGGATATTTTTATAACATCTAATATCATCAAATCAATGTGCACCATGATGGTGAGCTGCCTATAATGCTGTCCACATTGCAAACCTGACTGATAGAATTCAATCTGCACCAAAGAAAGGACTAGACACATCACACTAGTTACTAGAGTACAAACAAATTATCCACTACAGTCCTACAGGAGGTCATTCGCGAGCCAGCCCGAATAACTCAGTGGTAACGTCTCTGACTGCAGCATTCACTGGGTGACGCGGGTTCAGATCTCAGAAGGGAAATGAGTTCCTTCAAGGTTGCAGATATACCTTGTTGAGTGGGGAGTGCCAACTAGCACGAATGTAAGAGTCAGGCAACTGATCATTTATTAAGGAAATCAACGCATATTTATATATGTTTTCATGTACATTACTATGGATATGTAAACAAACAAACACAGTCTTCCGATTGGTTGCTTCTCACATAAAGTTAATCTTTCATCTATTTGTGACTGTTTCTTGAATGTCAAATCCTCTATATGTTAACTGCATCCGCCTACGCAAAGTCTGCTGTGGTCGGCTTTGAATCAATCTTTGTTCACATTTTCTCACGACAAATCTTTGGAACGTAAATTACTGTCTACCAATTTGGCTAGTAGACAGCTCTCACCACACGAAATCTAGGTCCAAGGCTTCCTGTGGCCGATTGCCTCCAATCACCTAATATCATCAAACGCCACTACTACCGAAACTTCAAGCCTCTAGCTTGAAGCCAAGTTTTCCACTGGGAACGTAAAAGAATTAAAATAATAACAAGCCTCCTATAAGGTACATTTGAATTTGCAGGGCTCTGTCCTAACTACTGAGAAAAGTCTGGAAAGGAAGTAAAACGGATATGGAATGCATTATACTTTCGTCTTTTTTAACGTCTCTCCAGCTGTTTTCAGCTAATGATGAAAAAGAGGTATATATATTTAAAGATAAAGACATTCAATTTACCAATCTTTTTTACTTCAAATTATTCAAAGTCAAATAAATATCTTTCTTTTGGTAACATAATTGCTCTTCTTTCTAGTCACGAATTTCATAAATAGATAATTTTATACTTTCTCGATGTCTGTTCACTGTTAAAATTAGTATTGAACTGATCGCGTTCAGCATTCAATATCTCTTGTTTTAATGGCTTATTATTCCAATTCCATTTTGAGTTAATATTTAAAATAGGTATATTTGATGTAATAGTTTGATGAGTGTATGTATTCATTTCAATATTTTTTGTACTAACATTACGCATACTACTGTTTTGTATATGAGTAGCCTGATGGTTTAACACATAAGTAGTCATCGGAACGTCAAGATTTGACTGTACATAATTATTATTACTGTTACTATTACTGTCACTCAGATCACTGCAATGATACTGTGATACTTTGCTTACATCAGGCATCATTTCTATGGAGTCTTCATGAGTCATCTGGGATTGATTGTGTTCAACAAATGACTTATCGCATTTCCCACGGTGTGTCTGCTTTCTACAGCAATGATACAACTTTTTCTGTGTATTACGTGATAAATGTTTAATATATTGAATGAATGCGTTGAAGTATGCGTAGAGATTAGTTCTGAATTCTTCTATACCAAACAATAGGATGATAGCTCTGATGTGTACTTCAAGGAAATTGGAATAACGTAGTGCAGTTTCATAACTGTCCAAATAAACTTCATATGGTTTAAGCAATTCCATAATTTGTGAGATTTTATTAGATAAATCTTCTTCTTCGGTATGATTTTCCATATCATCTGGTCCCTGTACATTTGGTGGATAACTACGGTAGGTTTCTCGACCTGAAATGGAAATGGAAAGATTATTTAATGAGATGTAGAGGGTGTTACTTATGAAATAATAAGTAGTATATTGGAAAAGGCAGTGTCAGTTGAAAAAAGTCAGTGAAAAGGGATATCTTTGAGGTGAAGGTGTTGAGAAGAATCCAAGTAGCAATAATAATATTGAAGAAAACAAGCTCAGTACAGAAGTCAAATATTGAAATTGACGTAAGTTCGGTTAAATGTCTGTATAATCGGACCAGGAGCCTAACTAGTAAGCCAGAAGATTCAAATAACGAAATCAAACACATAAAGGAAATACTACTAGTGAATGATTAACAACCCTCACCAGAATTTATTCAGAAAAATATGAAGAACCATAGGACAACTAAAACTAGCAATAAAAGTGACGAAAATTATATAGGATTCAAAGCCTCTATAGTACTGCCGTATGAAGGAGAGTCACAGGTCTTACGTAGGAATCTTAATGAGGCTTGAATTTTTCAGGGTTTCATTTAAACAAATCAACCAAATCTCTCAGAGATAAACATTTTTGGAAAACAGAAATATTGAGCGAAGAAATATTTACTTTTCAATTACATCCTCATCTCTGGCTCTACTCTAATATAAATAGCATTTTTATTACAATACACAACAGTTTACCAAACAAGTGGTGATATGTTTGTTAACAATAATTAAAGTGTCAAAATGTCAGTGGGTTGATAATTAACGAAGAAAATCAATACACATTTAAAAAGTAGAAATGGTTAGAATAAATTAATTTTACAAGGATAACACGTAATTAAAGATGAAGTGGTCAAAATAAAAATAAAAATAAAATAATTTGGACAATTATAATTTAATAGGTTTAGGGGGAGGGGGGCGACGTAGTCCTGTCTTGTAACGTTGGCCACGGTAAAGAAAGTGGCTGTACAAATTTCTTCTGTACACATAGGCTTGGCTTTTTTATCTTACCCATTCATTCCTTATTATGGATGGATATATATATAACTGTAGAACCTGATGATGAAGAGCAGATTATCGAAAATGTGAATACTCTTTGTTCAGGAACCTTTCTTTTGAAAATTCAACGAAATGTCATGTATTACTCGAAGGAGACAAATTAGAGATATCATAATGGGTTAGTTTGAGTTTCAGGTCATATAAAACTATATCACACGATCTACTGCCAATTGAAATATCAAGGAATAAATTCCACTGAAAATTGTGTGCGTTTTGAGAACACTATCCGGAATAAAGCCTTTTTTTATCATGACTACCAGTGGCTAAAATGTTTTGAAACTGTTAAATCTACACGAAGTATTTTGGATATATATATATATTCACCAAGCATTCAAGTAGTCGACGGCTAACACACTCCTGAACCCCACCTACTTTATTAGCAGCTGGGAAAGAGGGAAGATTGGCTGTGAAGTTGGTGACTCTATGCCTTAAAAAGAATTCCCCGTTGCTATTATAACCTAAATTTTCAAGAGTTTAGAGTTCTGTGTTTCACCTGGGACTCGGGAATTGAATGCGAAAACAAAACAATACCAGTCGAAAAACCCTAACCCAGTGCCCATAGTTTCAAACACCAGCCAAAGCGTTATCCACTGGACCACTTGGGCCACGAGAGCCACCTCTTGGTCAACAGGTCATATTAATTATTAAATTCAATTTTAGATTTTCCACTACTAGTCACTATCTACCAATTAACTTGTAATTACATGCCCAGCAGACATCGTCGAAGCATCTTCACAAAAGGCCGACATGTCAACCTGAGACCAAGCACTTCGGTCCAATCCGTCTACGGAAAAATGTAAAATTAAATTAAATTATAGAAATCAGTCTTAAGACTTACATCTAAAGCGCGTAGAAGAAACTATGGCCAACAATTTATCAAGTAATTTATTCATCGAGAAGAACGAAAGCATTTTTTTCATCACAATGAATATCAAGTTTGATAGAGGATTAATATCAGTTAGGGAACCACTAAAAGACAATGAGTATTGGTCAGTTGTTTAATCCTATTTTAGGCCTCTTCATCAGTATGTACGCATGGCCCTGCAAGAGGTCAGATCCAGAACCTTTTAAATTACGAGGTCAGTCCGTTGACCATTCAATCACTTAGATGGGATCCACTGGCGCGATTTTTAACTATAATGCCATCTAATGACACTGGTGACTGTTTGTCCTCATACATGGCTTGGTAGCCTCCCAGTGGTCACAACTTGTCAATAGAACTCACGTTGGAGTCGTGGGCACATATTGTTGAAGAATCCTAACCTAAGACGAATATTTTATCATTTTATTTTATTTAAAAACAAAAAACTTCGGAAAATATGATACCAAGAACATGTGCCATGCAATTATAATAAGACAGCGTACATTAAAAGTAAAAAGATGGGTGGAAAACGGAAAAATCACTTCATCTGAGAGGAAAACAGACATATTTAACAAATTCAAACATCATTCGTCAATAATCGTTGGCAAGGGAAGATAGAAGTAAATCGCAGCACGTTCGCTATTGGTTACGATTCTTGGCCACATCCGACAACATTTCGAGTCATCAATTCGAGCTATCTCTCGGGGAGTCGTGACGCACCAACCAATGATGCTAACTCAACATAAATATCCTTTATCCCACAAAGCCACATCACGGGCTGACCACCTCTCCGCTTTTCCCATCCCGCCCCAGAGTTATTGAACAGACACTGGTAAGGAAACCTCTGGGATGACATTCGCAGCACATGTCCAAGCCACCAAATCAGGTGTTTCCAGATGACGACACTCAATGAATGGTGGTCTCCACTATGTCCAGATACACGCCGCAGGACCTCAGAATTACTCACGCGATGATGCCATCGAACGCAGGCAATCCTGCGCTACCTAGAATGAAATTCTTTTCCAGAAATCCTTGGTTTTCAACAATCCTACAACTGATAACAATCCATGATTAAACAATTAAATGTGAACGTAAAATTTTGATCATATATACTTAAAAATAAATTTCACCAAGAAGTAGAAATAAAACCAATGCATTCTAAACTTACTTATAAAGAGAAAATATTTCGTCAAGTAGTATAAACATCTTGGTAATAAAAATATTCCATGAATAAAACAGAATAAAATAAAAACACGAATAATTTGTATAATCCATTGGACATTGAATAATTGGGATATACCATTATGATTTGTAAGCTCCTCCTGTAGATGAAATGAAGGCGACTCTGAAAGCTCCTGCCCTTCCTCCTCCTCCCCGTGATGTTTGCATCTTTTCACGTCAGTTTCAACAGAGTAGACCTTCTGATCACCGTCTTCGTGGATATAATCCTGTATACGTTTCACTAATCGTTTTACTTTATATCGATATAGCATATAACCAACAAGTCCACTTGACAGACATATTAAACACGGTAATATATCACCGCATATATGATCAAATAATGGCCATATATAATATAAAAATGTTGGACTTAATACCGACGTAGTAGCAAAATCACATTTATACAGATTATGTACAATTCTTCCATGTAATATAAGTGTTTCCAGTTGAGAGATATCAAATGTCCAAATGAATTGACAATTCAGTGTAATAATTATTACAGAAATAAATATTAACGTGTTTTGTATAACTTGTTTTCTTTGTCGTTGTTTTAATTCATGCGCGTTCAATTGTTTCAATGGATTATACGTTAGTTTCAATGTTTCAATAGTCAATAAAATAAATATACCTGAGTGTACATGTTTTAATAGACTATAAATCATTGGTAATATTTGACAATAAAAGCGTCCTAAAAATTGTAGTACAATAACTAAGCGTATTTCATGATATGATTCAACAAGAAAATCAACTGAATTTAACATCAGATCAAATTGATCCAATAGAATAATGTAAATTAAATATACTATCCACGGTAACTGGTGACGTGATATACGTTGTGTGATATTATTGATTAATAGACAGTTTAATAATGATCCAGAGAGAATTAAAGGAATAATTAATATGATGGCTAGTTGACTCAGCGATACTCGATTATTTTCTAAGATGGCTAATGTTTCACCTTCAGCTGATGTGGATTGAATCAGCCCACGAATATTCAATGGGCCAAGAAATGTACCACTGAGGGTTTGTGCTTCACTGACAAATTTCACCGATTTAAAATTGGTTATATTCTGCATGGATGTTTGATCGATAAAATGACTTGGATATTTTGTGAATTCACTTTGGACAGATGTAGCTAAAAAAGTGAGGAAAAAAATATGGAAAATAGGAATTACAACAGCAACAATCCAATAACACACAAAAAGAAATGTATACAAACACTATTCAAGAGAGCCAGCCAGCCAGGACTTATTGTAGCACTCCTAATTTAAGGAAAATTGAAGAAAGATATCTCATGGACGTCTTCTAAAAGAATGGATGGATATCCACGGAATTTCGTCAAAAGACATATACCCACAAGCCAAACTACCAAATCAAAGGCCCCTAAGGAAAGCACAAAGAAAATCGCCGTATCATATATAAAAGACAACAGCTCAGAGATCACTGAAAGACTTTTCAAACCTTTCGGAATCGACTTCGTACGCTTCACTCAAATTTTATTTTTTTTTTTTCTGACTACTTCATCTTTAATTATGTGTTATCCTTGTAAAACTATTTTATTCCTATGACCACTTCATCCTTAGTTACAAATTATCATTGTCCAAATCATTTTCTTTTCTTTAATAATCTGTTACGCAATCAATCTGTGCACACGCTTATTCCTTAATTACTCTTCATTTTTCCAAAATTCTGCATTACGCAATCCATGTGTTGCAAACATTTCTACCTTCTAATTGTGTATGTATTAATTTTCCTTGTTAATTATCACCTCACTGTTTGACATGTTGATACTGACTAATTATTGTTAACAAACATACCAGTGCCTGTTGATTGGTAAATTTTTATTTTTTATGTTTTTTTGATTTACAGCTTGATTCCACACCGTATTTTTGGTACAAGTATGAAATTTTCAGCATGTGATATCGGTAGCTAAAATTTTGCAGGGCAACCATTGATATCAGGTGTGTGTCGGCAGGGGATCGAAACTTGGACCATGTGCATGGTCGGCGAGAGTCATAACCACTGTGCCACCGACACATTATAATAGAAATACTCAGTCCTTTTGTTTTCTAAATGTTTAAATGGGGATCTTTCTATACTGAAATCTTCGGAACAATCTAAAGCTTCGTTTACTAATCTCTTCTTCCACAGTGGTTAGGACTCTCGCCGACCATGTACATGGTTTGGGGTTCGATCCCCCGCCGACGCACACCTGATATCTATGGTCGGCCTGCTAAATTTGGGCTACCGATATCACATGCTGAAAATTTCATACTTGTATCAAAAATACGGTGTGGAGTCAAGCTATAATAAAATTAAAAAATTAAAAATATTCAATTTTAAGACATGCTACTGTAATGGACAAATTATTTGGAAAATCTCTCCTGGACGACCCACTTAAAATATTCGTACTTATTTAGACATTTCAGCTAACTTTGTAATTGGCATAATGTTTCTCCCTTAGACTGTGTATTACTGATTTTACATTTGCATACCACATGTTAATTTTTGAACTTTATTAATTGCCTTTGTCCCTGTCTTGTCTTCAACAACACATCTCCACTCCCTTTTTTCTATTTTCTGCTGTTATCTTTAGCTGGCTGGCTACACGACTGCCCCTTATCCTACTCGCCCCTTGACCTCCTCCTTGTCACCCTCCGACCAGAGCACGACTCATCGTTCCATGGTCGAGTCCCATTCGAGCAATGGACTCTGCATTGCACGGGATGTTATTCGATGGTTTCCTTAGCGTGTGCCTGATCCATCTCCATTTCTTCCTACATATTTGTTCGACGATAGGTTCTTGTTTATTTTATTCCCATAGTTTCTTTTAGATTTTCCGTTCAGCCCGGACATTGGATGTTCACTACAGGACGAAGACAGCTGTTGAAAAAAGTCTGTAACTTGTTGGAAATGCTTTTCGTGACGCGCCCTCCAAGTTTCTGACCCATATTTGTGTTGAAAATCCGAATCTTGTCCTTTATGCTGCCTGAATTCAGAAGATTTCCAAATTGGTTTCAGACTGATTAAGGCGTATTTCGCCTTTCTTATTCTTCCTGGCTTTGGCATCTTCTTCCCTTCCACTGGCCTGTATTTGAAACCGTGCTTCCTAACTGGATAAGTGAAGGAAGTAACCTCTCCTGTTGACAAAGTTTGGTGCTGGTTGCTGTTTCTGTTGGTGAGTGGTTGGTTTGTCTTCATCGCCTCCGTCTTCTCTATGTTCTCTATGTCTTCTCTATGTCAGACAAATAATGACGGATCTCTCAAAAGGTCTATCCACCAGAAACGTACATGAAATGGACAACCAACTAATTTTTACAGTTGGGTGCCTATTTCCAGGAAACGGAAACTAATTCATTTGCTCTATTCTAGGATAAGAAACATTTTAGTTCTTATTGCGTTGACTCAAAACTTGATTTCTTAAAAGCCACGCTCGTAGAAAACGGTTACCCTAACCGATTTATTGACAGCAACATGAAAGATAAGCAGTCTTAACTGGTCACCGACACAGTTCTAAAGAAAACCTTATTCATGAACTTGGAATTCAGAGGTAATCAAGCTTCAGATATGCTTAAAAATCGTCTCTCTAAATCAGTCAGTAAGACGTTCTATGCAGCAAAATTACATAGGACGTTCACTAACCGAAAGTTTTTCTCTACGTCTGTCAAAGATAAGCTCCCCCGTCTGACCGCCTCCATATGCATCTATCAGTTCACCTGCTCTTGTGAAGCAAGGTACATTGACCGTAGTCAGAGGACGCATTCCACACGGATACGAGAACATATTCCAGCATGGTTTTACAAGTGAGAAAGGAAGTGTGTGCGAAGCTCTATTCTACAACACCTGATCGACTTCTGTCACTCTGTCAACCCTGACCATGATTTTAAGATCATATATAGAATCCATGCTAACTTCCCGCGTTTTCTTCGTTACAGACTTCTAAAGACAGCTGAGGCCTTGGCAATTCATGATTTTAAGCCAGACCTTTCTGTACAAAAGAAGTATGTACAATCTCTACTTCGGCCTTGGCCGTAGACGGATAGACATTTATTTTGCTTATTAAGTTAATCTACGTATCTTTCCCTCATTACTACGATTATCATTATTATCGTTATTATTATTACTATTCTCGGTCTCTATCGTTTCCACTTGACCCACTTGACATTTTAAACCCAAAATTATTAATTTTTGTATTTTTATTTATACAATATTTAATTCTGTCTTGTCAAATTTCACACCATGTTATTTAAACTCTTTATATTCGTCTACTAATCCTATAACTATGCACCCCCTCCCACCAACATCTATACACCTTATGTATTATTCTATATATATGACATTAATTGTTTTGCCAGTTGACATTGAACTATGATTATAATCACCAATATTTTAATTGCATTTCATACTACTATTATTATTTCACATATTCACACCTTTGATCTAATAATTTCTTAAAAACCATATGTATACGATTGTACAGCTTGATAATAAATTCGTTGAGAAGAGTATCTTCGCTGAATATTGTGTTCTCTATGTTCACCTGAAGTCTTGTCTTCACTGCTTCTTCAACCAGCCAGTTTGTTGCTTTTCGCCTTTGTGTCTTCAAGTTTGTGTGATATTAAACATAAACCATCCAAGCGCGAAATCTAGATCTTCTAGAGTCTTCTTATCGGTCGTCTGGCGTATTCCTGACTCATTGCTCCCCATGCACAGTCTGACGCATAATCTAGTCTACCAGAATTAGGAATACCATTAGTGATTACAGTCAGCCTTATCTTACCCCAGTATTCCCTTCGAAGCCTTCTCTGAGTTTACCGTTGTGGATCACCTGACACATGGCACTGTCATCTATCTGTTAGATTAGGTTGATTAAAAAAATTTGGAGTAAACTATGCTGGCTATAACCGATACGAAAGTCATTTTCAAGGAAGACTTCGAACCTATTGACTCAAAACATATCACAAGTTTATTTATAAGAATACCGTATCATTGAGACTATTGTTTATAAATTAAACGTGAACATAAACAAAATCAATATTCTATTGATTGCATGATGGCAATGAACACAAATGAGATAAACAAATAAAATTGAAAACAACCGAATTCTAGCGGGGCGTTCAAAATCAAATTTAATCATCATTACTAATCAGGAAAAAAACACTTCTGTATTTCCCAATAAATGAAAAAGTCTAAGCGATATTGTTTTTTTGTTTTTACCAACGTTTCGCTATTCAAACTGCCGCTGATAATTTCTGTCAGAGTAAACCAGAATTAAACCAGAATTTGAACAATTTCAACTGATGTATAAGAACTGGATCACAGGTTTTGCTGTTTGCGGTCAATGAATTGGTAGAGATAACAACAAAAATATCTGTGTAGGTGGCTGGCTAGCTAGTTAGCTAGCTAGCTAACAGTGGAAAATGCTAATCGTAAATAGTTCAACTGTGACAGTTCTTGTGGGATGGGCTGGTTGGATTCTAGGTCAATTCCATTTTGCTTAAAATTACTTCCGATAAAAGATACATTTTTGTGGCTTTTGGTATTTTTGCTGAATAATTGAAAGATTTTAACTGATTAAAATTGCCTACTAAAATTTATTTTTTTCAAAAGAACCGTTACCCAACAAAGAATATTCACATTTACGATAACCTGCTCTTCATTATCAGGCTCTACAGTTATATATCCATTCATAATGGTGAATGAATGAATTAGTGTTATTAACAACGTCATTAATTTCAAACAATTAGTTCCCTTTATGAATTTAGATAAAGCAATAAGAAGACGTAATTTGTCTGAACTGTGTGTGTAATGTATTTGCGCAACACATTTCGAACAATCTGATCACACACAGACTTGTCATAGGAATGAATATATATGAAATTAATGAAGAGTTAGGAGGTGAGAATATAGACAAGTTAGGTCAAGTTAAAAGGACATTTTCAAAGTCAAAATAACAATGAAGATCACTAAAACAAATAACAGAGGTAATAGTACATCTGCTATGGTATCAAAACAAAATTTACCAAGGAAGGTGGTTTAATATGATGACGAGTTGTTGCTTTGATGAACGCATAAAGGTGGTTTAAACTTTCTAATTGCTAGCTAGGGCTTCCACAAACTTTAGGATACGCCCCAAACACCTGGACAGGACAGTATCGTTATTACCAGAGTTTCTGCCCTGTTCGGTACAAAAGAGCCTTAGTGGGTGAGATGCCTCTTCAGTAGGATCCAACGAATATGCACTGAAGACACACTTGATGAAGAAAAAAGAAAGTTGACACAAACTCTGGTTGATAATAATTGTCCAGACTAGTGTTCAATCAAAAACAAGTTCATCAGGAGATATAGAGTAGTCAGTGGAACACCAGGACCCACTCTCCAACTCGCCCCTAAGAAAGACTTCAATATCCAGCTACCCTATATGGGACATCATGCAGCTTGGTAACTAGACAAAGACTGAACGCTGTTGTTAAAAAGACTTTTCATGCAGTTAATATCATAATAATTGAGAATGTGAAGCCAAATATCCATCCATCTAAGGCCTTTAAACATGCGAAAAATGATGTCACATCCCACTGTATTAACCAATTTGAATGTACGTATGGACACACATACATACATAGGAGGGAGGACTCATCGATCTCCACAAGTAAGGGCTAGCTTCAGACCATATTCCTAAATGGCTCTAAAAACAAATGGAATCTTCAGAACCCATTAATGGTGAGAACAGGAGACCTAGCTCCTCTATTGCGAAAAATATTATAGAGACAGGACATAAAATTGACGTTAACAGAGCTTTTAAACCTATCCATCCATAAAACGTATTTGGGGGGTATCCTAAAGTTTGTGGAAGCCCTAGTTGGCCGCTAGAAAGTTTAAACTACCTCTATGCATTCAAAAACAATTCATCATCACATTAAACCTTCCTTAGTAAATTTTGTTTTGATACCATAGCAGATGTACTATTACCTCTGTTATTTGTTTTAGTGATCTTCATTGTTATTTTGACTTTGAAAATGTCCTTTTAACTTGACCTAACTTGTCTATTTTCTCACTTCTTAACTCTTTATTAATTTCATGCATATATTCATTCCTATGACGAGTCCGTGTATGATCAGATTGTTCGAAATGTGTTGCGCAGATACATGACGCGATTCTGAAAAATTACTTCTTCTTTTTTGCTTCATCTAAACGTCTTTAATGTTGTTTAAATAACATCGAATCAACAATAATGTCAATGGATTACAGTTTATTAGCATCAACATAACAATAAACTGAATGTCAGACAGAGAAATTAGGAAAGATAATAATAAAAATTCATGGATTTGTAGTCTCCACTGAATGTCGGCCAGGGCAGTAGTAGTAGCTCGCTGGACTTGCTTCTTCTCCACACAGAGTACCGGTGGTCTCAGGCGAATCGCGATTACCTCTGCTGTTTGGATTATGCAGTACATGGATGTTTTTGGCAGTTTATTTGTTACCCGACAGATGATGGAGAATGACTCTTCAATGCTAGCTGTTTTGTGGCCGGTTTGGACCAGGTGGTCTAATATCGAACCACTACCTATGTTCTGCTTATCAAACTTGGTAATTTTATTAATTTAATTTTTCACAGGAAATAATTCTGGAACTTTCTCATGCATTTAATATAAATACACGAATGTACAGCCTAGTGGATGACTTTGTCGAAAAGAAGATTTTTCTTCGCTGAATTGTCTTTTATTTTCTTCATAATATCGCACTGTCGAGGATTTTTACTACACCTCTATTTAGCCATATTGGTAGATATTTTCGAGTGATCACACAAAATCACGTTCCTAGAGCAACAGTCAAATAACTCACTCCACCACAAGTGCAGTTGAATTGGTAGATACAATTAGAAGTGGTTAGTCTAGAACCTCATGAAGAGCAGGTTATCAAAAAGAATATTCTCTGTTCAGTAACCATTCTTTTTAAAAAAAATTTCAGGATTATCAAAATCATTCTTCTGATCTGATTCTATAGAGTGTGAACCTAGGGTCAAAGATTTTTCTCCTGGAAATTTTCTAGTTTTTGTATTGGGTCTCTCAGTGGTCGAACAGAAGGGGTGTGTGATGTTCGTCTCTTCTGACCTTATCTTCTTGAGAGGTTTGTTACTGATTTTCTGAACAAAATCTTTAGACAGTTCCTTTTTTGAAGAAATTCGATTGTATTTGCTATTTCCAAGTATTGATTTTGTAGGGAATTTTGTTTGATTGGTTGGAGGATTTCATCATGAAAAGACATCAGTTAGAAAATCCCGATGGATGCGTACTGATGAAGAGTCGCAGACTAGGACAAAACGGCTGTCCAGCACTCCTGGTTGGTTTTCCAGTGGTTCTTTAACTGATGCCACAGCTCATAATGAAATTCTCCAACCAAACATATTCGCTACTTCTTATTAGTTTTGCCTTTTATCTGTTACCAAAGATTATATGCTGTTTTAAGGAGACTTGAGACAACTGACAGCTATGAGGTGATGTGGGGCTTTGCTATTCTGTGAGGCAAATTTGTCTCAAGTTTCATCATGGACTGACTTCACTGAAATCCCAGAGGCAGTGGACAGCTATTTCGTCATACTTTGGAACTCTCCAGTTGTACTCACACATAACCCCAAAAGGGATCGAACCTAGGAACTTTAGCTCACAAGGTGAGCTTGTTGGTCATTCAACCAGTGGAACGGAGTCCATTAATAATGTAGCTGGCTGATAGTCACGCTGCAGGTAAAAATTTCGCAAAAGTTAGAATTCTTCGTCAATTAAACCGCTTCATAAATTGGTTGTCCTGAATTTAATACTAACAACAGCTTTATTCTAAACATTGTTTATATGATGTATAGAATATCCAGCGAAGTTTATTGCATGACATTTCATTTCCATACAGGATCTTCAGATAAAATATTAATTGGCAATAGATCCTGTGACATAATTCTGTCTGACATGAAGCGCGAACCAATCCATTATAATATTTCGTCTGTGCCTGCTTCAAGCTGGAAGTCATAAACAGTGGGTTACAGCAGGTTGGGTGTGAAGACAAATACTCGCCAGCAATGACATTCGATAATGGTCACGCCATATCGTGAATTAGTAGAAGTTAGAATTCATAAACCACTGGATCGGGTTCCAGCGGCTTAATGATATACGAGCCCACCCTTTAAGCAGAAGGGCCTAGGTTCAAATCCTGGCGGTGTGTGTCTAGTGATGAGGAGACCTAAACTAGGACGAAACAGCTGTCCAGTATTCCATGCGAATTTTCAATTGTTCTCTAGCAGAAATCAGTTCACTAGTCAAACATGGAATCAATCAACCCTCCTCCAAATCAATATTTACAAAATTATTTTATAATGATGAACATCATATTGATAAAAGGATAGAACTTGGGCACTGTGGGAGAATGTAATTCCATTATGTACGGTGGCATTGAAACCTACAAACTTATAAAACACAAAATAACCGAGCAAAGAATATCCTTTTCGATAATTTCCTTTTCTGGCTCTACAATTATGTATACGTATATGCTTATATACATAGAATATTCTAGATTAGTGGTCAATAACAGTATTAGTATTTTTTTACATAATATCGATTTGTTAAGTAAGATCGCAATGGAATTACAGTTCACGAAAGATGCATAAATTATAATAATAATAAATATATAGTAGCAAATAGAATATCAACTAAAATTAGGGAAATTCCACAAAAATTCCGGATTATTCAAACCTGGATGGCCAAGGTTATGATAATGACTGAACTAACTTCTTTTGGATGCATAAATTAGGCTTACTCAGATAGAACAAGTTCTGTGGGCGAAACAACCTTGTAGGTTGACCCAATTAAACAAAATAATATAATTTACAAAACACCTTGCAATGACTGTGAGTGAGGTCAACTACACAGGTCAAAACTAGTAGATCAGGAGTAGTCAGATTGTCAAAACTTAAGTAATTAGTTAAGGTGAGGATGATGGACCCCACGAAGATAGGTGATTTAGAAAACAGCTCAGCAATCGCACTGCATGCATAACACAGCCACACAATAGGATGGGAGAGGGTTAAAATTCTGAAAGGTGATATAGTTAAATGGAGAGAGATTAATTACTGAATCCTGGCTGGTTCATCGAACCTACACCGAACACAACACATGCCACAGAAATGACTCGACGCAAATGTCAGAGGTATGTATGGAAGATATTATTACCACCAGTCAAATCAGAGGAGGATAATAAATAACGTCAAAATGTATTTAATTCACATTCTAACAAGTTACTTCTCATGACTATAAAAACACTCGTCGTATTTCCCATCTTATTTTAATTTGTTGATAACACTAATATTATCTCTGAATGTACATTATCCCATATTGATTTTTATTCAAATGTCTAATCATCAATGTTTACTCATGTTTATAAATGAAGCAAGAAAGTTGTGTGTGTGTCTTGAAATGATTATCAGTGGCAATAGTTTGTGCTCGAAAATTCGTCATCAGTTAATATTACTGTATAACACAACACTGTGTGATTTTATCAAAATAAAATCTTATCCATAGTCAACATCATAATACCTAAATGTTGAAATATGATTTTTCAAATCTCATTCGAATTTTGAAAGTGATTCTCTCATGTATTTTTATATCCCCGATGCCACTCATTCCCCAAAAATAAATAAATAATCTTTCACCTTCCTTCTACCTGTAGTTTTTCTTCTGAAAATGTCAAGATTTTGATTAAAAAAAAAAGCCAAAATGAAAATAGAATTTGAATAAAAAGATTCTGTGGACACCTTCTTCTTTTTTGCCTTTCTGTCATTCTCTATCCTTTATTTTTTTTTACCTTTATATAAATAAACTCATTAGGGCGAAAAAACAAGCAAACAAACCAACAAACAACGACACATTGGACATTGAATGTCATAAAGATTACGATGTGGTCTATCTTTTTGTATGTGTGAAAAGAAAATTGGATTATGTCAAATGTAAATTTGATAAAGACACAGAGAGCGGAAAGAAAGAAAAGTTCAGTCATCTAACAAAGAGATAAAAATAATAAATAAATAAATAAGCTGGGAAAGTATACACAAAAGAAGTCAAAACGAAACCTTAGAACTAACTATATGTATGTATATATTTTCTTGATTATAGCTTGATTTCACACCTTATTTTTGGTACAAGTATGGAATTTTCCTGCATGTGATATCGGTAGCCGAAATTTTGCAGGCCGACCACTGATATCAGGTGTGTGTCGGTAGGGGATTGAAATCCGGATCATTTGCATGGTTGGCGACCAAAGGGCGTGTGTACTGCTTAGCAGTCCGCTCCGTCCTCCTTTGTGGCTGTGAGCGAGACCTGGCCATTGAGAGTGGAAGACATGAAAAGATTATCTGTCTTTGATCATAGGTGTCTACGTTCTATCTCCAGCGTGAAGTGGTATAATAAGGTGAGCAATATTGAGGTTAGGCCTCGGTCGAGTACTAGGTAAGGCGGGGAAATCAATAGACGAGACTGTGAAATTACATTGACTGAGATGGTTAGGACATGTGTTACGTATGCATCCCTAGTCATCGCCTTCCTGGACGGGTAATGTTAGCTGATATAGGGTCAGGCTGGAAAAGAGCTAGCGGCGGTCAGACCAAAACATGGCACCAGTTAATGAAATCCACAACAGTTAGTCTAAGTCACGTAGGGAGATGTAGACTTCCTGACTGGTTGGGAATCTCGGGGTGGTAAAAACCAGTAGTTGGAAACAATTGGTGACATGGATCAAAATCGTTCTCAGTGGCTAGCGCAGATGCATCCACTCCTTGTGACTTATGATTTCCAATGAAACTGTTTTGTTCTTCGTTATTACTATTCCTTTGTCTCACACCTCTGTTTACTGTCTTTATTATGCATTTCTCCGCTTGCTTTGTGTGCTACATGGAGTGAAGTGTGGTGACTTGAACTGCCGCACATATATGCAAAGTTCTATGTCGAAAACAGACAGACAGCATGGTTGGCGAGAGTCCTAACCACTACGCCTCTGACGCACATATATATATATATATGTATATAATAGCCTTATTTTATACAGCGTTTAAATATCATACAGAATCTATTTCATGATACTTTCTCTTCATCCAGGCAGGATCTTCAAGTAAAATATCACGTGACGGTGAACCAAGAGGTGAAACACTTCTGCCTGATGTGAATCGCTAACCAAGAAATTATGATGTCTCTCCTTTGTCTTCTGCGTCGGTTAATGCATGTTGTAATTTGATTCAATAGCAGCTAGAAAAAGTTCTGCGGTCCATTCTGAGGATCAAGGACACAACCCAAGAACAGCTAGTTATCTCTTGCATTGCAATACGCTTCAACCTTAACTAGAAATAACTTGCGAATCAACAAATTGTCAGTACATTAAATACTCGCCAGAGTATAAAACGTAATTAAAGGTCATAGTTTTACCAGATTTAAACAAACTGAACGGGAGCACATATCTGTGAAATGCCGATGGAATTTTTCAAGATATCTAAACATATATTTCATAAGACTGATTACTGAACAAAGAATATTCACATTTTCGATAACCTGCTCTTCATCATCAGGTTCTACAGTTATATATACATCCATAATAGAGATTGAATGAATGAATTAGTGTTATGAACAACGTCATTAATGATGTTTACATAACATCGAATCAATAACATTGATAGATTACTGCTCAATAGCATCAACATAACAATAAACTGAATATCAGAAGAATTAGGAAAGATAATATTACAAATTCATGCATTTATAGGCGCTCCAGAAGAACAGGAAAGTAACAGTGCCTGGTTGGATCTGTTTTTTCTACACATACACAGAACGCTGATTGTTTTAGGAAAGTCGGAATAGTCTCTGCTGTTTGGAGTATTCGGTACCTGGGTACTTTTGTCAATTTATTTGGTACCCGGTAGATGATAGAAAAGGATTCTTCAATGCTAACCAGTTTGGACGAGGTGGTCTCGAAAACAATTACCAGTCTGGTTAAATAAAGACGTAGTGAAAACCATCATCAACAGCTCGATATTAGACCACCTAGTCCAAACCGGCCACAAAGCAGCTAACATTGAAGAGTCCTTCTCCATCATCTATCGGCTAACAAATGAATGGCCAAAAACATCCAGGTACCTCATATTCCAAACAGTATAGGTCTTCGCGATTCACCTTAAACAACCATTGCTTTGTGTCCGAAAGAAGCAAGTTTAGCCAGGCACCAATAATGCCCTGGCCAGCCTTCAGTGGAGACTATTAATTCATGAATTTGTATTATTATCTTTCCTAATTTCTCTGTCTGATATTCAGTGTGTATTGTTATGTTGATGCCATTGAACTGTAATCCACTGATATTATTATTATTAATTCGATGTTATGTAAACAGAATTAATGTTGTTCACAACACTAATTCACTCATTCACTATTATGGATAGATATATAACTGTAGAGCCAAATGATGAAGAGAAAGTTATCGAAAAGAGTATTCTTTATTCAATAATCAGTCTATACATAGATAAATCTTCTCAGTAGCACGCGCCACAGTATGTTTTAACCCAAACCTCCCTCAGAAGTTGATTTCATTTATTCCTGATGAAGTGAGTTAGCATGAAGTGAGCAAACAAAAATACATTTTAACACAGTGGTAATTATTTTTTTTAGATAGCGTTGTAAATGTTCCAGTACTTTCCGATTCTTCATGCTTCGAAGGTCTATCGTCATTGCTGCTTCATGAACACGTCTTTCTCGTAAAGTACAAACATTACAAGGTTTGAAATAATAGAGAAGATTTGTAGCTCAGGTGGATGATTTGCAATTAATAGTGTTCTCTGAGCTAGTTGGTTTGGTTGCGGAGCTTTCCAAGAACACAAATCAGCCGTGAAAAGACATGATATATATTCCTGTTTCATATCAATGCATGTAGACAATTATGGACATCAATTTGATTGGGATAATGTCGAAATCTTAGACAGAGGAAACACTAGAAGTGCTAGGGAATTCCTAGAAGACGGGTACTCAAACGAAAATGCAATGAACAAACACGTTAATTTCGACGAAATATACCAACTAATAAAAAGTAAATCAGGTGACCAGAAAGTTTAAAATCCAAGTCAATAGAAAATGGTCAATACATATGTAAAGATGGTTACCGGGAGACGCAATTATATCACTCATGAAGAAATTTAAATCATTTCACTTTATGCTAAAAATTGCGCTGAAGGGGGTTGTTGTCCAGAAGGACGACGAAAGCTCCACAACCAAACCGATCAGCTCAGTGAACACTATTAATTGCAAATTACAGAGTTATCAAACTAACAGAATAGAAAGCAAATTAAAAAATACCCTCTACAAACATAATGTTTCTTTACTAGTTATCCGTAGGTATTCTATCCCATCTAGACTTAGTACTGAAGAAGATAATCAAATCTTCACCCATCTTCACTTTCTCTCTCTCTACCTATATCTATCCAATTAAGTTACCTTTAATCATCCTCCACGCAACTGCCTAACCTCTTTACTGATTCCAATATAGTTCATATAGGTAAAAGCCTTCATACTTCCTTCCCATTAAGGTCATTATTATTATTTTTATTCTCCTTTCTTCTGATAATTCCCAGTAAGGTGAAGAAAATAAAAAAAACAGCATCCATCTCTGATTAGCTTAACTGCTCTTCTCAACGAGCCTATTATTGATTATTTACATTTAAAAATTAGAAAATGATGTTTCTTAGTTAGATGTGGTAGCTAATAGAGGAATTCAGAATGTGCGTTTCGTTGTTTTTTCAGGACAAATCATCTGGATATATCTCCATTCGCAATGAGTGAGTGACTGAGTGTGTTTGTAGGGACTTGATTTGTTCCAATTTTAATGATGGACTAGTGTCAGTTAGAGAAATACTGAAAGCTAGAATGGAGTACTAGACTGATGTTTCGTCCCAGCTTGGGACTCTTCTGAAGTACCCACATGCAACCTCACCCTTCGAGGGACAAAAACCGGGACCTTCAGGCTACGGGGTCAAGTTAATTGACCACTCAGCCTACCTTGGTGGGAATTCAATCACCTGTAAATACTAACTTTTGTCAATTTATGATTTCAGCGTGGAACAGCTTTCCAGGACTCCCACCTGGTTTTCAATGGTCCTCTCACTGATACCAATTTGTCATCAATACTGAAACAAATCAAACACCTACAGACAGACAAACTCTTGGATATTGATTTGATGCTCACTAGGGACTATTCTGTTGACCACAATGGTTTCAAATGTCTATGCTTATTGTGTAAGGGTAAAGCCTGACAGGGAATTACCAGAAATACTTTTTCGTCTAAATTGTGTTCTATGAATAGAACTCAAATCAGGTTAAAATTTAAACGTGTAGCTGAACACTATCCAGTCTGGTTAATGAAAGGCGAACGTAGAACTGCGAAGTCGTCTATTTGTGATCACCTGTTAGAGTCTTGTCATTCAGCCCCGCGTGATTCTTCTTTCAAAGTTATCTACATGGCAAAATCGAATCGATCCAAAAGTTTACGTTTCCTTCACTTATGCACAGCCGAAGCTTTAGCTATATATATATATATTTCTGATTTACAGCTTGATTCCACACCGTATTTTCAGTACAAGTATGGAATTTTCAGCTTGGATATCGGTAGCCCAAATTCAGGCCGACCATAGATATTGGGTGTGCGCCGGCAAGGGATCGAACCCCGGACCATGTGCATGGTCGGCGAGAGTCCTAACCACTGTGCCACCGACGCACAGAAACTTAAATTATGTGTTCAAAACGTTTTGTCTAACCCCTTTCTTTACCTTGGTCATAGTAATGTTCTTTCTAGTTTTTACTTTATTTTATTTTACCACTGGAATTCTTTCCACTTCACTTCACATCTTCATTCTTATCGTAATCTTTAATAATTTTGTAATTCATCCACATCAACTCTACTCCTTATAACATTTTAATTATCGTTATTCTTATCACATACATGTATAATGACTGAGCACTTATTTAGTGTCACTTAATAACCTTTTTTCTGTAATATAAATACGACTGTACAGTTGGCTTGAAAATGAAGTCGTTGAAAAGAAATTTCTTCGCTGAACAAAAGCAAACTGTGTTTTTACTTATGAATAAATGGGTATTTTTTGTGATTTAAACTAATTGTATGTGAGGATTACACCATGAGCTGACATCAGTTAGAGAACCACTGGAAAACCTGGGAGTACTAGACAGCTGTTTCGTCCTAGTTTGGGACTCTTCATTAGTAAACTAATTGTAACAAAAATATAAAAAGCAAAATTTTTCATTATGAAATTCAATAACCTTAACATGAAGTGGTGCATTGGTAGTGGTTTAACAGCAGAATACTTCCCAACCATTCACGAGATCCGATTTCTGTCGCCCGCTGACGAACTCCTGAACCTCTCTTAAGTGGTATTAAGCCCCCGGCAAAGAGGGAAAGTTGAACTAGATGAGGCTGGCAACCTCACCCAGTTGTGCTGAGAGCCAAAAATTGTAGACAACAATTCAGATCAATGTTTACGTCCGTAATCGGGGTCATGAGAAAAACAAGAACAAAGCTTAACCTTGAGGAACTCACTAACTAGTTATAGCGCAGTTAAAGTGTGGAAACACGATTCGCAGATATGTAGCCTGACTTTCTAAGAAACGGCCACAAAAAGATGACAGAATAACCTTCAGTAAGAAAACAACCAATCAGAAGACGTTGCTTCTCCATTGACAGTAGTGTACATAAAAATCTATCAATACCTCTTGATTTTTTCAATAAATGATCTGTTACCTGGCCTTTGTCTTCTCTCGTTACACAGTTAATAAAGAATAACACTACGGCTATGGAAACTTCGAAAACCGAAACTTCAAACCCTATTTTTCACTCGGAACGCAAAGGAAACAAATAAGATAATAACATGAATAGGATAAGCAGTTAACCTGCGGTTCTGGTGCGAAGCCATGACCAGTAGGGCACAGCAGGTTGAAGGTGAGGCAGTAACTCACCGAAGAAGACATTACGAGGTGGTCGCGCTATGTCATGAATTGGCAGAAGTTGGAATTCATGCGGTGGCCATTTGATAGGGTCCCAATGACTTAATGGTATACGAGATAGCTCGCCTTGTAACCCAGAAGGTCCTGGGTTTGAACCCCAGTGGGGCGGTATGTGCTGATAAAAAGTCGCAAACTAGGACGAAACAGCTGTCCAGTAATCCCTGACCGGTTTTCTAATGGTTACTTACTGATGTCAGCTCATGATGAAACCCTCCAACCAATCAAACAAACAAAATTCCCTACAAAACCTATGCTTGGAAATTGATGATTTCTCATCATTTTCCCACTTTTTTGTATATATTATTATGTAATTCTATTACAACAAAAAATTATCTAACACTTCGTTTCATTTCGGGCAAAATAACTCAGAAGTAATCAAAAGGGAAACATATAAATAGCAATAAGAATAATAAAAATAATGAATTGACATTCTGGCGAGGGGGACGGGGGACAGGGTAACAGTTCAGTTATCTAAATTATTCCCATCTTATATTCATAATTCAACAACCATGTGGTCAGGACAAATGTTTCCTATTATTCATTCTAGGTGAAAAAAGATTTAGGAAGAAAGACAGAAAATAAATTGAAAAGGCAGATAAATCCCAAAGGGATCAAGTCTTCCTGTGAGCGTGTTATTTATCATTCAGTCAAAAATTTATTCCAGCTTTTTTCTTTGTCTGGTATTTCTTCAATGTTCGCCAAATGGATGATATAACCCTGTGATAATTATGAAATTCTAGTGTGGAAATCGACTTGTTTTCTACATATAAGGATAAACAGCAAGTAAAATGTGTAAAAGTGAATTATCTCCAAGAATCTATTGCCCGCAAAATATCGAGAGGTATATGTGAACAACTTTGGAACTGTGATAGTATGTAATTCCATATTAACTGATTAAAAATGCCCATTAAAATTTTCAGTAGAATGGACACTGAACAAAGGGTACTCTTTTCGATAAATTCATCATCAGGTTCTACAATTATATATACATTATAATGAATGAATGAATGAATTAGTCTTATGAACGACATTAATGTTTAAATAACATCAAATCAATAATATTGATAGATTAGAGCTGAACAGCATCAACATAAAATAAGCTGAATGTCAGAAGAATTATTAAAGATAATAGTACATATTCATGAGCTTATAGTTTCTACTGAGGGCCAGGGCAGTAGAAGGGGCTGGACTTGTTTCTTTTGAACACAGAGCACTGGTTGTTTGAGGCGAATTGAAATAGCCTCTGCTGTTTGCAGCATGCGGTACTTCGACGATTTTGGTAGTTTGTTAGGCACCCGGTATATTATAGAGAAGGATTTTTCTACGCTGGCTTTGTGACCGATTTGCACCAGATGGTCTAATATCGAGCTGTTAATAATTTTAACTACACCTTTACTTAGCCATAGTAGGATATGTTCTCGAGAGAGCACGAAAATCAAGTACCTAGAGCAAGGGCCGATATAAATCGCTCCACCACAAGCGCAGTTTAATTGATAGATGCAATTTGAAGTGGCTAGTCTAGGTACTTCATCTTTCAGTCGAGGTAGCACCATCGGTCTTGTAGAGAATAAGATGTGTAGTTCGCCAGCATTAAAAGTCCTTTGAACTGCTTTTCTTAATTTCTTTGTAATTGACTCACTTAGTTTATCGCCCTTGAATTGTAGTCGTATATAAAGAGGCTTCTTGTTTACAGATAGTGAGTAGTCCCTTTCCGCTTTCTTTGTCATGTGTTTCTTGATAAACTTGTCAGGATAACCATTTTTGATCAAAGTATCACATACAATGCTTAATTCATCTTCAATTACTTCCTCTGAACATATAGATCTAACTCTGTGGCTGAGGATCTTCGCTAAATTTCTTTTGTAATTTACGGGAACGAAGCTGCGAAAGTGTGTATATTGTCCTGTCCAAGTGCTTTTTCGATGCAAATTTCTTTTTATGCTACCATCTGGTTTTTTGTAAGTAGGACATCCAGGAAGGCAATTCTGTTTTGGGATTCCTCTTCGCATGTGAATTTCATAGCCGCCGAATATACTTCATTGAATTCAGTAATTATTGTACTCCTATTAGAACCATTATCACGAAGAATGAAGGTATCATCCATATATCGGCAATAAAATGAGAGCTTACTGATAAGGTTGTTCAGAGGTCCATTTTCTAGCTTACTTAGAAAGAAATCAGCCAGAATGGGACCCAATGAGGAGCCCATCGCCACCCCGTCCACTTGCCTGTAAAGCTTGCCATCTATATTAATCTGTTGATTAGATATACTGGTTGTAAGATTTCATCATGAGCTGACATCAGTTAGAGAACCACTGTAAAACCAACTGGGGGTACTGGACAGTTGTTTCGTCCCTCTAGTTTGTGACTCCCACCACCACAGGGTGGTTCGAACCAGGGTTCTTCTGGTTACAAAGCGAGCTAGCTCATAGACCATTCAGCCACTGGCACTCGCCCTATCCAATGGCCATCGCATGAATTCTAACTACTTCTGTCAATCCATGACATAGCGCGACAACCTCGCAATATCTTCTTCGATGAGTTACTGCCTCACCTTCAATCTTCTGTGTACCCTACTGGTCCCGGCTTCCCACCACAAAAACCAATATCTGAAAGATTAGATTTTTTGCACACAGTGAAACATTACTCCTATTTACTGGATGACAAGTTTCGAACACAATTCGCCATTGTTCATAATCATTTCGTCATCGCCACCACCATCAAGTTAGATGGTAGATGAATCGAAATGTTAACTTAGTAAAATGTAAAATTACTGCTATTCTTATATGTATGTAATGTGACCGAAGTTTCTGGAATAAAACACTACAGGTGAGCAGTGTAAGAGTAGCAACAGCATATTGACGTACACAAATTATAAAATCATTGTAGATAATTAGATGTACGTCGCTGGTTCATTGACCACACCACATGCGGTACAGGGTTTCGTTCATCCGCTGAAATACTCTTTTACCTCACTTAACCAATACTACGTCCTGTAAAGAGGGAAGATTCGGCGTGAGACTAGAAACTCCTCCCCATTCAAAATAAATAAACCACATCGAAAAACACTGACTAACTGGACATTGGTGTTGTAAATTTAAAAACTGTTGTTTATGTTTGGCGTAGAATATATCTTAACTGATTTAAGGGTAATAAAGGTTTGTCATGCATTGCCAATCATTGCTTTGAAATCGCCATCCGTGTTGTCGCCCGTAGTTGAAACAATGTTGCCTCCATAAACGAAAGAAGTCACCCCGTTCAAATTTCTGCCGTCGATATTGATTGGTACTCGTTGTTTTGTTGCTATTGTTTAGACATCTTCAACTCTTCCGTCTTCTGTATGTTTACCTGAAGTCTCGTCTTTGCTTCTTATTCTTCTTCTGAAGAGACTTGTTGATTTTCGACTGTAGGTCTTCGAGTTTGTATGACATTAGACATAAATCCAAATCAAAAGAGTCTTCTGGCTGACCCAACGTATTCTCCTCCTTTCGCTCTTCACGGTCTGCCATATGACATAGTCCACTACAATCAGGAATACCACTGGTGATAATAGGCAGCTTTGTCTTATTCCTTCCCATCTTCACTTAAGAGATTCACAGAAAAAACCCACATTTACTCACAGACACACAAGTCAACAAATAAGTCAACTGCCTTTATGCATTTTTTACACTGTCTATTCACATATACCGCGATTAATTATTTGCATACATTTAAACAATACCTGTCAACTAACAATGTTCAATTATTTATTGAATGAAAAAAGAAAGAAATGATTGATTTAAACTAAAATTTGATCACTGGTTGAATGGAAGTGAGGATAAAAGTAGTCGCAAGGTGTTTTCGCTCAGAGTTATAGCGAAATGCTACAACAGATATTCCAGTATAAAGAAATCAGATAAGACCACCAACTATCTGAAGAAATTCAAAATTACAATTGACCGCCTTCATTCTACTCATTCCAGTAGGCAGAAACGGAAGGTAGGCAAATCTTTGTTTTAACGAGAACATATACACTCGACCGGTAAAATCAATTTCAAAAAGGAGTATACCAAAATCTTTTGAATAGGTAGGAAAAAACGAATAAACAAACTTGTCACTTTGTTGTTATCATATAATAAATAAAATAAAATGTAAGCAGTGTACGGAATCAAACCGGAAATCAAATAAATTAATAAGATTAAAAAATATCCATTCGTTAAGATGAATAAATGATAAGTTCAATGGTCCAATGGATGTGTGGGCTATTCGAAATGAGATCGATATATAGAATAAGAATTTATGGACAAGCTTTTATTCTCGCGTATACATGTACCTCTACAGAAATTGAAGGTAGACTTACTGACACTCTTTATTAACCTATTATGAAATAATTTATGGGAATATAATTAAAAATGACATCAAAGTTATTGATTAGTCCGATTGAAACAAAATAACTATGGGTTCACTAGTTTCCTAAATAGTCGGTGATCTTTTCATGAATACATTTGAAGATAACGTCTTTTCAAGCATACTCATTCCTAAAATATGGTTAATATATGTAGATGATACTTTTGTAGTGCTAAAACTGGTGAGATCTACACAGTTCATTCTTGGAGAAAATAAACAATCTATCTACCCCCAGAATCCAGTTTACTTCGGAAGCAGAATCAGACATCGGTGAACTACCATTTCTAGACTGCCTGCCTAGTTAAGAGGAGGGAAAACGGACATTCTAGTTTATCTATATTGAGGAAGAAAACCCACCCAAACAAATATTTAGACTTCAGATCATCACACCCTATCAGTGAAAAGATATCAGCTGTTTCAAGTCTTCTTAGACGAACACACTCTTTGACGTTAACGGGTGAGAAAGAAAAAGAAGAAGAAATATCAAACATTACTGAGACTCTCAAGCTACATAACTACCCGCGGAACTTCATCACCAGAATCAACACTGACATCAAGTATGGTCAAAAGCGTATTCCGAAGACGTGGACCTCAACAGTTGTGATTCCAGATGATATGTATATGAGAAGATTATTTAATAAGCACCAGATCAAAGTTTTTTTCAAAACATCAGACATATTACAAGGCAAACTTGTCCATGTAAAAGACCGAAATCCGAAGGATTCTCAATCTAATTTTGTCTGTAAATTAAATACTCGTTTGGAATGTGATGTGACATAAATCGGACAAAAATTGCCAGAAAGAAATCAAGATAAGAAGAAATGAACAACGTAGAGCATCTGTTAGATAACCGAGTAATCCAGTTGAACTAGAAAATCTTGGGAAATCATTAACCAAAGGTGGTATACACGCTATAGAATCAAGTCACTAAATTGATTTTGAAAACATTAAAATAATCCACAAAAATTTCAGAAATCACAAAGAACGTCATGCATCATCATGACTGAAACAGAATTTGACCTGGTTACAACTTCTGCCTCCCCCATGAAATTTCCAAATCGACACAAATGTGATAAGCAATTTCACTAATGTAAACACATGCTGTTTTTATAATTTTGTACGCTTATTAGATCCAACAATCTACACCTAGTTTCGTTATCTTTACCAATTAGCCAAACTGACAACGTAAAATGTACCCCATGCTGATGGACGATGATTAAGTTGTTAAATATAAGCTGAGTGGATTTTGTAAATTCTGGACTAATAATACTTTGATAAAGCTATTTGAGGCATAAAACAGGCAAGTGTCATTCAGAACAATATCGTTTTGTTTTACATTCATTGGGAAATACATTGGAGAAATGAAGTATTGATTTGCTCGTCGACGTTGCAAATCACTCCCATAGTCAGAATTCAAACGCCTACTGCTTATGTGTACCATGGATATGCAATTCCAATTTGACAACACTCTTTACCGCCAAATAGATGGTGTGGCAATGGGCAATCCACTTAGCCCTGTTTTAGCAGATATATTCATGTCCAACCTTGAAAGAACAAAGTTGAAGCACGCAATCGACGAAACAAATTCCTATTGCCGATATGTTGATGACACATTTATAGTGTGCAAAAATGAAAGTCATTCTTCACACTTACTCAGATTATTCAGTGATGCACACACCAATATTGAGTTTACTATGGAACATGAAAGTGACAGAAAGTTTCACTTCCTCTACATTGCCATGGAACGCCTAGAAGATGGTAGTCTTCAAAAGTCAATTTATCGAAAGCCCACATGGAAAGGACAATATTTACATTTCAGTAGCTTTTGTCCAAATAGCTTTAAACGTGGTCTAGTGAAGACTCTGCACTAAAGAGCGAGGAGAATATGCTCTATAGAGAAATTAGAGGAAGAATTTGAGTTTCTTGAAAAGACATTGAAGAGCAGTGGGTACCCTCAAAGGTTCATCAACAAGTATGGAAGACCTAAAGTCACAAATGTAAAATAAATCACAGTGGGAAAAAAGGCAGTCTACTTTAAACTTGATTATAAAGGTGATAACATTGCAGCGATGATCAACAGAAGGCTGAGTACATCACTAGCCATAGCCTATCCTGCAACTAAGCTCGTTCCCGTCTTTCGAACAACTTGCTCTCTGGTGCAATCAAAAATCGATAGATATCCTTCTCATGTTAACTCCAACTGTATATACAAATTTACATGTATCTGCGGGAGCAGTTACATTGGAAGGACAGAAAGAAGGGCATATCTACGATTTTCTGAACATGTACCAAAAGGCTTATGTCTAAAGGAAACAAATGCTTTAAACAGTGCCATCGCCAGGCATCTCCTCAACACGGGTCATGAGGTAGACGTCGAAAAGTCGTTTAAAATTATCAATAGGCAATATAGTTCAATTCTCCTCAAGTTTGCTGAAGTCATTTCCATCAAGCGCCTGAAACCTGATTTATGCGTTCAGATAGAAGCAGTTATCAGTCTTTCTTTGCCCATCCTGGTAACTTGATATTTTCACCTCTTTCATCTAAAATAGTAATGTCAAAAGTTTCCATTGTGTATGATTATTATTGTTCGGAATAGTGTTCAATATTACATATATGTATTATTACTGTATGCATATATTGACTGATTGATTTTTGTTGAAAAATGAACTGTCTGTGCAAGTATGTTAAAATTGATTTTGTAGATATATTTAATAATGTCTTTGCCTTGTAAGCAGTTGACGAGAAGGCAACGAAACAGAAGATGGTACCACTTTATTCTGCTAAAACTGTAGTTCTTGCTTTGTTCAAATAATGAGTATCATGTGCCCAATGCTCAAATATTTTCAAACTGTTTGAAATGAACTTGGTCTGGACACATGCAAGTATAAAAAGAGTTATATTCTCAGATGTTATACGACTGCTTAGCAGAACACATTTTGTATTGTGAATCTGGCTGACTTTGCCTTCTCATTGGTCTCCATTCAATAATCGAGTATGATTATCAGTGAGTGACGTTAGCTAAGTCAGCATGTATTCAAAACAGTTAACTGCCTACTGTGGCAGAAGTATATGTTTGGTCAAACTCTGCACAATGACAGTTGGCTCCTAGTGCGTCCGCTTCAACAAATGTCTGAGGATTAGCATTGGAATCCAGAATGCGCATTTCATCCTGTTTAAAACTCTCTATTTTAAGGTCATTTAAAAGCAACTCTAAAGAATAGCAGCCCAAACCGAAACTACTTAGCGAACGGACAAATGACCTTGAGCAACCAATCAGGTGACTCTGTTTTTTCCAGAGGTAATTATGGATGCTCTACACCTTTTGCGTTGCAAATTCGCTCCAGATCTTGTTTTTGATTACTGTTTGGATAACGGACTGATTGGAAGGTCGAAAATTTGTCAGTGCGGAGGTGTCATGCGTATACAAAAATACACAAACTGCATTGATGGGTTTGTGTACAGGTGCAGTGAGTGCCGAAGCAGAAAATCAGTTCGAGAAGGTATGTCGTTCTTTTTTAGTTTACAAATTCCTTAGGTACTTTTTTCTCAAAGCGATCCCTAATCGGAGTGCAAATGTATTATTACCTATTATCCAGCGCTTAGTGCTGTCTGGGACGACTATTCATACAGATGAGTGGAGTAGTTACGGTCAGTTATCGAATCTCGGCTATATTTATCATCTAGTCAACCATACGAATGGTTTTCGCAATCCTTTTGATGGAAATCGCACTAATTCCATCGAAAGTTTTTGGAATCACTTAAAAAACGGACCAGATCAATGAATGGATCAAGAAATCCAATGATATACAGATATCTGGATGAATTTATGTACAGAACATGGTTTAACATGAGTATGAAGACTCCTATGAGAAATCGGGAGGTTTTTTTGCAACATATAAGAGAATGCTATCCTTTGTAACTATTTTTTAACATTGCATTACTTTTATAGAAACGATTTATTACGATTTATGCACGTTTTTTTGAGCCTTCTGATTGGTCGAAGTTGTCCTTGTCAAGGTCGTTTGTCAGTTCGCTAGGTAGTTTTGGTTTGGGCTGCTATTCTTTAGAGTTGCCCATTGAAGTATATATGTAAATATGAAACTGCTTTCAAGTCTTTTGACTGTTGATGTGGGATAGTAAAAACTCTCTAACCAAACGGTCTGTCTTCTTCCATTCTTTTTTAAGTCGCGTGTCAGTGGTATATTTCCGTTGTGGCTGTTGATGCGAATAACGATTAGAAAAGTAGACTCGCAAAACTACTAGATAAGTAGTTCGTTATCGCAATTGTCTCATATATTATTAGTTTGTACTGACGGTTATACCACACTGACACTGCAATTTGCAAAAGTTGTTCGTATTCTTCCATTATGTGTTGTACAGTAATATTAACTGATGACATTTCGAGCACAAACTATTGCACATAATCATATATTATATTATATTCCCACTTATTTATGTTATCATTAATAATTGCGAAACTAGTAATGACAACATAAATAAGAGAGAATATAAGGCATCTATCTACAGTTTTACCATATAAGGAGGGCACATCTGAGACCCTGAGACGTAGGATCCTCAATAAAGGAGGAATTTGAGTGGTGGCATTGAAACCTACAAACTCACTCAGGTAGGACAAGCTCTGTAGGCTAAAGGGCCATGTAGGTTGACACAATTAAACAAAATAATATAATATGAAAACACCTTCTAATGACTGTGAGTTGATTCAAGTACATAGGTCAAACCAGTAGATCGGGGGTAGCGGGATTGTCAGAATATACGAATTTAGCTAAGGTTAGAATGACTGACCTCACACACGAAGATAAGTAATTCAGTGCATGCATTAACACACAACCACACAATAGGGTGGGTGGGAGAGGGTTAAAATTCATAAAAGGTAATGTAGGTCGTTGGAGAGCGACAGAGATTGATTACTGAATCCTGCCTGGTTCATCCAGTCTACACCCAAACAACATATGCAACAGAAATGACTCAATGCAAATACCAGAGATATGCATGGAAGATATTATTACCACCAGTCAGTTAAATCAGAGGAGGATAATAAATAATCTCAAAATTCTATTTCAATTCAAGCACATCACAACATTCTAACAAGTTACTTATTTTGACTATAAAAACACTCGTCTTATTTCCCATCTGATTGCAATTCACCAATAACACTCATATTATTATTTATCCCATATTGATTTTTATTCAAATATCTAATCAATTTTTACTCATGTACATAAACGATGCAAGAAAGTTGTGTGAGTGAGTGTCTTGATATGATTATGAGTGGCAATAATTTGTGCTCGGAACGTGTTCATAAGTAAATATTACTTGCTGTACAACATTGTGTGACTTTATCAAAAGAAAATTTCATCCATAATGGAATCAGGAATAAATTTGTCTGTTCACCTCAATACACTTGAAAGATAAGTTTTATTGATTAATTTTTCTTTTTTTTTAAATTGTCATCCTACTAATCTCGATAATAAAAAAAAAGACAAAAGTTGATTCACCTTCAACTGACACAACAGCAGTAGAACAATTCATCTTCATCGATCTCACAAAGAAATGACACTACTGCGTGTTTTAAACAAATTTTCCCGATATTTAGTGAAAACATCAATGGCGGTGGTAAAATGAAACAGGAAAATGTTTACGTGATATAGAACAGGCATTTCAGTTTATATCCGTTCTTTATAAAATCTATTTTATTTCAGTGGTATGCATACTACTTATTCGGACATTTGAGTAGTTTGAAACCTAAAATAATATTTGACAAATTCTAATGACCATTATTAATATTAGAACGTGACAAACAATATTGTTTTCAGTTAGATCTTTTTTAGGCTTTACTCTAATTTGTGTGGATTTATATACATAAAAATTTTTTTTATTCCTTCACGTTCCCAATGGAACATAGGGCTTCAAGCTAGAGGCTTGAAGTTTTTGTAGCAGTGATGTTTATTTTTACAGGATGGGGTTGCTAGCCTCATGCCCGACCTTTCCTCTTTACCAGCTTTATTTCTGGCTTATCGAGGTAAAGGAATGCGTCGGTCGGGGATCTAAACCCCGACCATGTGCATGGTTGGCGACAGTCCTAACCACTATGCCACCGACGCACCAATAATAATAATAGTGATAATAATAATAATATTGCCATGGGTTCTCTATTGGGTCCAATTTTGGCAGATTTCTTTCTTGCTAAGCTTGAAAATAGTCCATTGAAACAAGTAATAGATAAAATGGATTCTTATTTTCGTTATGTTGATGATACGTCTATAATTCTTGATGAGAAAGCCGATAAGAATGAAATGTTAATAAAATTTAGAGATGCCCATCCATCGCTCATCTTCACTTGTGAAGAAGAACATGATGGTACACTACACTTCCTTGATGTCTAATTGAGCAGAAGAGAGGATGGTTTATTCAAGAGAGATGTCTATAAAAATCCATATCTGTAGGACTATATACACATTTGTTCACTTTTTTACTAATACGATACAAAATCAATTTGGTCAGATGGCCCACGAATAGAGCAAGACGTATCTGTACAGATGACTGCCTAAAAATGAGTTAGGATACATCCAAAATACACTGGTCCAAATGGATTATCCTAGTAGATTTGTAAGGAGATACACGAACACCAAGTATAATAAAGTGAAACTGACAACAGTTAAAAAGAGAGAATTGTTCCTAAAATTGCAATTTAATGGGGAAGTGGCTAGTGAAGTCTTACATATAAGATTATCGAGAGCAATAAAACGGACTTATACTGTCGCCACCCTTTGTTTCTCATTTTCCAGCCGATCAATTATGATTGCTCAAGTGAAAGACGAGCTACGCAGCTGTGCCACTTCTATGTGTATCTACAAATTTAGTTGCTCCTGTGGAGAAAGCTGGCTATATAGGGTGAACAACTAGACAGCTCAACAAACGCATTAATAAACATCTTCCTTCATGGTTCGGAAAATGTCACAAAAAATGTGTAAGGAGTTCTATTTCGACTCATTTGACTGATGAGAGAGGTCACCAAGTGGATAGAATTAGTGCCTTGAAATTTATCTGTCGCATTCCATCAAGCCTTTCAAATGGATTTCGAGCCCACTTGTTAAACACATAGCTGAGGCTATGGGAAAAAATTTGAGAGAACAATCCTAGTCTTTGCATACAACAAAAGAAGTTTGTTCTACCTTTGTCTCTCCCTTACTTGCCTGGGTAAATTCTGATTAGAACCCCACCCTTTCTTATCTTCCATTTCATTAGTACTTTTGTGATGTTCACTTTACCTCCGATTATCTATCCATTTCACCTTTAGTATTACACAAGTTTTAAGATTTGACCTAACTTATTTATTTAGTTATTGAATTGTCTACATACACACAAACATATTACTACCTTCGTTATTCTAATCGTCACCTGCATAAACCTAATTATCATTATTTTTGTGATCATTATAATCATCGTTATTACTGACGTTCAAAACATTTACCACATTATTATTATTATTGTTTTTATTATTTGATCCACAAAATAACCGTCCTTGGTTAAAATGTTTTCAATATATAAATCTATGTAAATTAGAGCAAAGCCTGAAGAAGATCTAATTGAAAACAAAAATATCGTTCGCTTATATTGTCTTCTTCTAAATTCTAGTGAGGTTACTTTTATGGAAATATGAAGTTTATGAGAAGAGTGTATTGTGCTCTCGTTTAAAAGTTAAAGCGGTACACGTGAACATAATTGATTATGTAATGAAAGTGATCAAAGTGTTAGAAGTTGAATAAAAATCAATAAATTGGGTGTCTCTGTTACCTTTGCTGACGGTTTCAGTATATTTCTTGCGTTACTCTTCCATCCATTACCACCTGAGTGGAAGTTAGCGCTTTAAATTTGAACTATGGTGTTGCATTAGGGGTGATGTTACTAGCCTGATGCCCAACCTTCTCTTTTTGTCAAGCTTATCAACTGGCTAAGAGAAGTAAAGGTGTACACCGAACCACATCCAAGGTTGGTGAATCTTCTGTCGCTGAACGACCAACGTATGGTAACTAAAACTAACATGCCATCGTCTGAATGATTTGTTAATCATTCAACATTCTGTTACGCTCTGCTTTCGAATGGTTGGAGATAATTGGCAGCAAGGCGTAACTTCAAGATGGAAGGAACTGATGCTTCCTTGACGATGTGTACCTTCATTACGTAGTGCCAAAGTTATAGACGTTATCACTGAGCCATTTATTTAATACTCTCTATAAACCGTTTTCCATCAGTATAAATTGTTTCGTAACTTAAATCAATTAGTGCTTATATGATAAGAAATCTGGAGTGGTAATATAAAATTCCCTAATAGTTTGTACCCGAAGAATCAAACTCAGTTGAATTCAGATGAATGGTATCTAAAAGCTCTGTTGAACGACTTGCATATTTTTAGATTTGTGCGTAGTCTTGTGTATTAACGGACGTCATCTACAGGTTCATTGAAAATGAAGAGTCGTTTAATGGTTCTCGATTTCATTTTTCTACTGATTCGTCATACAGGCAAATAATGGCGTTTAATAGGTTATGACTCAACATAAACCAACCAAACAACCGACCATAACTTCTCAGCCGAACCCCTCTGAGTCCACTTCAGAATTATTCGTAAGTTAAAGTAATAGAATTCTACTCAGGTATGAAATGCTTGAGTAACTGATCCACTTCAAATCTGTTTGGATGAAGATATGACGTGAACCAGAGAACTGCTGGTATAATTAACTTTGGAGGCAAACACGTAGCATTTAATACTATTATTATTGTTTCCTTTAGTTCCTAGAGGAATATAGGGCTTCAGCCAAACGTCTCCATTGCGTTCGGTTCTCTGCCAACGTTTTCACCTGGCTCCAAGTCTGCCCACACGCTTTCATCTCCTCTTCACATGACCTCCTCCAAGTCACCCTTGAACAACCAACTCACCGCTTCCCATCTGGCTTCTAATCGAGTGTTTATCTAGAGATGTCACTTGATGGTTTGTTTCCTCGGAGTATGACCAATCCACCTCCATTTCTTCCTGCATATTTGTTGCACAGTCGGTTCCTGCTGGGTTGGTTCACTCCCAGAGATCCCTACCTGTTGCTGATCTTTTCTGGCCGGCCATCTGATCTTGAGTAGTATTGAGCGGAGACGGCTGTTGATGAAGGTGTGTAGTTTGTTCGAAGTGGCCTTCGTGATGCGGCGCGGCGCCGAGTCTCTCATCCATATAGTAGCACTGACTGACTTCACATTAGAGTTGAAAATCTGGATCTTATTTTTCATGATGAGTGCTGTTGATCTCCAAACAGACTTGAGAGTAGTGAACGCTTGCTTTGCATTTCTGATCCTCGCTGCTGTGATATCCTCATCAGTTACGTCCACCTGTAGTTGAAACGATGCTTCCCAGGTAGGTAGGTAGGTAGATAGGTAAGGGAGGTTGCTTCTTTCCGATTCCTCCCATTTATGTTGATTGTTGTCTGTTGCTGTTTCTGCTGCTATTGGTTTGGCCCAGGAATCTTCATCACCTCTGTTTTCTCTATGTTCACCTGAAGTCCTATCTGCTCTGGATGCTTCTTCTATCAACAAATGGTTGCTTTTCATCACCTGCATATCTTCCAGTTTGTGGGAAATCAGACATATATCACCGGCGAAGTCCGGATCCTCCAAGTTTGTGTTTGTGCGGGTCCATTTTTATTCCTGTTTCCTCGTTGCCCGCCACTGTCTGTCGCTTTATCCAGTCTACCACAATCAAGAAAATCATTGGAGATAGTAGGTAGCCAGCCAGCCTTTTCTTACTCCCGTCTTCACTTCTTCGAAGTACTCCGTAAGTTTCCCGTTGTGGATTACTTGGCATGCAGCACTGTCGTACAACTGTTAGATGAGATGTGTAACTGTCGGCGGTATAGCATTTAATGCCATTCACATAAATCTTTCATTATCAAATACTTTTTTAACTCCTTTCAACACATTTCTTCATCATTTGCATCTCCCAAAAAAAGGTTGATTTAAAAGTCGTCTCTAAATTGTACAAACAATTAAAACATAATCCTAAATAGCTTCACTAAGACACTTCATAAGGTTTATAAATTTGTCTAATCAGTCAGGGGATATGAAAATAATTCTAATTTCTATATTTTGAATTTCATTTTTTCAGGGTTTTTTAACAGTCTATATGCTTATGTCTATGTGTGTATAGATGTTTTCATATGCGTTTGTTTTAATCAACTAAATTTAATATCTATTGAACCATTGAACAAATGTATCACTTTTAAAAAATTCTCATCTGATAAGTATATTTATATAATTGTTGTATTGATGTTATCTGATCATATAATAGGGAGAAGTTAGATTAATGCTTTTCGGATATGGTTGTGTTCTCTCTCTATGTCTAGATGATGTAACTGCAAAGCCCTCATTGTTTTTCTAGATAGGATCTTCAGCGCAGACGCCAATATGAAGTAAAGTCATTCGTTTAAAATTATTGATTCTGTTGATAAATTTCCTTAACTCACTGATCAGATAATAGATTATTTAGAATACTTAGATGAGTGAAATTTCAAGTGAGACATCACAGATCAGCAATTCGAACAAATATCTAATGAGTCTATATGAGTTTGACCATGGATTGATATCAGTTCGAGAACCAATGGAAACCAGCCAGGGAGTACTGGATAGCTGTTTCGTCAGCTTGGTTTGGGAATCATTGGCAGTATGCAGCCACCACAGAGGGTTCAAACCCAGGACATTCCGGTTATAAGCAAGCTCGTACACCATTCAGTCAATGGGACCCGATTCAATGGCCAGACCATGAATTCTAAGTTTTTTATCTATTGAGCTGTCTACATTTAAACGTAATACTGCTTTCGTTATTCTTATAGACATGTGCATAAACGGTATTTGAATAAAGCAAGAACAACAGAGGTTTGTGCAGAATAAAATGGTACCATTATTATTTATTTCGTTTCTTGCCTTCTCATCATCTGCTTACAGTTCGAATAAAATTATCAAGTTTATGTACAGAAAAGATTTAACATACTTGCCAATCTTATATGATGTCAGTCGACAGAAGGTTCGAAACTTAGTGAACAGTGCTCAGAATATTGCGCTTATGTAGTTTTTTACACAGGGAGTTCAAGTTTAAACAAAATAAATTTATGCATACAATGGTAAAGGCGTTACGTAATAAAGACCAGAGGTGCGTAAGACGATGAGTAACTAATAAATTAGGTAACAATGTACTGAGTTCAACTCAAATCATAGAAATAAGAGTCAAGCAAAATTATACTATATCAAAGGGTGAGGGTGAGGTTAAAGCCAAAGATTACGTAACCAAGTGAAAGAGAGAATAAAGACATCCATTTACGAGGGCGGGGCTAGGAAAGACTGATAACTGACTGTCTCTTTCTGAACACATAAATCAGGTTTCAAGCGTTTGATAGACATTGCTACTATGGCGAACTTGAGGAGAATTGAGCTTTCTTTCCATTAATACTTTTAGTGAATTTCGCCATTTCCATCTCATGAAAGTGGCAATGGTACTATTGTAAACGTTTGTTCCTTTGAGACGTCATTACAATCATCATTATTATTGACGTTCAAATAATTTAACACAATATTAACATAAAAATTTGGTCGACAAACTCACCGTCATTGGTTAAATTTTCTATATCTGAAGTTATGTAAATTAGAGTAAACCTTGAACAAGATCTAATTCCATTATGGATATCTTTATGGACAGCTGGGAAAATATTGCTCTTAACACAACATTTAATCCTAATCCAAAATATGGTGAAGATATGTGGATGACACTTTCACACACAATGTTAAAAAAAGAACATATCTCTCTCCAGCTTCTTGACACAAATAAACTCACTAGTAAAGGGAATAAAATTCACACTCGAATCGGAAAATGAACAAGGGGAGTTAGCTATGATGTTAGATTGTAAAATAAAACAAATAGAAGAAGGTAAACTGCACACTAGGGTTTATAAAAAGTCAACGCATTCAGCTAATAGATATTTAGATTTTAATTCACCCCATCCGCTATCTGTAAAGGTTGGCTTAGTTAAGTGTCTAACAAACCGAGCAATAGCACTAAGTAGTTCAACAGAAAACCTAAACGATGAAATGAAAAGCCAGATAAAAATAATGGTGAAACCAATAATGATAACATAAATAAGAGAGAATATAAGGCATCTATCTACAGTTCTACCATATAAGAAGGGCACATGTGAGACCCTACGTAGGATTCTTGATAAAGCAGGAATTAGATTGGCATTCAAACCTACAAACTTACGTAGGAAAAGGTCTGTTGGCTAAAAGACCCTGTAGGTTGATCCAAATGAGCAAAATAATATAATTTACAAAATACCCTACAATGACTGTGGATAAGGTCAACTACATAGGTCAAACTAGTAGGTCGTGGGTAGTCAGATTGTAAGAACATAGGAATTTAGCTAAGGTGAGGATGATGGACCCCACGAAGATAGGTGATTTAGAAAAGAGCTCAGCAATTGCACTGCATGCATTAGCGCACAACCACACAAAAGGATGGGAGAGAGTTGAAAGTCTCAAAAGTAATATAGGTAGGTGGAGAGCGAGAGAGATTGATTACTGAATCCTTGTTTATCGATTAATCTACACCCAACGTGCGCAGTAGAAATGACTCATCACTCATACGGGAAAAATGGAAAGTACTACTTTGGTGAGACCTGTCTGCTAGCCAAAATGAGCAGACAGCAATTTACGTCAATGTTTACGTCCCAAATTGGGGTCATGAGTAAAGAACAAGAACAAAGACTAATTCAACAACCAATCACAGCAGGCTTTGCGTGGGCGGACATGATTCGCAGATATATGGCTTAACTTTCTGAGAAATGGTCACAATAAGTACAGAACCTTCAGTAAGAAAACAACCAATCAGAAGGCGTTGCTTCTCTGCTAAAATAACGGTAATAATAATGTACATAAAAATCTATAAACATCTGTTGATTTTCTCAATAAACAATCTGTTTCCTGCTTCTTGTCTTGTTCCGTTACACTACTACCAATCAAGTCAAGCGATGAAAGATAATGGAATAATATAAACGAAGTTAGAAACTTGTGTGATTACCTTGATATGATTATGAGCAGTAATAAATTTTTCTCGAAACGTGGTCATCAGTAAATATTACTGTATAACAGCACTGTGAGACTTTATCAAAATAAATTTTACCCATAATGAAATTATACTCTACCACCACAGTGCACAAGTTCTATTCTTAAATCAATTGAACAAGATCTAATTGAAAACAACAATATTGTTCCTCTTTATACGTTGTTCTTCTAATCTGATATTTCTTAATGCGCTTATACTACAAAGAAACCTTTGAAAAGTCTTGAGTACTTCTCAGATTACTAATTAATTCCCAGGGATTTTTTTTTTTTAAATCTTATTTTGGGAGAGCAAAGTAAAATATTTATTTTTGCTTTTTGATTGTATAGCCTAAAGACATTTTCTTCAGAATTTTGATGATGACATCTGAGATTAGTAAACAAAATCTTCTCTACCTCACTATCCGTAATACCTTCAATCAAATCTTTTAAAAAAATTCAAAAAAACCTCCATTTCCTAATGCAAATTTAAAACAAATAATAAATTTTGTTAATAAAGCAGGATTCAATGAAATCAACATCAAGTTGTGACAGAACCCTTTAGGTGTTGAAAGATAGTTTTAAATGAGTGGAGAAAGATTCTAAGATATGGAATAAAATATTAAGAATAACAGTTAATGACGAGTAAGAGATATTACCATGGGGGATTAAAAGTGACCACCATTCCCTTCTGTACTCGGAGGGAATCATATCAAGTTGATATGGTTATAAGCAATAGTTTATGCTTGAAACGTGTTCATCAGTTAATATTACTGTACAACACTGTGATTTATCAAAATAAAATCTTATTCATAATGGAGTTACACTCTACTCCCACAGTGCCCAAGTTTTATACTTATATCAAGAATGGCTAAGGCTTCTTATCGGACAAACCTATTGTACACGCACACACATACAAAAATAAGTATACATAATTGCGATTATACAGCTAAGTGAATGAATTCGTTGCCGGAAAGAGACTCTTCGATGAGCTACGGTGTTCTCCATGTTAGACCGTTTATTAGATGTATCACACAGTGAAACAGTATCACTGTTTACTGGATTACGCTTCGAACAAAATTTATTATTGTTCATAATCATGTCAGTTATAATCACACGACTTCGAAACTTGAGTTTTATAGTTTTCTTTGTTCTCTCCTATTTTGTCGTCGTAGGGGTAACAGAATTTTCCAGATATCTGGCTGGACAGGTGTTGAATCATTCCTATTGTAGACACGTGTTTTCAGTTGATTCGATATACAAAGCTTCTGTTATCAATCCTGCTCCCTCCACCCTGCTGTTACACTAGATTTTAAAACTGTCATCTTATCCCATCCCATCCTATTGTATGGTTGTGTGTAATTGCATGTGGTGTAGTGTTATAGCTGAACTATTGTCTAGATTTCTTATCTTATTCGGGTCAACTGACCTAGATTTTGCTAGACTTTTGTGCTCAGCACACGTGATAATGACTAGTTTCCATTTAACCAATCAATACATATTTTTGAACTGATGGTTTGCAAGGATTTGACTGGTTTCAAATGCGATCTCTAACTGACTTCAGTTAGACAACCATTGGAAACCAACAGGGAGTATAGGAAAACTATTTTATACCTGTTCAGGGCTATTCAGATGACATCAAGATATGGAGGGCTTTACACGATGACAGTGATCAACTTGCTTTGCAGGAAGATTTAAACTTGTTAAGTGATTGGTGTAAGCACTGGGCCTTGGAGATTAACTTAAGCAAGAGTGTAGTTATGCATGTACCTCATAGTCACGTGCACAATTACTCAATGAATGGCATTACTCTTCCAGTGGTCACTGAGTACAAGGACTTGGGAGTGGTTGTGCAGCATGACTTGAAAACAGCAACAAACTGTAGAGCTGCAGCCACTAACGCTTTTCGAATATTATGGACCATACGCAAGGCTTTTGCGAACTTTGACGATGAAATATTTCGTATATTATATCCGACTTATATCAGACCTCATTTGGAATATGGGATCCAGGCAACGAGCTTGTGTTTCAAATACGAAATAGACTTATTAGAAAGGGTGCAAAGAGTAGGAACGAAGCTAATAAAGGGTTTCTCAACCCTCTCATATGAGGAGAGGTTAAGTCGACTGGGTTTATTCCCACTGTCATACAGACGACTTAGGGGTGACCCAATACTAGCTTACCGTATCCTAAGAAATGATTTTGGAGCTAATTTATCTAATTTATTTCTTTCTTCTAGCACCAACCAATTGCGAGGACATCACTTCAAGGTTCAAAAACCACGGTCGAATCGTCTGCGTCTGGAGATCCGTTTTACGCATCGAATTGTGAACCATTGGAACTCCCTACCGGAATACGTCGTATCAGCGCCATCCGTTGATTCATTCAAGGCGAGATTGGACCTCCTGTGTGTAACAAATCGAAAGGATTAACACAGGCATACAGCCTACTATCCTAAATAAATTGTAAACTGTAAACTTACCCATGATCCCATAAGAGACCGAACGGAGGATATTCACTGGTCATCCAGCTAATAGTACAGGATCTACTGACTCATAAATGTTGACTTCTACAGACCTGACATTTATATCCCTAGTAAGATCATAAGTGATTACTGATGTAGAGTCCCAAGCTAAGACGAAACGTCTATCCAGTACCCCATGCAAGCTTCCAACGGTTCTCTAAGTGAAATCAATTCGCGAGCAAACTTTAAATCCGCCACTATATACATACAAATATGTATGCATATATATTTTATGAGTGAAGCAGCCTCGCCTAGTATTCTGGCCGATCCCAAACCCACGTAAAAAGGGACTATTGGGCGTGATGCTAGCTACCCAATCCCGGATAATCAATCAAACTGCTAAAGAAACTTCAAATAACAAGAAAAGTATTAAACTGTTAATAAGGAACTTGTTTTCCGCTGCAATCGGAGAGAAGAAATGACGCTTTGGGCTGATGAAAGCCTTCGGGAAGCCAGTCAGCCAGCCGATGTGTCTTCTTTCTTCCAATGAAGGCAAAAATAAGGATGGGGATATGAAATGTCCGTACAATGTAAGAAGCTAGGATGGCTGCCGAGGTAGGTAGACAAAGAAATGTGAAAATTTGGCATGAAAGTATCAGCAATCTGCAAGAAACTTTGGGAACAAACCAACTAAGAACCGACTGTTCAACAAATATGCTGGAGATAATGGAGATAGATTTGGCATACGCTGAGGAGACCGTCGACTGACATCGCACGCCAGACCATCACTCGAGTGGAACCCGAATGAGAAACGACCAGTTGAGCTGTGTTCCGAGATTGACATGGAAGAGATTGTGTGGGGAGGAGATAGGAGATTATGGGCAATCGTTGGCTCAGCTTAAGAGGACTTCAGAGAGCTGGATAAAGTGCAGACGTCCTGCTGGCACACTATGTTCCACTTGAAACCCAAGGGAATAATTTTTTTATTCCTTCACGTTCCCAGTAGAACATAGGCGCTTCAACCTAAAGGCTTGAAGTTTCTGTAGCAGTGTTTATTTCAACAGGATGGAGTAGTTAGTCTCATGCCCAACCTTCCCTCTTTACCAGTCTTACTACTGGCTTAGCGAGGTAAGGGAGTGCGTCGGCCGGGGATCGAACCCTGGACCACGTGCGTGGTTGGCGATCATTTTACCGCTATGCCACCGACGCACAAGGGAATAATAATAACATAATATGATAATCAATAAATCAATAGATTTCATCCTGTTTAAGTGTCTAATCGATTCCTTTTTCCATTTGAATTTATTGTTATTATTATTATAAGGCATAATATCAGCCTGATGACGTAAATACCTTGCATGATATAACGAATCTTCGCTCGAATATATCATTTTGAATAAAATAAAATAGCGCATGAGTTATTTCTGTCACAAAAAGAGCTGACTACAATTCGTATAATATCTGTATTCTGTGATATCAGAAGTGAGAAATCACACAGGAAACATATTTGGTGATTCCTTCCATTTTTTGTTTTATTTGGTAAAAGTCAGTGAGCTGTAAATCTTTTCTCTTCACTTATTTGCTTTCCATAGTTCAATAAAGCAGATGAAAACGGACAAAGAAAGAGAGAGCGAGAGAAAGAGAGGAGAAGGAGGGGAAATTAGTGAAATATCTCCAATAGGAATCACTCCGCCTAGGTTTCATGCTAGTTGCTTCACTGACTGCGCTACGCTGGATGGCGCGGGTTCGAATCTAAAGAGAGAGATATTAGTTCCTCCAAGAATTCAGATTCATTTTGCTGACCGGTGAGCGCTAAGCAGCACGAAACCTAGATCAGGCAAGGCTTCCTGCTGATTGCCTGAAGCCATCTAACATTTACAATTCAAAATGCACTGTCGTGGCAAGCCACAGTGCACAATGATGGCCACATTGCAAACTTGACTGACTGATAGAATTCAGTCTGCATTAAACAAAGGACTAGACACATCACACTAGTTACTGGCTAGTGTCTGATCAAAGAATCAAATAGAATTGAAGAGAATGTAAGTATAATAATCTTAATAATAACTGGGATATCTGAAATAATAGAGAAGATTTGTAGCTCGGGTGGATGATTTGCAATTAACAGTGTTCTCTGAGCTGGTTGGTTTAGTTGCGGAGCTTTCGTCGTCCTCCTGGACAACATCCCCTCTCAGTGCAATATTTAGCATAAAGTGAAATGATTTAAATTTTTTCATGAGTGATATAATTGCGTCTCCTGGTAACCATGTTTACATATGTATTGATCATTTTCTATTGACTTGGATGTTAAACTTTCTGGTCACATGATTTACTTTTTATTAGTTGGTATATTTCGTCTACATTAGCGTGTTTGTTAATTGCGTATTCGTTTGATTCCCAGGCTTCTAGGAATTCTCTGGCACTTTTGGTGTTTCCTCTGTCTAAGATTTTGACATTATCCCAATCAAATTGATGACCATAATTGTCTGTATGCATTGATACTAAAGAATATATATCGTGTCTTTTCACAGCTGATTTGTGTTCCTGGATTCTGATTCGAAGGGGACGCCCACTTTGACCGATATAATGCTTGTTGCAGTTCATACAATTTATACTAGCAATAATCCAGTTACTCACAAACGAAACTGTGTGCAGACATTGTTTAAAAGAGTTCAGACACATTGTAGCACTCCAGAGTTGAAAAGAATGGAAGAAAAGTACCTACAAACGGTTTTCAAAAGAATGGTTATCCCCGAAATTTCATCAAAAAGTGTTTAAAGTCGAAACAAAACACCAACAAAGGACCATCATCAAAGACCACAAGAAAATTCACTCTACCATACATGAAAAATATCTCTGAAATAACAGCTAGAATACTGAAACCGTTTGATATAGATATAGCACACAAGCCAGTCAAATCGCTTAATTCGATATTATCCAAACCTAAAGATCCAACAGAAAAAGGAGATAAAATTAATACCATTTGCAAAATAAATTGTATGAACTGCAACAAGCATTATATCGGCCAAAGTGGGCGTCCCCTTCGAATTAGAATCCAAGAACACAAATCAGCTGTGAAAAGACACGATATATATTCTTTAGTATCAATGCATACAGACAATTATGGTCATCAATTTGATTGGGATAATGTCAAAATCTTAGACAGAGGAAACACCAAAAGTGCCAGAGAATTCCTAGAAGCCTGGGAATCAAACGAATACGCAATTAACAAACACGCTAATGTAGACGAAATATACCAACTAGTAAAAAGTAAATCAGGTGACTAGAAAGTTTAAAATCCAAGTCAATAGAAAATGATGAATACATATGTAAAGATAGTTACCAGGAGACGCAATTATATCACTCATGAAGAAATTTAAATCATTTCACTTTATGCTAAAAATTGCGCTGAAAGGGGATTTTGTCCAGAAGGACGACGAAAGCTCTGCAACCAAACCAACCAGCTCAGAGAACACTTTTAATTGCGAAACTGCGATATCTATTCTAAGTCAAGGTTGAAGGTCATAGAAGGGAGGTGATTCAACAAGCTTTTTCTCATATCATAGATTGGTTTGAAAAATTACAATGGAGACTTATGTTTAGTAATCAGAGGCGTTCGGATTCACGGAACTGAGGTGGAATCTTGTATAGAATCGTAAAGACTGAATGATTTTCACTAATCTTGTGGTCCAAACCCACATGGTGTGCTAATATGGAACTCCTGATTGGCTTTACGACTCCTTTATCTAACCACGTTGGATAATGCTCAAGAAGGCGATGGTGGACTTGTAATTGTCTCCACAAGAACAATTAAATTTATAAATCCACGCTGAGGTGGTCAGACTCAGTGGCTTATCCTTCACTAGCATTGGAATTATTCAACGAATTTTGAATTTTAAACATAATGTTGTGGGAAAGAATGTTTTAACTATTACTTTTCGGTGTTTTGATGTCAGTAATTCAGCGGTTGTCTCCTCTGAAAGGTGGATTCATATATATATATACGCTTCTTCTGTACCATTTGCAAGCATCTCTCTCTATCTTTTCCCATCATGGAGACTGTGACGAATTTTTCCAAATTCCTACAAACCAATACTTGAATACCAATGAGATGCTCACTAGCGACTTGCCCTATTCAGGTAGGTAGTTACCTGGGGTTCTAGTGAGAAGTCGTGACCAGTAGGGCGCAGCAGGTTGGGTGTGAGGACAAATACTCGCCGAAGACATTGGCTAGCGGTTGCGCTATATCGTGAATTGGTAGAAGTTAGAATTCATGGGCCATGGGACCGGGTCCCTGTGGCTCAATGGTCTACGAGCTCGTCTTGTAACCAGAAGGTCCTGGGTTCGAACCATCACAGTGGGTGGGTACTAGTGAAGAGCCCCAAACTAGGACGAAACAGCTGTCCAGTACTCCCAGGTTTTCCATTGGTTCTCTAACCAATGTCAGCTCATGATTAAATCCTCTAACTAATATGTTTTCTGTTTTCCTTATTTCATCGTCAAGAGTGTCGGTTGTTCAGTTCTTTCTAGCGCGAGACATCAAGCAACTGATGAGATTTCGTTTATATGCATGAGGAACAGGCAACCTGAAATGGGTATACTGGCCAACTCATGATTTTTCCAGAAAATACCTCACTTTATCCTCCCATCTTGCATGCTTATTAGTAGGACACCAAGAAATGATAAGGTGTCATCTTTTTCTGTTTCCTCTGTGAATTCAATATGTGGGTGAGCCATATTGAATGTTTTGAGAAAGAGCTTGGTATCCATGTATCCATAGTAGAACAGGAGTTCATCGTTTACATTTTTTAGTGGAAGGTTCGCTGATTACGCCATAAACACATATATTGGCTAAATGAGGACCCAAGGAGGAAGCCCATTGCTACACCCTTCACTTGATTGATGACAGATTTTGTAGTTGGACTGAAATTTCACATTCATTGTACAATAGAGTAGCAGATCTCGACTTGTTTGCAGTGGTGTACCTACTTCCAAATCATTTTCTGTCAGAGATTCACAGATGTGAAGTGGATGACCCCTAGTATCACTCTTTTTCTTCCATAATATTGAAGGTGTTCTTCAAGATATACTTAACCACTTTTAACTGCGGTGGTTTCAACTACAGGCGGAACTGACGAGGATATCCAAGCAGCGAGGATCGGGAAAGCAAGACAAGCTTTCACTACTCTCAAGTCTGTGTGGAGGTCAACAGCATTCAGGATCAAAAATAAGATCCGGATTTTCAACTCCAATGTGAAGTCAGTGACACTCGCTATACGGATCAGAGACTTGCACTGCGTGTCATAAAGAGCATCTCAAACGAACTACAGACCTTCATTAACAGTTGTCTTTGCTCAATACTACTCAAGATCAGATGGCTGGCCAGAAAAGAGCAGCAACAGAGATCTCTGGGAGCGAACCAACCAGGAACCGATTGTGAAACTAATATGCAGAAGGAAATGGAAATGGATTGGCCATACTCTGAGGAAACCATCAGTTGACATCAACAGACTAGCCATTGCTCGAGTGGAACCTGAAAGGGAAGCGGCGAGTTGGTCGTCAGTGCAAGGGTGACTTCGAGGAGGTCATGTGAAGTGGAGATGAAAACGTGTGGACAGACATGGAGCCAGGTGAAGACTCTAGCAGAGAACCGAACGCAATGGAAACGAATGGCTGAAGCCCTATGTTCCTCTAGGAACTAAAGGAAATAATAATAATAAATAACTGCGGCGGCTTAAGTATGTCTACCAGCCAGGCGGCTGTTTCATGATATGGTGAGTTAAACATATCTAATATTAGCCTCACCAGCTCGTTGGGCTTATGAATTTTAGGTAGCCCATACGATCTGGATATCAAAAGAATAAGTTGAAAAGGCAGACTGTAGTGAATACTGTGTGCTAATGAACGATGGATTTTTGAAGTGATTCCATATTAGTTTGTTTATTAGGTATATCACACAGTGAAACAGTAATATTTACTGGATGACGTTTCGAACAAAATTTATTGTTCATAATCATATCAATTATAATCACACGACTTTGAAACTTGAGTTTTATAGTTTTCTTTGTTTTCTCCTATTTGTCGTCGTTGGGGTAGTAGAATTTTCCAGATATCCGACTGGACAGGTGTTGAATCATTCCCATTACACGTGTTTGCAGTTGATTCGATAAACAAAGCTTCTGTTATCAATCTCTCCCTATACCCTGTGACATTAGATTTTAAAACTGTCATCCTATCCCATCCTATTGTATGGTTGTGTGTGACTGCATGTAGTGCTATAGCTGAACTATTCTCTAGATTTCTTATCTTATTTGGATCAGCCAATCTAGATTTTGCTAAGTTTTTATGTTCAGCTAGTCTGACTGCCCCCGTTCTACTAGTTTGACCTATGTATTTGACCTGACAATCATTGCAGGCGGGGTATTAGATAAACTAAATTGTTTTGTTTTAAAGGCTCCACAGGATCCTTTAACCGACAAAGCTTGTTTCTAATTGAGTTTGTGTGTTTGAATGCCATTTTTATTCCTGCCTTGTTAAGAATTCTGAGTAAGGTTTCCGAGGTTCCGTCCTTATATGGAAGTTAACTGAAGTGAAGTTTTGAAGTGAACTGAATGTTTCAAAGTCATCCCTTCAAGTTCCCACATTTTATGAAGGCTAAGAAACCGTATTAGAAGCATATGGGCTAAAAAATGAATAATCAAATGAACAATGATGAGCATTGAATGGATCTGGGAGTTCATAAAGAGTGAATACGTCTACACCTTTTAGAAGAATTTTAAACAAGATTCTCCAACCATTGGTTTTTATCTTCAAAGTGACCACAGACAGACATACAGTCTTAATCTCTCTAAGTGACTAAAACCAACAGTCAGACTAAATGCACTGATGCCATGCTTTGATCTGACCATCGCCAATTCTCGTCCGATCTGATCCTATGTCATCAAACATTGCTGTATGAAAAAGGCGATGACTTGGCTTGCGTAACACGTGCTCCAAGCATTATTATAGATGTAACTTTACAAACTGATCGATTGACTTTCTCTCATTATTATTAATACGTAGCTATTGTTATTATTGTTCCCTTGGGTTCCGAGTGGAGCATTTGACTTCAGCAACACATCTGCACTTTGTTTTATTTTCTGCTGCCCTCTTTAACTGGCCTCACAATTGCCCATAATCTCTAATCTCCTCCTCACCACAGTATCTCCTACATGTCAGTCTCGGACCAAAGCGCTACTCTTCGTTTCCTATTCGGATTCCACTAAAGCAATGACCTGCATTGTGCGCAATGCCATTTGAAGGTCTCCCCAGTAGTATATTCCCAATCCATCTCCATTTACCCCTACATATCCTTGGTTAGTTTGTCCCCATTGTTTCATACGGCAAAATTTTGTGACCTGCCACTTGATCTTCAGTATAGAGCCAGAATAGGTAACTGTTGATAAAAGTCTGCGATAGCCTGTTAGAAATGCTTTCATGACTCAAAGTTCAAGTTTCTGAACGATATAGAAGAAAAGACTGACTTCACATTGGTGTTGAAAATCCAAACGAATCTTGTTGTTTATGCTGGCTGAGTGCAGTGCAGAAGATTTCCAAACCGATTTCAGACTGATGAAGGCGTATCTTGCCTTTCCGATTCTGGCTGGCTGGCTTTGATATCTTCATCCGTTCCAACTGCCTGCCTTTGGTTGAAATCGTGCTTCCTGGCCAGATAAGTGAAGTCAGGAAGTAACCTCTGTCAAATCTCCCCCGTTGGTGTTGATTGATGCTGGTTGTTTTTGCTGTTACTGTGTGGCTGCTTTGTTATCTGCATCACTTCCTCCTCCTCTATGTTCACCTGGAGTCCTATCTTCTCTGCCTGCCAGCTTCTTCAGCCAGTTTGTTGGTTTTCGCCTGCCTGCAAGTCATCGAGTTTGTGTGACATTAAACAAAAATCATCCAAACGCGAAATCCAGATCTTCTAGAGTCTTCTTATCGGTGGTCCAGCGTATTGCTGTCTCCTCGCTCCCCACGAACAGTCTGACGCATAATCCAGTCCACCACAATTAAGAATATCATCGGTGATAATAGGCAGTCAGCCTTGTCTTACTCCTGTATTCAAAACCCCTTCATGACTTAAAATCTTTCAGTTTATTCAATATATTGTATATTTTTTACGAGTTGATCACGGATTGATATCATTTAGAGAACCATTGAAAACCACCCTAGGGAGTACTGGACAGCTGTTCCATCCTAGTTTGCGAATCATCGGCAGTAAGCACCCACTGGGGTTGGACCCAGGACCTTCCGGTTACAAGGCAGGCTGGCTCGTATACCATTCAGCCACTGACTGGGACCCGATTCAATTGCGAATCCAGACAGAGAGACACCGATTCAATGGCCAGTCACTAGCTCACTAGTGATTTGCTAAAGGATGGAGTTTCCTGGAGTGAGTTCTAGTGAGAAGTTGTGAAGATGGATGTCCCACCAACGACATTGGCTGGGGTCGAGCTAAATCACGAATTGGTAGAAGTTAGAATTCATGGGCTGGCCATTGATTGAATTGGGTCCCAGTGACTGAATGGTATACGAACTCGCTGGCCTTGTAACCGGAAGTTCCTGGGTTCGAACTGCCTGTGGTGTGTGCGTACTGCCGATGATTCCCAAAATGGGATGAAACAGCTGTCCAGTACTCCATGCTGGCAGGTTTTCAATGGTTCTCTAACTGATATCAATCCGTGATCAACTCGTAAAAAAATAACTAACCCTTACAAACCAAAACTATAGAAAATATTGTATATTTCTAAAGTCGAACAGTGATCACGATCATAAAGGCAACATCGATTAGTTGTATGAAACAAGGTAAGCTTATTCTGAAGTTGAATAATTTCTCTACTCATCATTTTGAACACACATACACATCTCTACATGCATAAAACGAGAAAATGGAAAAGAACAACTACAAGATAATTACTATGACCGATGCGATCTTGTAAACCTCAGAAAATGAGGAAATTATGTTATTCAACGTGTTATTATTTTTGTCTCTTTCCCTCTGTATCTCTCTTTCACACATGCACACACTCACACCGTGTCTCTATATGTCTCTCCTACCCAAATATCGCATGTTTTAATATTTCTTTCTCTAAATAATTTAGATTTCCCTCAGGGTTATTAAGCGAAAAGAAAAAACAACAACTCAGTTTTCAATTTTCAAGCGAACAACCCGAAAAATACAAACAACCAATCAGATTGAAGATAGACGAATGCTAAATTGACCAATTAGGTGAGGACTTTCGAAAAAGGTATTAGGACAACCTTAACAAACAGCAACCCCATATTTCTTAGGGAGTGACGTTATGAACATACTCTTCTGGTGAATAGCAAGTCCCTGAAGTGAATAAAAAATAGTTACAGGATTTCATCATGAGCTGATATCAGTTAGAGAACCAATGGAAACCAACCTGGGAGTACTGGACAGCCGCTTCGTCGGTCTAGCTTGGGACTCTTCAGCAGTACGCAACCACCCCACTGGGGTTTGAACCCAGGACCGTCTAGTTACAAGACGAGCAACTTCGCAGACCATTATACCACTGGAAACCGATCCAATGGCCAGTCCATGAATTCCAACTTCTGACAATTCATGATTTAGCGCGACCACTAGCCAATGTCTTCGCTAGAGTGTATTTGTCCTCACACTCGATCTGCTGTATCCTACTGGTCACGACTTCTCACTGGAACCACAGGTAACTACTACCCAACTGAATAGGGTCAGTCGCTAGTGAGCATCTCATCGATATTCAAGTGTTGGTTTGTGGAGATTTGATAGATTGGTTACAGGATTTTATCATGAGCTGACATTGGTTAGAGACTTGCCCTATTCAGGTAGGTAGTTATCTGGGGTTCTAGTGAGAAGTCGTGACCATTAGGGTGCAGCGGGTTGGGTGTGAGGACAAATATTCACCGCACACATTGGGTAGTGGCCGCGCTATGTCGTGAACTGGAAGAAGGTAGAATTCATGGACCACTGGATCGGGTCCCAGTGACTTAATGGTCTACGAACTAGTTCGCCCTCTAAGAGAAGGCCCTGGGTTCGAACCCCAGTGGGGTGGGTGCGTACTGATGAAGCGTCCCAAGCCAGACTGACGAAACAGTTGCCCAGTACTCCAAGGTTTTCCAATGGTTCTCTAACTGATGTCAGCTCATGATGAAATCCTGTAACCAATCTATCAAATCCCTACAAACTAACACTTGAATATCGTCTATTAATTGTAAAAACTTACATGAAACCATGTTTTTGTTGGATGGTGAATAACACTGGGATCAAGGATGCGCACTTCATCCTTTTCTGGACTAGTCATCTGGGTGTGCCTGCAATCCTTAGTGAATGACGATAATTCTAAACAGTATTTTTGGTACAAATATGGAATTTTCGTCATGCCGCGTTTCACAGTAATTCAGTAGTGTATTGTCTTGCACACTTTTATCATCACATTAAATGCATGCTAAATAAGGTATTGTGAAGCTGTAGTACTTAGTCGTCCGAGCATACAGTCTTCTATAGTTGCTTCTAGTTCTACCTACCTGAGGAGATGCAGCAAGGAGAGAGTTGTGTATGTAGAGGATGTTCAGAGTCTTACAGGATAATACTTGCTAATTTCTTGAAGGAATCCAAGTGTTTATCTACAACAGTATTAACAAGGTGGTGTGCCGATACCCAACTCGTCCTACTGACAGCTTTTAGTGCCCTTTGCAGTATAACAAAGTATTTATTAAGTATCAGGATTTCATCATGAGCTGACATCAGTTAGAGAACCATTGGAAAACCAGTCAAGGAGAACTAGACAGCTGTTTCTGTGGTCCTACTTTGGGACTCTTCATCACTACGCACCCACCGGCTTTCGAACTCAAGACCTTCTGGTTACAAGGCGAGGTAGCTCGTAGACCTTTAAGCCCCTGGGACCCAATCCAATGCCCAGTCCATGAATTCTAACTTCTGCCAATTCACGACATAGCGCGACCCATAGTCAGTGGCTTCGCTGGCGAGTATTTGTCCTCACACCCGACCCGCTGCTGCACCCTACTGGTCACGACTTCTCACTAGAACCCCAGGTAGTTGCTAGCGACTTGCTCTATTCACGTAGGTAGTTGCCTGGGGTTCTAGTGAGAAGTCGTGACCAGCAGGGTGCAGCAGGTCGGGTGTGAGGACAAATACTCGCCGAAGACATTGGCTAGGGGTCGCGCTATGTCGGGAATCGGTAGAAGTTAGAATTCATGGACTGGGCATTGGATTGGGTCTCAGTGCCTTAATGGTCTACGAGCTACCTTGCCTTGTAACCAGAAGGTCTTGAGTTCGAAATCCGGTGGGTGCGTACTGATGAAGAGTCCCAAACTAGGGCCACAGAAACAGCTGTCTAGTACTCCTTGACTGGTTTTCTGATGGTTCTCTAACTGATGTTAGCTCATGATGAAATCCTGAAACCAATCAAATCCCTACAAACCAACACTTGAATATTTATTAAGTAGTCCAGGAAGAACTAAGGTTGGCAGGGTAGTAAAGAGGTACAGGTAGAATACAAGAATTAATAAACTGTGACAGCAGAGACGGGATGATATCAGATCTTCTTAACTTCCTTACGTACAACGTCAAAAAAATATCTTTCTGGAAACTAACATGATGTGCGAATACCAGAAAAGGTGATCAGAGGAAATACACAATCCGAGGTATTTAAAATTCGATTCAGTTTCAACTTTTGCGCCATCGATGACAGTGCAGCCGTGCGAACTTACCAGTTCATGTAAGTCGCCCTTGCTTGCATCTGAAAGTGAAATTAACCACTTCACTAACATTTGGAAGGATTAAGCTTTACACCATTTGACCACTGACTAATTTCTGATAAAAAGTTATTCATTTTGAAACAGTCTGACTGAGAAATAACTGCGAGCATAGAAACAGTCAGATCATCTCCATTCCTAACAAAATTAGCTTCATCAGAATGAGGCAAGTCATATAAGAAGAAAGAAAACAGAAAATGAGAAGGAACAGCTCCTTGAGTTAGGAACATCAGCTGCAGTAAGTGAAGCAGTGGAGGACTTCCCAGTGTATACCGTGGAATGCTTCCTATTAGAAAAATAGGAGTGCAACCACTTATTAGTCCAGAACCCTGCCTATGTCTCATAAGCTTATTTAACAAAAGAGTCTTAGGCACAAAGTCGAAGGCAGATGTGTAATCTAGGAAGGCACACCAAACATATTTAGCATCTCTGTCTAAATTAGAGACAGTATTATAGTGTAAGACAACACCGGCATCTAAGTACACTCACTGCGTTTATAAGCAAATTGATAAGGATCATTGAAAACTTTCAATGAAGGTTCAAGGTGAAGTAAAATCAGTTTTTCCGTTATTTTTAATGATGACAATAGGTTTAAACTTAACAGTTAGTCCACTTGATGATTTAGGCACAGGAACAATTTTGATGTCCTTCCAAGAAGCAGAAACAATGTTAGGGGAAATAGATTCATTGATGGTATTCCCATCCATTGCCTGGAACTCCAAAGCGATGAGCACTGGGTTCACTTTTCAACGGAAGCACCATTAGACACTGGGGTACGTTGGACTGTCTGTTAGAGAGGGGTGTACCTGAGAAATTTGTTAGCATCTTGAAAGCCCTATACAGAAACACCTCAGGTAGAGTGAGGGCATACAACCAACTATCATCACTGTTCCCAACCAACAGTGGGGTTAGACAGGGTTGCCCAATCTCTCCATTTCTCTTTAACTTTACCATCGATGACATTCTGGAGTCAGCTCTGAAGGATGTGCGTGAACGTGGTGTAGATCTGCTACCTGGAGAGAGACTTTTCGACTTCGAGTATGCAGACGATATCGTATTATTGTGTGATAGCATGCAGGCTGCCCAAATCGCACTTAATCAGTTGGCGATCAGTATCCATAAGTATGGTATGTGCTTTGCACCGTCTAAGTGCAAAGTACTGTTACAAGATTGGCAGGAGCCTGTACCTGCACTCACTCTTGCAGGTGAACCGCTTGAAGTTGTTGATAAGTTTGTGTACCTGGGTAGTTGTGTGAGTGCTGGCGGAGGGGTGACGGATGAGATTTCTAACCGTATAATGAAGGCTAGGGTGGCATACATCAACTTGAGCCACCTCTGGGGCCATCGCGACGTTAGCCTGGCTGTCAAAGGTCGGGTATACAATGCTTCGGTATGCTCAGTCCTACCTAATGCCTGTGAAACTTGACTTCTCTCAGCTGAGGATGTGCGGCAACTCTGCGTGTTCAATCATCGCTGTCTCCACAGGATTGCTTGCGTTCGATGGCATCATCGTGTGTGTAATTCTGAGGTTCGGCGGCGTGTGTTTGAACACAGTGGAGATCACCATTCATTGAGTGTCGTCATCTGGAAACACCGGCTCCGGTGGCTTGGACATGTGCTGCGAATGTCATCCCAGAGGCTTCCGTACAGGTCTCTGTTCGCTAGCCCTGGGAGGGGGTGGAAAAGGCGGAGGGGTGGTCAGTCCATGACGTGGCGTCGTGGGATGAAGGATATTTGTTCTAGATTAGCATCGGTTGGTGTGTCACGACTCCCTGATTGGGGTCTGAGAGATAGCTCAAATCGATGGCTCGAAACGTTATCGGATATGGCCGAGAATCGTAATCAATGGCGAAGGTGCTGCAATTTCCTTCTATCTTCCCTTTCCGACAATAATTGACAAATGATTTTTGAAATTCCAGATGAAGTTCTTTACCCGTTCTCTGCTTATATTTTTTACTTTTGATCTTTGTTGTTTTATTATTATTATGTGGCGCATCTTTCTTGGTGCCATACTGTACCAAGTTTTTTCTGCGTTTAAATAGATAAATAAATAAATACTGGGGTTTGCAGGTGCATTCAGTTGAGAAGTCCCAAATAGGACGAAATACGCGTCCTGGGTTCTACTGCTAGTCAACATTCAGCAAATAATGTCAATCATGTTAATCCTCAGGCATCACTGAAGCTGACATGTCATCAGAGACTAAACATTCCGCGTCACTACAATCAACCAAAAGGGAAATACAAAATAAATAAACCAACGGGATCCATAAAGTTAGGCAAGATGACAATTACTCGCCTGTGACACCTACTGGCGGTCGCACTAAATAAATATCATGAATTCGCAGAAGCTGGAATTCATCAATCAGTGCGTAGGGTCTAAGTGGTTGAATGGTCTACGAGCTGGCTTAGTGACCGGAAAGCCTCTGGGTTCAAACCCCTAGGGTGGATGCATGCTGCTGAAGAATGCAAAACTATGACGAAACAGATGTCCCTTACTCCATGTTGATTGTAAAAATGGTCCTGTAACTGATGTCAGCTTGTGATCGACCCTGTAACCTATCAAATCCCTGCAAACCAGTCAACGCAAAAAAACTGCATAACCTTTCAATAAGATTCTTTTCTGGTGACGATAGTTAATCTATGACAATGTAACTGGAGTCAATACTGTCAATCTGTGAAACGTATAAAACACACAAATAGTTTGATATTGTCAACATGAAATATTCTTTTTGCTCAGTTGTGGTAGGTTAATCAAGATTAATCCAAGCGAACAAAGCTTGATCCCGAAAAGATAAGATGGTCATCCAGTTTTTAGATCACTACAATATATGAATACTAGAGGTAGTGACTGACTCCAGTGGTTTTCAAATATTCATTTCTTCTATACAGTTATCTTGCTAGTCTGCTGTCATATTGTAAAAACAGAAGGCAAACCGCTGTTTATATATGTACAGTTTATATTCGATAACCAATCACTGAGCGTGTGATTTCGGCTTACATTAAACGACATGAAATAGAATGTTCTGTTGCTAACGTAGTATTGAACTGTGGGAAAATGTGAGAATCATATTCTGTCAGAACACATTGTCTGTATCACACCACCACACTTGTCCCCCCCCCATCAAAAATTTCGACTGAAGTCGATTCGATCTTCTTGGTGCTGGTGGCTTTGCTTGCTTGCCTTGCTGTATCAAGTTCCGGAGCTCGCTGACGTTAACCTGCTTCTTTTCGTTTGCATTTCTGATCGTATATACGTGACCCGTCTCATGGTGATCATGTATGGTCCTTCCCACTTTGAAAGCAGTTTGCATGCTCCTGGCGCCTATTCGCCGGTGTTTCGCCTCACACTATCATATGTTGCCGTTCCAAGTTACATCCTCATCTCTGACGGATCCTGAAAGCCATTAAACCGCGCAACAGCCTCAAAATCGCGTCAGAAGATCTACATGTCTCCTTCAAAAACTGCAGGACATTGGCCTTTCATTTCTCGGCAGGCAGCGACGCCAAATGTAACAACAGAGGGCAAGACACGGAAGCCAAGGTTTATTTTTCATTAATCAAACCTCTATTTGTACACATACAGTTTAGGTTCGTTAACCAATTACTGAGTATGTGATTTTGGTTTAAATTAAACGACATGAAATAGAATTTTCAAATATGAACATAGTATTCTGTTACTGATGCCGTTTTGAACTGTGGGAATCGTATTCCGTCGGAACATACTGTCTGTATCACACCACCACAATATGTCACAAAGAAGTCAGTATGAAATCAGGAATTGGAAATTGAAATTCTCTTGCCTGATATTTATTTAAAACAAGGAACAAACACTGTTAATAAAATAGGACGTAATGAATTCGGTCAAATCTGTGTAGAAGACGTCCGCCGCTGAGAACTGTACATGCAGTGATATGTAAACACGATGAGAAATAAACTGGGAGATATGTGAATGATAAGTTAAATAAACTACACTGGTGAATCAGTCAGATACAATGACCAGTGTGACTGTTTTGCAGGTCAGGTTCAGAGAGAAAAGAGGGGAGAATGGGTATGAGAGATTAAAACTGAGATTATAATGGATTAAGGTTCACTTACGTCCAAGTCTCATGACTAGACACTGTCGAAGCATCTGCACTAGGAGGCCGACATATCAACCTGAGACCGACCACTTCGGTCCAATCAATCGACGGGAAAATCTCAATTGAATAAAATAATATTCAAGAGTTTGTTTCAAATTTAATCACAGACCGATTGGTGTTAGCGAACCAATGAAAACCAGCAGGGAGTACTGAACAGTTGTTTCGTCAGCCTAGTTTAGGACTCATCGGTAGTAGACTGCCATCGCCAGGGGTTCGAACCCAGTACTTTCCGGTAACAAGCGCACAAGCTCGTAGACCACTCAGCCACTGAAAGCTATGGATTTTAACTTCTACCAGTCCGTGATAGATTGAGATCGACCACCAGTCAGTGTCATCTCTGGCGAGTATTGATCCTCATTCCCAACTTGGTAAACCTCATTGATCTCAGTTTCTCACCAGAACTCCAGGCAACCTCATCCTGCAGCCAGTAACTGAGACTGCATAATTTATTTTTTTTTATTTTTATTTTTATTTACAGCTTGATTCCACACCGTATTTTCAGTACAAACGTGGAATTTTCAGCATGGATATCGGTAGCCCAAATTCAGGCCGACCATAGATATCGGGTGTGCGTTGGCAGGGGATCGAACCCCGGACCACGTGCATGGTCGGCGAGAGTCCTAACCACTGTGCCACCGACGCATAAAAATGTGTATTAATAAGTCACTAGTAATTACAATGAGGTGTAGTCACCTGCCTCATCATCAAAGAAGACAATGCGAAATGGTCGCGCTATGTCGTGAATTGCAAGAAGTTAGAGTTAATAGGCCGGCCACTGAATCGGATCCCAGTGGCTTAATAGTCTACGAGGTAGTTCACCTTGCAACAAGAAGGTTCTGGGTTCGAACCCCAGTTGGGTGGGTGCGTATCAATGAAGAGTCGCAAACTAGTACGAAACAGCTGTCCAGTACTCCCTAGTTGGTTCTCCAATGGTTCTCTAACTAATGTCAGCTCATGATGAAATCCTGTAACCATTCAAACAAAATCCCTACAAAACCAATACTTGAAAACAAGTAAATTTAAATTAATTTTGATTTGACTCTTGAATAAGAGAGACAGTGTGATAAAAACTCTACTCATCAAATGACGAGATTTCCTTTGGTTCATTCAACTAAACTCTAAACTTTAGTTATCAGTAAAAAGAAAAAAGAAAAAAAAGAAACAAAGAATGCGTGAGTTGCTTGAAATTTGAAGAGTGAAATAAGCAGAATCCAGAAAAAAGTGTGATAAGCTATCCGCGGAACAGCTTTTCTTTTTCTATCTTATCCAAACATAAATTCATCTTACGGTGTGTCACTATGAATAACCAACCATAAGAGATGAGATGAAATTTGTGGAGATTTATGGAGATTTTGTCTGAGTTTGTTGTTTGGTTTTTCACCATTAGGAAAAGACGGTTGAAAAGATTTTCTCTAGCTACCTTAGTTATATGTATGATTTATTTGAGTGAAACATAAGTTAAATAGTGTGTATATTGGCGGTTGAGCCAAGAACACGTGTGATCCCGGTTCGATTTACTGGCTGAAGCACTCCTCCACCTTGCTTAGCAAGTGGTAAATCCGTTGAAGAAGGAAAGTTGTGTGTGATCCATCCAAACATAAAAGTTATCATAGAATTTGAACACAACGATAAGCTCAATTTCCTGGATCTTAATGTAAAAAGAAGAAACGATGGGATGGTTGAAAGGTCTACCTACAGAAAAGAAATCTGGACGGGACCACATTTTCACTATAACAGCTTCAGCCCTATAAGCTGTAAACGGGGATTAGTAAGGATACTGTACAGCAGAGTCAGCAAGTTATGTTCGCCTAACAAGCTAGAAGAAGAATTCAGCTTCGTTGAAAAATGCTGTAAAGAAAACGGGCATCCAATAGGGATTTATTCTAAAGGACAGCAAAGAAAAGGACGAGAAAGTGAAGTATCCATATTAGTTTGTTCATTAGATGTATCACACAGTGTGAAACAGTATTATTTACTGGATGACGTTTCAAACAAGATTTATTGTATATGATCATAGCATTTAAATTCCAAGGGAAAATATATAAAAAAACTGAGGGAATTGTCATGGGATCACCGATATCCCCGGTTGTGGCAGAGAAATTCATAGACAGGTGGGAAAACGTAGAGATTGAGACATTCAGCCCCACTCCAAAAGTATTGTGGAGGTATGTAGATGACACATTCACTGTACTCAGAACACAGTATATACATGGGTTTTTCGAACACATTAACTCAAAGGTGGAGGCCGTTCAATTCAATTATGAATTGGAAAGTCAGGAAGGGGAGCTGCCAATGTTAGATTGCAGCGTAAAAAGGAAAGAAGATGGGAAGGTAAACACTAGTGTTTACAGGAAACACACACATTCGAACAGATATTTGGACTACCGATCATCCCATCTTATGTCAGTGAAAACAGAATTGTTGAAATGTTTAAGTAATAGAGCACAAAAACTAAGTAGTACCTAGGAAAATCTAAGACAAGAAGTGATACATATAAGAGAAACTTTGAAACTTAATAATTACCTTGATAAATTAGTCGGAAAATATGTAAGGAAATGTAAAAATAAAATGAATAATGATAGTATTGATAGTGATTATAACAATAACATTAATGACGATATGCATGTCAAACATGCGCAGGATAATGACAACACCAACAATACGTAATCTAAATCATCAGCAGTAATTCCATACAAGGAAGGAACATCGGCAACCCACTTACGGAGAATTCTTAACAAGACAGGAATAAAAGTGGCATTCAGACCCACGAACTCAATTAGAAACAAGCTTTGTGGGTTAGAGGATCCTGTGGAGTCTTTGAAACAAAACAATTAATTTTATCTAATACCCTGCTGGAACAACTGTGAGGCCAGATACATAGGTCAGAGTAGTAGAACGGGGACAGTCAGACTGACGGAACACAAAAACCTAGTAATGTCTAGATTGGTTGACCCGAATAAGATAAGAAATCTGGAGAATAGTTCAGCTATAGCACTACATGCAATTACACACAATAATACAATAGGATGTGATAGGATGACAGTTTTAAAATCTAATGTCACAGGGTGGAGGGGAGATATTGATGACAGCAGAAGCTTTGTTTATCGAATCAACTGCAAACACATGTAATAGGAATGATCCAACACCTGTACATCCAGATATCTGGAAAATTCTACTACCCCAACGACGACGAATAGGAAACTATAAAACTCAAGTTTCTATGTCGTATGATTATAATTGATGTGATTATGAACAGCAATACATTTTGTTCGAAACGTCGCCCAGTAAATAATACTGTTTCACAGACTGTGTGATACATCTAATAAAGAAACTAATATGGAATTACTTACTACCACAGTGCCCAAATTTTACACATATATTAAAGTGAAGTATCCAACAGTTGAAAAGATTCACAAAGTATCACAAAAGATTGATAACAGAATGAAAGGAGCAATAACAGGATGGTTCCCTACAGCTAAGCTGGTAACACTATACAGCACTACATGCTCTATTAGCCAATCTAAACTGAATAGGCACCCTGATGATGCCACCTCCAACTGCATTTGTAAATTGACGTGCACTTGCGGGAGCAAGCACATTGAAAAGACAGATGGAAGGACTTCTACGCGGTTTCCTGAGCATATTCCAAGAAGCTTATGCCTAAAAGGCAGCAGATAATCGCAAAGCGCAGTTACCAGACACCTTGTGAATATGGGTTATTTCGTGGAGATTTCCAAATCCCTTAAAATATCAAACATATAAAGAACAGCGAATTTACTACTACTTGCTGAAGCAATTACAGCAGTCAAGCGTTTCAGACCAAACTTATGCACACAGAAAGAGAGTGTAGTCAATCCCTCACTAGCTTGGTAACCGTATTACTTTCATTACACTGATTAGACATACACACTAGTGAGCACAGCTCACTAAGCAAGTTTTCGATTTGATGAACTTTAACTTTCTTGATTTGCCATGCTGACCTACGAGCTAACACGGTTTATTAGGCTTTTTTCTGTTTTCTGCCTTCTCTCACGCCTTCTGTATTACCTTTCAAACATCGAAATATGAATTGTCATTATTTATAATCATTGTAATTTCAGGTAGTGTGGTGTGCAGCTGATGAGAACCTGTGAAATAGAATGACGATATCACATTTCATATACTACAAATCTGGTCTTTATTCCTCTGTCAAAATTTATCAAGAGAACCAAATGTATGAAAGTTGTGTGTGTATGTGTGAGGCTGGCAACTCCACCCCGTTAAAATAAAACTTTTACAGATACTGCAAATTGAAAGCTCAAGTTTCAAGCTCTGTGTTCCACTCAGAAGTCATAGCAATGCAAAAGATTGCAAAGTGAACAGAATGAGATCTTGTGAATAGTTTTCTTACTTTGACTGGACAATAGTAACTGATGTGATGTGTCTAGTCCTTTCTTTGGTGCAGACTGAATTCTATCAGTCAGGTATTTGCAATGTGGCCACCATGGCACTAGGTAGCTCGCCATCACGGTGCACATTGATTTGTTGTTACTAGATGGTTGGAGGCAGTCGGAAGGAAGCTTTGTCTAACCTAGTTTTTGTGCTTTTTGGCATTCACCAGTCAGCAAGGAGTATCTTTGAAGTGGTAACGCCTCTGACTGCAGCTCTCACTGAGTGACTCGGGTTCAAATCTCATAAGGGATATGAATTTCTCCGAGGTTGCAGATATGTCTTGCTGATTAGTAATTGTCAACTAGCACGAAACCTAAGTAGAAGGCTTCCTATCGGTTGCTTCCGACGATCTAATATCATCAAATCATTGTGCATCGTGATGGCGAGTTACCTAGAATTGTGGGCACATTGTAAACCTGACTGATAGAATTCAGTCCACACCAAAGAAAGGACTAGACGCATCACACTAGATACTAGTGTCCAGTCAAAATATCCATTACAGTCCTGCAGCAGGTTAATTGCGAGCCCGAATAGATCATTGGTAACGTCTCTGACTGCAGCTCTCACTGGATGACGCGGGTTCGAATCTCAGAAGGTAGGGACGTCAGTTCTTTCAAGGTGATTGCAGATACGCCTTGCTGACTGATTGGTGAGTGCCAGGTAGCAAGAAACCTAGGTCAGGCATGGCTTCCTGTGGCCAACTGCCTCCAACCATCTAATATCATCGAATAGTTTTCTTCCCTGACTCAGGATTCTCGCCATCTTTATTGGCATGCTATTACATAATTTATTGTAGGTTATTTAACTTTGACGAAAGAATCACGCATGTATGTGTAACGACGGAGGACAAGGGCTAGGCAACAAATTGTTTATTGAGAAAATTAACAGATATTTATAGATTTTTATGTTCATTATTATTCGTTATTGTTGGCAGAGAAGCAACGTTTTCTGATTGTCTGTTTTCTTGCTGAAGGTTATTCTGTCATCTTGATATAAGTATAAAACTTAGGCACTGTGGTAGAGTATAACTCCATTATGGATAAGATTTTATTATGATAACATCACACAGTGTTAATATTACTGTACAGCACTGTGTGATTTATCAAAATAAAATCTTATCCATATTCTGTCATTTCTTTGTGGCCGTTTCTCCGACAGTTCGGTGATATATCTGCGAGTCGTATCCGCCCACGCTAAGTCTGCTGTGATTGGTTGGTGAGTTCCTCAAGGCTAGTCTTCGTCTTTGCTTTTTTTCATGAACAAGAATTGGGACGTAAACATTGATGTAAATTGCTGTCTACAAATTTTGGCTAGCAGACAGCTCCCACCACATAAGTACTCTTACCACAGAAGGCTCATCTGTGGTTAAAATATTTGAGTATACTGCCCTGTAAGCCTTGTTTGACAGTCCTTGGAACACTAAATTCAACGCCAGTGCCTTATACTAACTTACAGATTAGTTTTGTAGCCTGAGGTGTTCTGAGTTCGATTTATAACGACGTCGTAGATGTAGACTGCTGAACATTTCTACAGAAGAACGAAGTAAATTCGTGTTGAAATCTAACTTGTGATATATTTTGCTACACTTCTTCTGAGTTCAGTATAACTTTAATAGTCATATTATTATGATTATAATCTATGGCAGGGTCATGAGAGCATACTTCTGAGGTGTCTGTAACAAGAACTCCTTGGATCCTTCTGAGTGATTCTCTAATTGAAGTCATTTCATAATCAAACTTTTTCTTTTGCGGCAAGGAGACTCATTCCTACTGAAGTTTCTGTGGCAAATAAAGTATAATTATATTTCAATAGTTTACACACAATGATAAGTTTTGTTATTGGTTATATTAATTTCTGTAGCAACTTTGTTTACAGGGTGGGGTTATTAGCTTCATGCTTGAGAAGGGGGATGTTGCATAAATTTTCTGGTTACAGAGGAACAACTTTTTGGGTTGCTCCCCTTAGAATCAAGAAAACAAGGAATAAAGCAATCAGAAGAACACCAGCAGAAGGAAAAATACTCGCAACAGGAAGGGCAGCGACAACAACAACAACAACAGAAAATCCCGTAGCAGTAGTATCACTGTCAAATACAGTTAACAAAAATGATATCAAAACCATAGACTCACTGACTTGGGTCAACTTGGGCATGTAAATCCAACAATATATACAATTATAGATATTAGTTAGTGTTAAACAGTCATAAAATGCCAAACAGTCAGCTATAGGTATTATCAGTCAACAAGATTATATCCACAGATTCAGTCCTCAAAGGTAAACGAATTACAATAATTTCCACAACTTTCTGGTCATAAACACCAGAGAAATGACAGTTTTATGTAACCAAGCTAATGTGACGCACTATTTGTAAAGCGCGTCAAACTTGAATTAAATCGTTACTTGTTAAAATTCCCAAAATTCCCAAAGATAAATATCTCACTAGAGAAAATAATTACTTCCTAAATGTGGTTACTTCAAATAATTTTCATTCTAAACAGCACATGACATTTTCCCACTTTTAAAGTTGCGTAGGATTAACTTCTAAAGGCAATATTCACCTATTGTGTCTGGTTATTTTTCCTAATTTGGCAATGCCTAAATGCCATAAAATTCACATTTCAAAAATTTTTTGTATCACATATGAACAAGTGTAAAGTGAATTTTATTTTCTTTCAAGTGCTTTTAAACCGTAAAAAGGAATTTTTTTGATTTAGCTGTGATTTCGAAAAACCCTGCAGCAGTAAACCTGAACAACCTTCGCTTGAGATATTCATATTTTATAGAGTCAGCTAAAGTGTCCTTGGTTATCGAATGTATATAAATTCCATGAGAAATTCCCATTGTAACATATAGAAAATCAGAACAAGGGATGATTCAGCGAAGAGACTCCTTTTAACGACGAATTTATTATGAAGCTGTACAATAGTATATTTATGGTTTTTAAGAAGTTATATTCAGTGACGGAATTGAATCATAGGTGTGAATGCATACAATAATAATATGAAATGCAATTAAAACTAAATTGTTTGTGATTATAATCATAGTTAAATGTCAAGTAGCGAAAAAATTAGTGTCATATATAGAATAATTCATAGGATGTGTAGAACTTGGAAGGGGTGTGCAATACTGTACATGAGCTTGGAATTCAAAGGTGACTAAGCTTCCGATATCATGAAAAGAAGGATATCATAGTCTCTGAAAGGATAATTCCCTGCTGCGTCTTTGAGAATAGCCTTTACCAGTTGACCATTACTGTCCAACAACCTGAAGGACAAGATCCCACAGCTGACCAACTAACTGTATGTGCGTTTATCAATTCACCTGTTCGTGTGGAGCCAGAGGGTGAAAGAACACTATCCTGCATGGTTACGAAGAGGTGGAAGTGGAGCAATCAGAAGCGTGATCATTGAACATCTGGTCGATAATGATCACCCAATGATCTCTATAGCCTCCGCCTTTAAAGTCATCTACAAGGCAAAGAGTAACTTACCCAAATCACTACGTACCTAACTCATCTGTATTGCTGAAGCTTTGGCTATCGAAACAGAAAAGCCAGATCCCTATTTACAGAAAAAGGTCATTCAACCCCTCTAACTTTCATGGCCTTAATCCCTCTATGCTAAAGTATGGTAATCCCCAATCATATTTTGGCTCTACCAATTTTTATTTCGTTTTGTTTATTCAATTTGTATACTCTTCCTTTATTACATAAATTGTTACTATTACTGTTCTCACTTTGAACTGTCCCCGGGATTATTTCACTCGTTCCACTTGTCATTCTAAATCAATTCGGTTTTGCAAAGTTAAATTCTATGTTATCAAATGTCACGCAATGTTTCGTAACGTAATTGCACACCCTTTACAAGTCCTATACATCCTGTGAATTATTCTATATATGACATTAATTTGTTTTGCCACTTGACATTTAACTATGATTATAATCACAAACAACCTCGCCTAGATTACTAGGTCACTAGTATTCTAGCCGGTCCCAAGCCCGGATAAAGAGGGAGGGTTGGGGCGTGGTGCTAGCAACTCCACCCCCAAAACTTAACCAAATTGCTACTAAAACTTCAACGCACAAATATATTCAAAATTCTAAAATTACAAATAGTGACCTTATTTTTCGCTGGAATCGGGGAAGTGAAATGACGCGGGCTGGTGAAAGCCTTCGGGAAGCCAGTCAGCCGATGTGCCTCCTTTCGATGAAAGCAAAAATAAGGATGGGGACGTGGAACATTCGTACAATGTACGAAACTGGGAAGGCTGCTCAGGTAGCCGCAGAAATGAGGAGATATAGAATAGAAGTGTTGGGAATCTGCGAGAGCAGATGGAACGGATGTGGAAGGAGCCAACTATCAACTGGAGAGACAATAATCTACTCCGGTCACCCAGAGGACAATCACGAGCACACCGAGGGAGTAGCCATCATGATGTCACCAACAGCGGCTAAAGCTCTCATGCAGTGGGAACCAATCTCCTCCAGGATAATGACAGCCAGGTTCAACTCAAAAGGAAAGAAGGTTACAATCATTCAATGCTACGCGCCTACAAACGCCTCAGAACATGAGAAGAAGGAGGATTTCTACAGTCAACTACAAAAAGTAATGGACAACGTCCCAAAGAGCGATATCAAAATCCTGATGGGCGACATGAATGCGAAACTGGGAGGAGACAATACAGGAAGAGAACTCACCATGGGTCGTGAGGCCCTCGGTGAAATGAACGAAAATGGTGAACTCTTCTCAGACTTCTGCGCCTTCAATGATTTGGTGATTGGTGGCAGTGTGTTCAAACACAGGGATATACACAAGGCAACATGGATTTCACCAGATGGACATACCAAAAACCAGATAGACTTCATTTCAATCTCAAGGAAGTGGAGACGGAGCCTACTGGACACAAGATCGAGGAGAGGAGCAGATGTGGGTTCAGACCACTATCTAGTACAAGGGACTTTCAAGGTGAAGCTGAAAGCCTCGAGGATACCTGGGGATAGGCCACAATGCAAGTTCAACACTCAAAAACTGAAAGACACAACCACAAAGGACACTTTCACTGCAACTGTCAGAGCAAAGCAGGAAGCACTACGTGGCACCACTGAGGAATCATCCGTGGAAGACCATTGGAACTCTCTGAAGGTAATTTTCAACGAAACGTGCTCAACGGTTTTAGGAAGAAAGAAGAAACAAGACAAGGAATGGCTCTCAACAGACACTTGGAAACTAATAGAGGAGAGGAGAATGGTGAAAGAAAAAATGATTCAATGCAAAGATGGACAAGAGAAGGAGACGCTGAGTTCAACTTACACGGCACTGGACAAAGAAGTGAAGAAGAGTGCCAGGAAGGACAAAAGACAATTCTACGACAACCTGGCTACTGAAGCTGAGAAGGCAGCAGGCAAAAGGGACCTGAGGACACTATATCAGATAACCAAGTCTCTATCCGGGAAGAGATCAACACAAGTGAAACCTATAAAAGACAGCCAAGGGAACCCAATTACCAAAGAAGAAAGACAGATTAAACAATGGGCGGACCACTTCAAAGGACTCTTGAACCGACCACCACCTACAACCCGTCCAGTAATACCAACAACAGCACGTACACAACTGCAAGTTGACACCGATCCTCCAACGAAAACTGAAGTCATGAATGCAATCAAGCTTCTGAAAGCTGGAAAAGCAGCTGGACCAGATGGAATACCCCCGGAAGCACTGAAAGCGGACCCAGAAACGACAGCAGATATGCTGACTCCATTATTGCAAAAGATCTGGAAAGAGGGAAAGGTGCCTACTGACTGGAGGAAAGGTTACCTCGTGAAACTACCAAAGAAGGGCGACCTGGGACTCTGCAAGAACTGGCGAGGAATCATGCTCCTGTCGACGCCAAGTAAAATCCTGAGTCGCATCATCCTGGAGAGAATCAAGGACGCACTGGATACAGAACTCCGACCAGAACAAGCTGGATTCAGGAAAGGCAAATCATGTTCTGACCAAATTGCAACTCTACGCATTATCATCGAACAAAGCATGGAATGGCAATCAAACCTCTACCTCAACTTTATAGACTTTGAGAAGGCCTTCGACAGCGTTAACCGCGAAGTAATTTGGAAACTACTCGAGTACTACGGCGTACCCCAAATATTCATCAACCTTATTCAACAACTGTACGACAACGGCACATGTCAAGTGATCCACAACGGAAAACTCAGCGAAGCGTTTGGAGTAAACACAGGAGTCAGACAAGGGTGCTTATTATCACCAATGATATTCCTAATTGTGGTGGACTGGATTATGCATCAGACAGTGGGAAACGAGGAGACAGGGATATCCTGGACCGACGTGAAGAACCTAGAAGACCTGGATTTCGCGGATGACTTATGTTTGATGTCACACAAAATCGAAGACTTACAAGCGAAAACCGACAAACTGGTCGAAGAAGCAGCAAAGACAGGACTCCAGGTGAACATAGACAAGACGGAGGTTATGAAAATAACCAACCAACAACAACAACAACAGCAGCAACATCCAGTGCCAATCACCATCAACGGGAGGGATTTGAAAGAGGTTACTTCATTCACTTATCTAGGGAGCATTGTCTCAACCACAGGAGGAACGGACGAGGATGTCAAATCGAGAATCGGGAAGGTGAGAAACACATTCATCAACCTGAAACCAATCTGGAAATCTTCGTCACTCAGCCTGCATCAACAACAAAATTCGGATTTTCAATACAAACGTCAAGTCAATTTTGCTATACGGATCAGAAACTTGGCGGGTCACCAAGAATATTTTCAACAGGTTGCAGACCTTTATCAACAACTGTCTTCGTTCTATACTGAAGATTAGATGGCCGGAAAGAATCACCAACAAGAAGCTATGGGAACAAACGAAACAGGAACCAATCGCCCAACAAATATGCAGGAGAAAGTGGAGATGGATTGGACACTCGCTGAGGAGGCCGTTGGGTGACATCACGCGTCAGGCCATAGCTCGAGTGGAACCCGAAAGGGAAGCGGCGAGTGGGACGTCCAAGGGTGACATGGAGGAGATCGTGTGAGGAGGAGATGAAACAGTATGGAATAACATGGACGCAAGTGAAAAGTACAGCACAAGACAGAAGCAAGTGGAGACGTGCAGTTGAAGCCCTATGTTCCACTAGGAACCCAAAGGAACAATAATAATAATAATCACAAACATTTTAGTTTTAATTACATTTCATACTACTATTATTATTGTATGTATTCACACCTATGATTCGATTCCCTCACTGGATATAATTTCTCAATATAAAAACCATATATATACGATTGTACAGCTTGATAATAAATTCATTGTTGAAAAGAGTCTCTTTGCTGAATCGATTGTTATGTATATATATATATATATATATATATATATATGGTCACTTGTATAGTTTTATCCGACATTTCTTGCCTCCTCAAGGGAACATAAAGCTTCAAGCCTCAAGTTGCAAAGTGTCAGCAGCTGCAGTGCTGTTTTTCAATTGGTGGGAGGCTAGTCTCACACCCAGCTTCTTTCAGGGGTAGGATTTTGAAGTAGGTCAGTCGGAATTCAAATCCTTATTACCTATGTAGCTGGAGAGCATTCTCGTATAGAGCTGCTAACGGCCAAATTGAGGAGCACTGAGCAGTCGTTTCTTTCTGGCTTGGAAGTCTGTACCTCTACGCACCTATGACCCCACCAAAGACGCATCCTGGGACTTTCAGGTTACGTGTCCAGCTCACTTACCATCAACTGCTGGATTACTTATAAAGTAATTGAGTAGTTTGAATGTTTTCCTGTTAGAATATTTTTTCAACTATTAAGCCAGAAAAGTTGCTATTAAGTTGGACAATGATTTCGATAGGTTTTATCCTAGTTTTTGAGTAGATAAGGGCTTCACAGCTTAAGCGATATCTTTTACTGGACTCGGTGTCTTCGGTACTATAAAGGCGTCGTGGAATCAAAATATCTAAAACAGTTTCTGAGTAGTGGATGAAATCGGTATAAACAGTATAAAGTCATTAGTGTAGTAGAAATAAATATTTTCGATGTGGAATGTTTCCCCCCTTTCCCTCATCAGAAATGTCTATTATAAAATTAGTATTTGCTCCTTGAAAGCTTTTAGCCTCACATGATTTAACGCTGCTATCCGAAGTCTGTGTCAGCTGGCTCCACAACTGCCATAAGCTTTCACTTCCTCTTCATATGATCTCTCTAATGTCACCCTTAGACGCCCGACTTGTTGTTTCTCATTTAGGTTCCACTTGTGGGTGTGGCATCTGAAGCCCCTTCATAGTCTCTTCAGCGTGTGTCCAACCCGTCTCTAATTAATTCAGCATATTTATCGGGCCATAGGTTCTTGGCTTGTTCGTTGTCTGTCAGAGTTCCCTGTCCTTTCTGGTCTTCTGATCTTCATTGTGGAGAATGGGCAGGTATTGGTGACAGTTTGAAATCTGTTGGAAAGGGTTTTGGTGTCGCGTACTCCATGTCTTTGAAACATATAGAAATACTAATTCAACATAATTGTCGATAATTCGGATCTTCTTCCTTCCTCTGAGTGCTGTCGATCTCCACAATGATTTTAAAGTAGCGAAGGTCTGTCTTAATTTTTCAAACCTATTCTGGCTTCAAAATCCTCATCCTCATGCCTCGTATAGTTGAGGCTGGCTTTGGCCAGAAAATTAGAAGAGATCACTACCTTTGGATTCCTCTGAGGCTCAGTTATCATAAATTGGTTGAAGAATTTGATCATGAGCTGACATTAGATAGACAACCATTGGAAAACCAACTGGGAGTACTGCCAGACAGCTGTTTCGTCAGCCTAGTTTGGGACTCTTCACAGTACGCACCGACCCCACTGAGGTTGGAACCCAGGATCTTCTGGTTGAAAGGCCAGAGAGCTCGTAGACCATTAGGCAACTGGAACTCGATCCAATGGTCAGGTCATGAATTCCAGCTTCTTCCAATCCACGACATGGCACGACCACTTCGCAATTTGGATTCTGAATCCACATTTTCCCATAGAATACATAAAAACACGTTAACTTTGAGGATAACTGATAATAAGCAGTCATTCTAGATCTTTTGAAAGTTGAACTATCTTCTGGAATGGAATGCATATTTTGAGCACTAGGAAATCAACCAGTGACAACAAGTAACATCATCCTCCATCTATTATTTCTACCAAAAAATTACTTCTGATATTGAATACACGTATTTTAAATTTTACAACAGGACGATTGTAAATAAAAACCGGTCTCGTGTAACTTTCATTTTGTGATATTTAGTGACACCAATGGGATTCTAGTCACGCTACACTGCTGGCTAACACTATATGTTACTCAAATCAAAAGAGTTGTGAAATGTTACGCCGTGAAATAGCAAAATAACCTAAATGTCGATCTCCATCTCACTGATGGCTAATGAATGGATGTCATGAGGTTATACTTAGAAGTCGCAGCCAGTTGTGTTCACCATGTCAAGGTGAATTGGATATTTATCGGAGGTATTGTCTGACGTGTTGCACTATACCACGAATTGATGGAAGCCAGAATTCACAAGTCATCGAATTCTAGCCAGACTCACCGAATTGTCAAAGAGTTCCAATCCGTAACGTGAAGGTCCTGGGTTCGATTCCTGGTGGGCCTTAGATGGGTATTGCTGAGGAAACCTAAATTAGTACGAAACACTTCTCTTGAGCTTCCTAGTTTCTAGTAATTCTTTGAATGGTAATGATTTGTGGGGAAATCTACACTGAACACATATTTAATTATCTAAAAGAATTGAAACATTTGAGTATATGATCTTTACTGTGTCGGTGGCGCAGTGGTAAGAACTCTCGCCGACCATGCACATGGTCCGGGGTTCAAGCCCCGCCGACGCACACCTGATATCTATGGTCGGCCTGCAAAATTTGGGCTACCGATATCACATGCTGAAAATTTCATACTTGTACTAAAATACTGTGTGGAATCAAGCTATAATAAAATTTAAAAATATAAATAAAATAAAAATATTTAAAAAGGAAGCTTCATTTTAAAACTTAACGAATGTTACGTAACAATACACGTCAAAACGATAAGAAACACTATAATCTAGCTCATAGGGAAGATCGAAATCTGAAGGATTAATACTCTAACTTTATCTATAAAATACAGTACTGAGAGTGGAGTGCAATATATATTGGATAAACTTTTCGAGAAATTAAGTTTGAGGATAAACGAGCACCCTACAATCAGTCTTTCTTGATTCGACCACTAGAAAACAATCACTGGAACCAGAGAAACTCGAAAAATCGTCGATCATCAGTTTACACGCCCTTCATATCAAATGGAATCCATATCGCTTAAGTAGAAGTAACGCAATAAGACAGAATTTGACCTGTATCGAACACATACACCACCTCGCGACGGACGAAAACAACCATCCGAATATGTTAGGCAGTTTTCATTACGTAAACATCTTATCAAATCTAATTGTCTGCACATATCTGTTATCTTTGTTAATTCACTGACATGCGAACGTGAAATTGCCTCATACAATAAGAATTTGAATGAGTTACCAAAATATAGGCTGAGATTTTGATAAAGTTATTTGCATTTATGCATTTAATTGCTCTTGTGGAGACAGTTGCATGGATAAAACGACTCAAAAAGCTCACCATCGTCTTGTTAAGCATTCCACAACATAATTAGAAAAAGGAATCTCCCACTGCCACATCGAGTGGATATAGTGCACGAAACGGATAAAAATTTAGACTTTACAACTTTATACAAGGTGCCACCTTAATTCTCCAGATTTGTACACCTTCGACTGTTAAGCATAGCTGAGGCAGTTGACATTTAAAAGAAGTATCCAGCCGAATCTATGTATTCAGAAAAAATTTATCGAGTCCGTCTCCTTGTGTTATTCACCCACAACCTAGAAAAGTTGCCTTTCTCAGAGACACTGAATAACTGTAAATATTATCTTTATTTGTAATGCAAATTTTTGATGTTTCTTATTGTCCGACCACACCCTGTTATATAATTGCCTATTTCCATCTTAGTTTTACAATTTATTGTAAAACCAAACACTATAATCTAATCACTAAGATCTCTCTCGTTACTCCTAAAAACAAAACAAAAGAATTCTACTCACACATTCAAAACGACTGACTACCTAGATTATATAAACACTTGAATGAATTTATCCTCGTTATTATTACTATTATTATTGTTATCGTTGTAATCACCTTGATTATTTATTGTCCCTTTATTCTCATATGTCAGTACTCATCCATTTTTGATTGAACACTAATCACTAACTAGTGTAATGTGACTAGTCCTATCTTCGGTGCAGACTGAATTCTATCAGTCAAGCTTGTAATGTCGCCACCATGCCACCAGGTGGCTCGCCATCACGGTGCACATTGATTTGATGATATTAGTTGGCTGGAGGCAATCTTACTAGTTGGCACTTGCCGGTTAGTCAGCAAGTCGTATCTGCAACCTCCAAGGAACTGACGTCCCTTCTGAGATTCGAACCCGTGTCACCCAGTGCTGGCTATGGTCAGAGAAGTAACCACTGAGCTAGTTGAGGCTGCAATTGACCTCCTGCAGGACTGTATTAGATATTTTTGATTGAACACTATTTAGTGACTAGTGTAGTCTGTCCAGTCCTATAGGTCCAAGGCTTCATGTGGCTGATTGCCTCCAACCATCCAAAATCAACAATTCACAGTGCACCGTGATGGCGAGCTACCTAGAATGGTGGCCACATTGCAAACCTGACTGATGGAATTCAGTCTGCACCAAAGAAAGGACTAGACACGTCACACTAGTTACTAGTGTTCAATAAAAATACCCACTACAGTCCTACAGGAGGTCAATCACGCACCAGCCCGAATAGCTCAGTGATGGTAACGTCTCTGACTGCAGCTCTCAACAGGTGAGGCGGGTTCGAATCCCAGAAGGGACATGAGTTCCTTCGAGGTTGCAGATACGCCTTGCTGACTGGCAGATTAATGCCGACTAGCACGAAACCTAGGTCAGGCAAGGCTTCCTGTGGCCGATTGCCTCCAACCATCTTATACCAACAACTCACTCATTTTATTATGTAATTGTAAAGCCTGAATAGGAATTGCCAAAAAATAAATATTTGTTTAAATTGTACTCAGTGAATCTGTTAGCAGCACATTACGCAACTAAACGGCAGTGAAAAAAAATCAATACTGTCTTAATTTTCATTCATTGAGAAATACAAAGGTTTTCGTAGTAAAGAACTAGAGATATGAAACTCGCTAGTGATTGTTTATGAAACACATGTATTCGAGCTGATAACCATAGCAGGGGATTAGATAAACTTAATTATTTTGCTTAGTAGGCCCCGTAGGATCCATTAACCTGTAACGACGGAAGGTAAGGGCCAGCCAACAGATCGTTTATTGAGAAAATCAACAGATATTTATAGATTTTTATGTACATTGTCAGCGGAGAAGCATCGTCTTCTGATTGGTTGTTTTCTTGCTGAATGTTAAACTGTCATCTCCTTGTGACCGTTTATTAGAAAGTCAGGCCATATGTCTGCGAATCGTATTTGCACACGTTAATTTTGCTGTGATTGGTTGGTGAGTTCCTTAAAGTTAGGCTTTGTTATTGTTTTTTCTCACGACAATGATTCGGGACGTAAATATTGACGTAAATTGTTGTCTACAACTTTGGCGAGCAGACAGCTCTCACCACAAACAAACATAATTTATTTCCAAGTAAATTGTGGGAGGGTGTTGAATGTCATTTTTATTCCTGAATAGTTAAGAGTCCTACCTTTCAGAGTTGCATTCTCTGGAAGTACTACTGACGCTTGAAATTCCCTTTTGATGTATATTACGATCCAATGTAGCTGAGAAAAATAACAGAAACTAACTACTACTGTAACAACAGAAGACAAGGGCCAGGCAACAGATCAGTTTTATTACGAAAACCAACAGGTATTTATATGTTTTTTACGTACATTAATAGGCTTCTGCCCGCAGAAAGAAGGCGGTCTTCTGATTGGTTGTTTGCAAACAAACGCAGTCTTCTGCTTTCTCGTTTTCGATATTTCTCGGAAATGCGAGCCACTTGTCTGCGAATCATATTTGTCCACGTCTAGGTCAGCTGTGATCGGTTGTTGAATCAGCCTAGATTAATTTCTACCAATCAGCGTGGATCAATGTCTACCAATCGTCTAGCAGCTTGCTCTCACCACACTACTACTTAAAAGTATTGAATACAGTAGCTGCATGAAATATTCTTTTATCCATTATCTGGCGGCCAGCTTGAATCACTGAGCTACCTAAATTTCCGCTCAACACAATACATCACCCTTTCTCTAATTCCCATTGTCTTAACCATCCAGTTATGTTACTGAGTCGTCAAATGCACATTTTAAATTGACTTTGAAACTATCAGGTGTGTATTTCGAGGAGGTGAAGAAGAAATATTGATTAAATGAATAATTAACCCATGATTCAGATCGAACAGATTCTGCCTACTATCGCCAATGATTTTCCTGAATGCGGTAGACTGGATAATGCGACAGACAGGTAGCAAGCAACGAGGAAACAGGCAGAAAATCGATCCACACAAAGACAAACTTGGAGAATCTGGACTTCACCGATGATATATGCCTGATTTCCCACAAACTGGAAGATATGCAAGCGAAAAGCAACAAGTTGGCAGAAGAATCATCAAAGATAGGACTTCAGGTGAACATAGAGAAAACAGAGGTGATGAAGATTGCTGGACAAGAACAACAACAACATATAATGATCAGCATCAATGGGAGGAACCTGAAGGAAACAACCTCTTTTACCTACCTGGGAAGCACCGTTTCGACTAGAGGCGGATGGAACTAATGAGCATATCAAAGCATGGAGGATCGGGAAAGCAAGGCAAGCAAGCTTTCATTTCTCTCAAGTCTGTGTGGAGATCAACACTCAGCATGAAAAATTAGATCCGGATTTTCAACTCCAATGTGAAGTCAGTGCTACTATACGGATCAGAGACTTGCACTGCGCGTCATGAAGAGCATCTCAAGCAAAATACAGACCTTCATTAACAGTTGTCTTCGCTCAATACCCAAGATCAGATGGCTGGCCAGAAAAGATCAGCAACAGGGATCTCTGGGAACGAACCAACCAGGAACCGATTGTGAAACAAATAGGCAAGAAGAAATGGAGATGGATTGGCCATACTGTGAGGAAACAAACCATCAAGTGACATCACTAGACAAGCCCTCGAGTGGAACCCGAAAGGGAAGCGACGAGTTGGTCGTCCAAGGGTGACCTGGAGGAGATCATGTGAAGAAGAATTGAAAGCGTATGGGCAGACTTGGAGCCAGGTGAGGACTTTGGCAGAGAACCGAACGCAATGGAGACGTGTGGGGCTGAAGCCCTATGTTCCTCTAGGAATTAAAGGAAACAATGATAATAATAATCAGATCGAACAGCATTGCGTCATTCGTGATATATTATAGGCTAATATTTTATTTGTAGATCCTGGATGAAGAGAAGATATTATGCAATAAATTGCTCTACAAATCCCGTACACTGTGTATTTATTCATACCCCACTCATTGATGTAATTCTTCCCCCTGGTAATCAACAAAAATTATGGTCAAGTCAACATATGTAATGATTGAGTCATCAGCTGTATTAATGACCCATCAGTTAAATTCTGATAACACTGGAGGAAAAAACATTCTTCAGAGAACAACATCAGTAAATGAAGGTCTCAAATGACATTTCTACTTAAAACTAAATATTAAATAGTCCGGTTATATAATAAGTGAAGTAGTCAACATGTCCAACCACTTGACTCCCTACCTTTAAGCTAGTCAGCGGAACAGACCAGTCCTATAGCATCATTTTACATTTCTGATGTGTAGCCAGATAAACAGTGTATTGACGAAAAATACACATACAGACACGAATCCAAGAACAAACAGTTCAGTGAAGAGTCTCTTTTCGGCGAATTCATTCAATTAGCTGCACAATTCATGGATAATCCCCATCCAGGCATTAATGAAAACAAAACACTTAGTTCAGCGAAGAGTCCCTTTTCGGCGAATTCATTTTCATAGCTGTACAATCACAAATATATATGGTTGTTTTGTATGTGTGTGTACATTAAGTTTGTCAAACAAAAATACAGGTGAAGATTGGCTGTTGGGGTTACGTAATACAAAAATCAGTCCAGAATATTAGGTGTTAGTGAAATTAGGGTAGTAACAAAGGTGATGAGTTGTCAAAAGCAGTTGTTAAAATAATAGTAATAATATGAATAGTTTGATGATTGAGTTTTACTCCGGATACACATGGGAACAAAGAAGAGAATACGAAATAACGTAAGAGTTCTAAATGAATACAAAAATTAGAAGCAATCAAAGAACAGGCAAAGAAACAAAATAAAATAAGAAAGTTGTTACCAAGACAGTACAAGTGGTTGAGTAATCCTCTTTTGTATGCATAGCTCCGGTTTTTCTATGTGAATGGCCAGAGTTTCAGCGATACAAAGAAGGCGATACCGTATTGCCTTTGATAGGTTATTCGTGACTCTGTAGATTACTTTGAAGGAGATGGAATGATCAATGTTAACCAGGTGTGTTCAATTATCGCACTCCTTATTGCAACACTATTGCCTTTTCGCAACCATGCTGGATAGTCTTCTTGAATCGTCTCTCTTGGACAGGGTGCGCGTCGAACGACCGATGTGCCTGGCTCCACAGCAGCAGGTGAACTGATATATGCACATAGAAGTGGTCAGATGCGGAATCTTTTCCCTGAGGCTTCTACCCTAACTTCAGTAACACCTAATTTTCTTGACTGATTTTGTATTACATAACTCCAACAACCAATCTTCACCTGTATTTTTGTTTGACAGACTTAATGTACACATACATATAAAACAACCACATATAGCTGCACAATCGCATATATATACAGTAAATTGTCTTAGCAACAAAATGAATATTTCCGAAGATTTGTCATCGGAATTGTAAATGTTAGATAACAGATTTCGCTAATGTGTTAGAAACTGAAATAAGATTAAATAATCAACTTGAGTGAAGTAGTCTACTGATGAAGAGTCACAAACTAGGATGAAATGGCTGTTCAGTACTCTATTCAGTTGGTTTTCCAATGGTACTCTAACTGATGTCAGCTCATGATGAAATTCTCCTGCAACCAATCAAACACAATTCCTACAAAACCAATATTTGAAAATTAATCCGATGTTCACTAACGACTGGCCTTATTCAGGCAGTTACCTGGGGTTCTAGTGGGAAACCATGACCAGTGGGGAACAGCAGGTGGACAGTGAGGTAGTAACTCAGCGAAGAAGACATTGCGAAATGGTCACGCTAAATCGTGAATTGGCAGAAATTAGAATTCATGTACTGACCACTGGATAGGGTGATAGTGGCTTAATGGTCTACGAGGTCGCTGACCTTGTAACCAGAAGTTCCTGGGTTCCAACCCAAGTTGGGTGGGTGCGTACTAATGAAGAGTCCCAAACTGGGCTGACGAAACAGCTGGCTGTCCAGTACTCCCTAGTTGGTTTCCAATGGTTCTCTAGCTGATGTCAGTTCATGATGAAATCCTCCAACCAATGAAGTAATCTAATTGATGGGGTTAAGTAGAGCTCAACTAAAATTAAAATTGAACGAGGGTCAAGTTTAACAACAGTGATAATAAGGCGGTAGAGATTTAATAGGGAGTGGGGGAAGAAAATATTATACAACTAAGAAACAAACAAGCTAGAAGAAGACAAAACAAAATTAAGTATTTAGTGTTAAGATAGGTCAGATCCACTGTAGTTTTAATGACTGAACAAACTTCCTCTTTTGTATGCAGAATTCATAATTTAACACGTGAATTGCCGTTACTTCTGCGGTTTAAAGAAGTTTGATTCTTGCGCTTTTAGTGATATCTCTACGTATTCCGTAGGTGACTTTGAAGTTACTTTGTGGGTTTGCTAGGTGTCCTGATTCGATCAGGTGTTCCAGAATACAGCTTCGGGGAGAACTTCTTTCTCCTTTATAAAAGCATGAGGGTAAGTGTCCAATAATACGTTTGGATAGCAAACGCTAGGTGCGGCCGACATAGCTAACTCCACACCAGCAGGTGAACTGGTACATGCACATTGATGATGATGCACAATTCGAATATTCATCACACTTTTTGAAACATTCTGATGACACCACTTATGACCTTAATTGATTTCTATTCTTTCTTTTTTGTCATAGCTTGATTCCACACAGTATTTTGGTACAAGAATGGAATTTTCAGCATGTGATATTGGTAGCGCAAATTTAGCAGGCCGACCATTGATATCAGGTGTACTTCGGTGGGAGATCGAACCTGGGACAATGTGTATGGGCGGCGAGAGTCCTAACCGCTGTGCCACCGACGTGTCTGACAAACCTAATTTTCACATACACGCATACACAAACAATTATGTATAATTGCGATTGTACAGCTAAGTGAATGAATTCACCGAAAAAGACAGTGGATTATCCTTTGATTGCTATCTTCTGTCATGCATGCGTCATTGGCCAGGTGGATATCCTTTCGTGGACATCTCTCAGGCCTACATCATTGGCCATGTACTTATACATATATATGTCTTAGCGATTTCTAAAAGAATATTTCGTTTGACTTTTACATTATGAAGTTAAGGCACTTAGTCATAATTCAAGCACTCCTCTTACAGTTTGTCAACTCGTGTATTTTACGTATTATTCTTTACTGTTCACCCTTGCTTATTCTTTCCTGGATTGATTAAAAACGACTATGTCATACTTCGTAAAACTCTGAAGACTGTCGGTCAGTGGGGTGAGGGGTTTCCCATTGGGCTATATCGTTGACATTGCCAGAGATGATAGGCACTTGATTTCATGCAACAAATTTGCTAAAGAAATTTTGTCAGACTGTGAACATCCCCCACTTTACCCAGAGCTCCGAAGTAGTGTCTCCTCTGGTAAAACAAGAAGTCTTTTCAGAAGAATTTATGCACGTACGTCTAAGTATAAAAATTCCACTATACCATATATGGTGGCACGTATTTCATGTGATGAAAATAGTGTTAGGCGTGAATTAACTAACTTTCTTGGCACTACTAAATAAACTATTTTTTCTCCACCCTTACAACATCAAACTTTATTGTTATTGTACTTCTGATATTTATAATCCTCTCAATTTTTTGTTTTTGTTTATTTTTTCATAAGTGTGAACATCATTCAAGCTGTGTTATAACTGTTAATTTTGCCTTTCCCCTCACCATGCTGCTATATCAACAGAACATTAGATTCAATAATCTATAACATGCTAAAATTTCCAAACTGAATCGACAATACTGTTTAAAACAAACTCACTGTTATTATTTCTATTATATTTAATATTCTCATTTTGTACTTCGAATATTTTTGACTTTTTACCGTAAATATGGACAAATTCCTCTGGGAAATTTTGTTTTAAGTTTATTTATATTTTGAGTAAATCAGATGCAATATTGTGACAAATGCTGAGAATTCCATTCTGTATTATAAGTACTGTTTGTTTTGGAATAAAGTAGATTATTATTATTATATATCACTGTGTCGTTTTGTAAGTGCGTCGGTGGCAAAGAACGTAGAATGCTCGCTATCCACTGACGTCATCCTGTGTTCGATGCCCAGTCGACGCACTCCTAAACCTCTCTTAGCTAGTATTAAGCCTGGCAATGAGGGAAGTTTGGGAGCAAGACTACCAGTCCTACCCCATAAAAATGAAACCACTGCCACCGAAACTCAAAAGCTATAGCTTAAAGCCTCCTATTTTCTACTGGGAACGCCAAGGAATAGAAAAAATTTCAAAAATATCATTTTTGTACATATACTGTAACTGATATTCAAACATTCTTTTCCATCTCACGTCGTTTTGTATTTTCGCTTAAATAGTGTGGTCTGGAGAGATAGGTAGCTGGTGTATAGGATGGTCGACTACTCTAGGAGTGTTATTTGACCACCGCGACTGTGTCCATATCAACATCGGCGTCTCTCTATTCAGCTCAACTCAATGACAGCTACACATTTGGGGATATCATAACAATTACACGTGGGTGAATTGAATGTCACAAATTCAAAATTTCAGCCCAAAGTATTTAGAAGACTTTCGACTTTTCGCCAGCTAGTTCACCTAGGAAGACAATATCATCCGGACATTCTAAGTTAATCCCTAAGTTGCTAAAGTCAGTTAGGCTGGATCCCATTAGTAGCACTTGTAGAGAACCTAAGAAATAGTACCTGTCTTCTTAATACCTTATTGTGTATCTACCAGTTTGACTGCAGCTGCGGAGCCAGCTACATCGGGCGTACAACTAGACAGGTTCATCATCGGATTTCCGAACATCATCCAACACAGTTAAGCAAGGGACAAACAAGATCTATTTGTAGATCTATTTTAGCACACCTTGTTGATACTGAGCATAAGGTTGATGTTAATACTGCATTTAAAATTATCTTTCGCATTCCTACTAATCTTAATTTTGCTCTACGAGTTCGTCTTCTACATACGGCAGCTGAAGCAATAGGAATCCACCTGAAGAAGCCAAGCCTATGTTTTCAGAAGAAATCTCTACCGCCACTTTCCTTACCGTGGCCATCTCTAGAAGAATGCATAAACAGGACTACGTCACCCCTCTCCCCCTAAACCTTTAAAAACTATGAAAATTAAAACTGTCCATATTATTTTATTTTTATTTTTATTTTGATCACTTCATCTTTAATTACGTGTTATCCTAGTAAAATTAATTTATTCTAACCATTTCTACCTTTTAAATGTGTATTGATTTTCTTCGTTAATTATCACCCCGCTGCTTGACATTTTGACACTGACTAATTATTGTTAACAAACATATCAGTGCCACTTGATTGGCAAACTGTTGTGTATTGTAATAAAAATGCTATATGCGTGTATATTAGAGTAGAGTCAGAGATGAGGACCTAATTGAAAAGTTATTTATTTCTTCGCTCAATCTTTCTGTTTTCCAAAAAGAAATGATTCAGACAATATTTTCCACATCAAAAACATTTACAGTTTAGATAAAATTCAAAACTTACTAGTTGTTGACGCTGATGGTGATGTTAAAGCCGTAGTGAAATCTCCTGTTTCACTATTTCCATTCACAGTAGGATCAAGCCAATATGTACATGAATATTCAGCCAAACGATTAGCACAATAAGTCAATAAATCTTTTTCAAAATAACCAGTTCTTAAAAACTGGAATAAACTCATATTCAATCCTAGCGGTTTATGTATTCTCAAAGTATCTTGTGCCATATTTCCTCCACCAGATTTAACACGTGCACTTCCTCGAACCATCTTTTTGTCTGTTTTTGTTTTTGATTATTTAAATATGGAGTCCGTTGATGAAGTAATAATAATAATCATGTAATAATATATGGACTGTTTAAGGATTCTATGAATTCATTTTGACCGCTTAATGATGTTTAGAAATAAAAAATAATACAATATTCCAGTATATTCAGTGATCTAATAACTCAATTCTCATTGGCTAATATCGTGTTTAAGTGGATCGATAGACAGACACACAACCATTGTACAACGGACATATAAATTTGTTAACTGACCAATCAAAAAATTCTGTTAAATACACAGGTGAGTTTAATTTTAAAAACGACTTATATACTGGGAATTCTGTGGATGAAAACTTTCTCCCAGAACAGACTGGATTCAGGAATAACAAATGATATGCGGATCAAATTGCAACGCTACTCATTACCACTGAACGGAGCATAGAATGGTAGTTAAATCTGTACATCGACTTCATCTTATTTGACAGAGTTGACCGAGAGTGTCCAGAATCTTTATCAACCTCAGGCAACAGCTATGTGACAACACCACATGCCAGGTGGTCCACAAAGGAAAACACAGTGAAGCCTTCGTAGCGAAGACAGGAGTGAAATAAGCTGACTACCTATTATCACCGATGATATTCTTAAGTGTAATGGACTGGATCATCAGGCAAACCGTGGGGAATGAGAAGACATAAAATCGTTGTACCAATAAGAAGTCTCTAGAAAATGTGGATTTGGCGCGTGGATGATTTATGTCTAATGTCACCCAGACTCTATGACTTACTGATAACAAAGCAACAAGTTGTCAGAAGAAGCGACAAAGACAAAACTTAAAGTGAATGCACAGAAAAAGGAAGTGATGAAAATAACCAACCAAAAACAAGGAGTGCCAGTAACTCCATTATGGATAAGATTTTATTTTGATAAATCACACAGTGTGTTATACAGTAATGCTAACTGATGAACACATTCCGAGCAAAAATTATTACTGCTCATAATCTTATCAAGGCAATACTCATACAACGATCTTGATTCATTTATATACATGAGTAATAAATTGATGATTAGACATTTGAATAAAATCAATATAAGGTGATAAAGTACATTCAGAAATAATAATATGAGTGTTATCAATCAAGCACAATCAAATGGGAAATAAGATGTTTTTACAGTCAAAATAAGTAACTTGTTAGAATGTGAATTGAATACATTTTAACGTTATTTATTATCCTCCTCTGTTGTCTGTCGTTGTTGCTGTACCTTTTGCTGTTGGCCAGGAATCTTCATCACCTCTGTTTTTTTCTATGTTCACTTGAAGGAAGTCCTATCTCCTCTGGATGCTTCTTCTATCACCAACTTGTTGCTTTTCATCACTCGAATATCTTCCAGTTTGTGTGAAATCAGACATATATATGTAATCGGCGAATTTCAGATTCTCCAAGTTTTTTTTGTGTCCATTTTATGCCTGTCTCCTCGCCACCCACCGCTGTCTATAACATTATTCTCTCTACCGCAGTCAGGAAAACCATTGGAGACAGTAGGCAGCCAGACAGCCAGCCCTGTCTTACTTCCGTCTTCAATTCGAAGGATTCTGTGAGTTTCCCGTTGAGGATTACTTGGTATGCAGCAGTGTCATACAACTGTTGGATGAGATGCATAATTGTTGGCGGCACCCCGTAGTAGTGAAGTAGTTTGCAAATCACCTCTCGATCGACGGTCTCTTTTGATGGCCTTTTCAAAGTCGATGAAGTTGATTGAGGTAGAGAGCTGGCTGCCATTCCAAGCTCTGTTCAATGATGATCCGTAGTGTTGCGGTTTTTGATCGATACATGACTTTTTACTTCTGCATCCAGCCTGTTCCGGTCAAAGTTCTTCATCCAGCTTAGCGTGTGTGATTCTCTCCAGGATGATGCGGCTCCTTCTCGTTTAGAATTCCGAATAACTTGAAGTTATCGAACACAGGTCTGTCATCTCATAAGGAGGCCTAATATCTTCATTCTAACAAAGGGTTAATTGGTAGGGATTTGATTTGTTTCAAGTTTAATCATGAGCTGACATCGATTAGACAATCACTGAGAACTATCAGGGAATACTGGCTGGCTCTTTCGTCCTAGTTTGGGATTCTTCACCAGTACTCAACCATCTGGCTGTACCGTTGTATTCATATTATATTACAGAATAAGGCCTTAAGTAACACCAAAAGAAGCTCACTCTATATACATATTATAAGGATAACGAAAATTAACATGGATGGTTGCGGTAGGTGACATAATTGAAGTAGACGACTTAAAAATTTCCAAATGAAACTTATATAAGCTTCTTGACAAAGGAGCATAGAGAGAAGAACTAAAGAAATGGATAAATAATGAAAGAGTGATAATCAAAAAGCCTGATATAGGATTAGCAGTAGTCCTCCTTGATAGAAGAGACTATATTAAAAAGATGAATGATATATTGAAAGACACACAGAAGTTTAAAAAACTTGAGGAGGAGAAAGATTTCAACAACAAAATAGAGAACGAATTAACCAGACGTTTAAAGAAACCTATAAAGAATATCTACCAGTGTGGCTAAGTGAATGTGTAGTAAATACTGTCATTAGCAGTTCAATATTAGAACACCTGGTTCAAACCGGCCACAGAGCTAGCCAGCATTGAAGAATCCTTCACTATCATCTACCAGGTACTAAATAAATTGCCAGAAAAAATCGAGGTGTTGCATACTGCAAACAGCAGAGTCTATCGCGGTTGGCGTGAAACAACCCGTGCTTTGTGTGCAAAAGAAGCAAGTTTAGCTAGCCACTACTACTGCCCTGACCGGCATTCACTGGAGACTATAAATTCATGAACTTGTATTATTATCTTTCCTAATTTCTCTGTCTGATATTCAGTGTCTAGTTTTATGTTGATGCTGTTGGACTGTAATCCACTGATATTATTATTACCATAGATTCGATGTTATTTAAACAACATTAATGTTATTAATAACACTAGTTCATTCACTATTATGGATGGATATATAACTGTAGAGCCTGATGATGAAGAGCAGGTTATCGAAAAGTATATTCTTTATTCAGTAACCATTCTTTTGAATTAAAGTAAGTTAGATGGTGTCAGAAATTAAAAGTATGTGTGTGTGTGAGGAAATGTATAGCTTGGTTAAATCACTGGACTACCACCAGAATTTACATCTATCAAAATCCTTAAACTCGTCTGCATTTCTTATTGTTGTAAACATGCACTTATATTAAAGGATCACTACATGAGCATGTGGAAGTATTCAGTCAACTTTCAACAAAATGTTGCACAATGTTTTGAATGAAATGAAGAAAAAAATAGCTACAGAAATGACTCTTTCTTCATATTCAACGCCACTACATCACATGGTATACTTCAGATTATAACTTTACATGTAAATCTTATTTGAAGACGAAATATTTTGCAACTAAATACTCTGAAAGTTTCAATACTGTGTTTACATGTTGTCTGAAAAAGAGCTTTATTATTTATGCACTTCACCCCTGTTGGTTGACGAAAGACAAACATAGGATGACGAAGTTTTCTATCTGTTTAAACCTTCTTGAATCACAATACAAAGCCAACGGTGATTTACCCTTTAAAATTATTCAGTGGAGTAATTTGAGTCACTCCAAAAGTTCACGTTGTAAGGAATAAAACCGACTGCTTGTGGTCTGAACTCAGGCAACCGTTCTTGAATGCTACCATATAGCTGACTTTTACCTCCTTGAGACACTCACAGTTACAAAACTCTCCAAAGACAACAAAAGAGGTTTCATCATGAACTGATATCGGTTAGAGAACCATTGGAAAACCAATCCGGGAGTATTGGACAGCCAGCTGTCTCGTCCTAGTCTGGGACTCTTCACTGTACGCACCCACCACAGGGGTCGGAAACCAAGAGCTCCCGGTTGCAAGGGAAGCTCGTAGGACATTAAGCTACTGGGAACCAATCCCACTGTAACGGTAGAAGACGAAGACTTGGTAAAGGAATGTTTATTTGGAATTTGTTATCTCTATATAAAGCCGAATTATGTACACCATATCTTCAACGCACCATTTCCACACATCTTGTAAGTTGGGCTACCTCTCGCCTTCCTTCATCAAATTGTGTTTCTTTGTGTTCCTTTCACTTCTCCAATATATCTCCACAACGCGATATCATTTGCCTTCTCTGACATCGAATGTATCTCCCTGCTAAATGATGTTTTATGACAATGAACGCCCCTTTATATACTACTGATAGATCTGATCAGTAGCACTCTCCACACATCGGCCAGTTCATGAATTCCAGCTGTGCCGATTCAAGACATAGCGCGACCACGAGCCAGTGTCTTCACTGACGAGTATTTGTCCTCACACTCGACCTACTGTACCCTACTGGTCACGAATTCTCACTAGAACCCCAGATAACTACTACCCACCTATATAGGGCCAGTCGGTAGTGAGCATCTCATTGATATTCAAGTATTGGTTTGTTAGGATTTGACTGATTGGTTACAGGATTTGATCATCAGCTCTGTCCAGCCTGCAGATATATCTTGCTTACCAATGCCAATAAGCACAAAACAAGGTTGTAAACCTTCCTAATAAATTTCTTCAATTTGCCACAAAAAACTTAGAGTCTATCGTGATGGAAAGTCACTGAGCTTCATGGTGATACTTTCAAACTTCGTTGATACAATTAAGTCCGTATTAACACTAAGAACCAAACACAGGACATTGGATTTCCCCATATGAAGAATCATAGAAGTGAAAATTAGATAAAGTGATACGTGGAAAACGTCCGAAAAGTTGTTTAGATTAAATGAATTCCTTCAAAACTAATTGGATTTCACGTCAGTAGCTATGATAAGAAGAGCCTAAAACCGGTCAGAAATGGTCTGGACAAATTTAAGCCATCAAGCTGAGGTAGAACAACTATTATAATGCAATAAGACAACCCAAACTCATGCAACTAATCAGACTACTTATTTATTGGTTTAACTTTCCGAGGTTGGTAATATATGTTTATCATTTTCTTTGTATAATAAAGGTCGATTGTTTTCACCGACTGGAATATCAGTCTGTCTTCTATCCCTATTCACATGAACTCTGAGGGTCAGGAGTGATAAGATTCAGGTATTTGGTATTCATTCGCGAGACGAATTATTTTATATCTCCACGTATCGAACTCCAATCATAACATGGTTATTAGTTCTAAGTTTGATTATGGACTGATATCACTAACAGAGAACTATTTAAAACCAGGAATTACTGGACAGCTATTTCGTCGTAGTTTGGGACTCCTAATCAGCACCCGTTGAAATCATAAACTGGTAGAATTTGGAATTTATGGGCCACTGAGTCGGTTGCCCTTGTAGCTGAGTGGTCTAGGGCTTTGACTTGTAACCGGAAGGTCGTCAGTTTGAACTCCGGGAAGTGTGTGCTGATGATGAAACAACTGCTTAGTATTCCCTAATTTCCAGTGGTTTTCCAGCTGACATCGACCTGCTATCAAACTTGAGACAGATCAAATCCTTACCAACTAACGCCTGAAAATAATTATTACTGACGGTCAGATCAATCCATATCAAATTTTTTCGGTGTTTTCCTTATCACATATATCAGGCTGAATGATGAAAGTACTCACCTAGAATCTATGGAAACCAGGGACTGCTGGACAACTGTTTTATCCTACTATGGCACTCACTCTTCATCGGAACATGCAAATGACCACGCCTCTAGAGATCGAACCAAGGATCTGTAGGTTTCAAGGGGAGTCAATCCCTTTAACGGAATCTGATGACAAAAGGCAGGGAATGAGAGGTGCTCACAGATGAACAATGCCAAAATAAGGACTGAACAGGTATCCATTCGTGCTTAATTTCTATTGATCCTATTCTTCTATCGATGATAGTTCTAGCCGACGTCAGCTTTGAATATCCCAATGTCTTCTCTTCGACTATTTTTGCAAACATCAAGCAATTATCCATTTACTCACTGAAAATAATCGATATTCATTTGTTTTTCATTAATGCTTGAATAATACAATTTGAAGTATTGATATTATTCTGTTTTTTATTAGGCGTAAAAGATAAATGATCGGACAACATCAGTCGATATGATCTCATAGACAGAGTGAGTGAGTGAATGAGTGAGCGAGAAAGGTAGAAAGTAAGTCAACAATTTGTATTCAGCGAATAATTATCAGTCTAAATTAAATATACATTGTAAAGCTTTCTGATAATCGACGTAAACAAGTATGTCTCCACTTGAAAAAAAAAAATAAATAATGTCCTAACTCGATGCGTAATTCACAGATATTTATTTTTTCCACTAATCGATATCAGCAATGTTAATTCCTTTCTTCAATAATTTAATAATTCCCATTGTAGCATTAAGAACACAATATCCTTTCCGACCAAATGAAATTCGCCAAACCCGATGGTGAAAAGAACAAGACACTTCTAATTGAAAGTCAACTGACTAATGTCTTAAAAAACATAAGGAATAAGTCAATAATCTCGTCGGAAATATATGAACTCATCCGACCAATTGGCTCCATGATACCACGTTTGTATGGACTACCTAAAATTCATAAGACAGGATTACCCCTCCGTCCTATCCTCGATATGGCAGGTTCTTCTTAACACAGAATCGCTCAATGGCTAGCTGAAATATTGGAACCAGTTAGAAGGCAAGTATCTAAGTTTTCCATTGATGATACGTTTAAATTTATTGATTGCATTAAAGATTTCAATGTCTCGGACAAAATCTTGTTCTCATTAGATGTGACGTCACTATTTACCAATGTTCCTCTCATGGAAACTGTTTGCTACTTATGTGATTATATTGATACACACAGTTTAGAAATATGACTGCCGACTGTCTACCTCGAAGAGCTTTTATTGAGACGCACGTTGAATGTTCAGTTCACCTTCAATAATGAGATCTTTAGACAGAGAGACGGCATTGCCATGGGATCACCACTGGGTCCCTTGTTGGCTGATTGTTTTATAGCAAAGCTTGAAAATTCTCAACTTAGTCAAACCATCGGTCATTTTGACATTTATAAAAGATACGTAGACGACACCGTCGTTATCTGCGATAAGAACATTATTCTTGATGATGTCTTGCTTGCTTTCAACAGCTGCCATCCTTCTTTACAATTCACCATAGAAAAGGAGTCCGAACTAAGTATTCCCTTTCTTGATGTGTGCCTCAGCAGACGTAATGACGGATCTCTCAAAAGATCTATCCACCGGAAACGTACTTGGAACAGACAACTAACTAATTTTTACAGTTGGGTGCCTATTTCCAGGAAAAGGAACTTAATTCATTCGCTCTGCTCTAGGATAAGGAAAATTTGTAGTTCTGATTCCGATGGCAGAAAACGGTTACTCTAACCGATTTATTGACAGCAACATGAAAGATAAGCAGTCTAAACTGTTCACCGACACAGTTCCAAAGAAAACCTTATTCATTAACTTGGAATTCAAAGGTGATCAAGTTTCAGATATGCACAAAAATCGTCTCTCTAAATCAGTCAGTAAGGCGTTCTATGCAGCAAAATTACATATGACGTTCACTAGCCGCAAGTTGTTCTCTAACTCTGTAAAACATAAGCTCCCCCGTCTGGCCGCCTCCATGTGCATCTATCAGTTCACCTGCTCTTGTGGAGCAAGGTACACTGGCCGTAGTCAGAGGACGCTTTCCACACGGATACGAGAACATATTCAAGCAGCATGGTTTTATAAGGGAGAAAGGAAGTGTGTGAGAAGCTCTATTTTGGAACACCTGATCGACTTCTGTCACTCTGTCAACCCTGACCATGATTTCAAGATCATTCACAGAATCCATGCTAACTTCACGCGTTTTCTTCGTTACAGACTTCTAAAGATAGCTGAGGCCTTGGCAATTCATGACTTTAAGCCAGACCTTTGCGTACAAAAGAAGTATGTACAATCCCTACTTCTGCCTTGGCCATAAAGGGATAGACACTTATTTATTTTGTTTATTTAGTTATTCTATGTACTTTTCCCTTATTACTACGATTATTATTAGTATCATTATTATTATTACTATTCTCACTCTGAATCTTTTTCCCTTGACCCACTTGACATTTTAAACCCAAAATTATTAATTTTTATATTCTTCTGTTTACAATATTGAATTCTATCTTATCAAATTTCACACCATGTTATGTAACATTTTATATTCGTCTACTGATCTTATAATTATGCACCCCTTTCCAAAATCTATAACCTTATGTATTATTCTATATATGACATTAATTATTTTGCCACTTGACATTAAATTATGATTACAATCACAAATATTTTAATTGCATTTCATACTATTATTATTTCACGTATTCACACCATTGACCTAATTCCCTCACCGGATATAATTTCTTAAAAACCATATATATACGATTGTGAAGCTTGATAATAAACTCGTTGAAAAGAGTATCTTCGCTGAATATTGCGTTCTGAATTCCTTTATCTGTCCTTTGATAGTCTTTCTTTTGTGTTCAGCTTTATACTACTTGTCAATAGTTAGTAGTATACATTTATATCTATCATTTAGTAAGCATCATTTAAACATTGTCTCACTTATAGGCCCTTTACTTTTGAATATTGTTTATATGTATCACTTTATTCTATGTCAGGCACTAGTGCTCTGTTTAAATCTACATTTGGATCGCCCTTGACATGGCTTTGATGTTTTTCTTAATTGACCCACAGTGATTTGACTTTCTCTGGCATTCAGGCACAACCACATCAAATTTTAAGGTTTGTACATTATATTTCATTATTTGATGTTTAATATAATATCGTATTCTAGACTAATCATGTGTCTTCAAATTTCACGCGTCACTCTATGTGTGGTTTGAATAATCGTTTCGATTGTCTCTCGGGATTTCTTTGACATAACCTCTCAGAAATGGGTACCAATAGAATTGCGAGTGCTTAATGTTGTCTCATAACAACACCAGTCAGAAAACCATTGACAACCAGGAATCTGCAGTCCAAAATTAGTAGGAGAAAGACACTAATTGAGAGTGGCTATCCCTTACACTGTACAGACAAACACATAAATCCCCAAAACCAACACAGAACACCCATTCTCTTGAGCCAGAAAAGAGGATATACATTAATGTTCATGTATAATCCCCATCCAGGCATTAATGAAAACAAAACACGTAGATCAGCGAAGAGTCTCTTTAAGGGGTGCGATAATCGAACACCTGGTTAACACTGATCAAGTGAAATCAAGACATTTGGGCATAGCTGAGGCGTTAGCTATCCAAAAACTCAAACCCACTCTTTGTATCCAAAAGAAATACGTCCAACCCCTGTCCCTGTCATGGCCATCGTAAACAGGCAAATTTTTTTTTAATAATGACCATCCCATCGCCTTTCTTATCTAAACTTCCTGTTTATTCATGTTATTTTAAGTTTTCTTAATCCCTGTCTACACTACCATATTTTCATATCCACACTTCGTGTTTATTTTGTCATTTTACTATATCTACATATTTAATCCCTGATTGCATAAACAATTATTCACCACACTAGTTTCTTATCCAAACATCCTGTATATTTTGTTATTTTCACATTTTTAACCCCCAATTGCACAATGTCAATGTCTTCTTATTTATTATAATGCTACTTTGTTTGAATCTTATCCGTCCCCCTGTTTATTATGGCATTCTAATTCCTAATTGTAATTTTTATTAATTTAACCCCTAACCAGAAATTGTTCTGGAACTTTCCCATCCATTTGATATAAATACACGAATGTACAGCCTAGATGATGACTTCGTCGAAAAGAAAATTTTCTTCGCTGCAACTATCTTTTTATTCCCTATAAACTATCTTATTTGACAAATTCTCTGTGTATCTACCAATTCACTTACATCTGTAGAACGAGATATATAGGTCATTCAATGCGTGTCTCATATGAAAAAGTTGAAAAATATTATTCCGTTTGATGACAGAAAGATAACGGTTGATCAACAAGAAAAGCTATAATCAAACGTATATTCAACACTGGCTAATTAATACGCAAGGAGAATTCATTCAAAGTTATCCAAATAGTCAAAAGTAGCCCACCGAAAACTCTAAGGTCCTGCAAAATTTACATTGCCAAGGCTACAGCAACTCGGATAGAAAACTCCGACTTAAGTACACAGAAAAGAAACTTCTCCATGCCGTCTTTCTACTGTGAATAAATTTCCTATGACATTTTACTAACATCTTTTACATATTCCTTTACCTACCCAGTGGAACATAGGGTTTAAAGCTAGGGGCTTGAAGCTTCGGTTGCAGTGGTGTTTATTTTTACGTGATGAGGTTGCTAGCCGGCCTCATGCCCAACCTTCCCTCTTCACCAGTCTTATTACTTGCTTAGTGAGGTAAAGGAGTGCATTGGTGGCCGTGGATTGAACACCGGACCACATGCGTGGTCAGTGAGCATTTTATCGCTGTGTAACGGAAGTACACAAACAAACAACAATCCTAATCAATTTTTATTTTTGTCTGATAAACCTATTGTACATGAACATACAAAAAAGTAAATATGTATAATTGAGATTATCTTATTATCCTATAGACAAAACACCATGATTGGTTTGTATTTGAATTTTTATTTGTTATGTTATGTATATCAGAGTTAAGCCTGATGAGATCTAATTGAAAACAATATTGTTCGCTTAAGGGTGTTGTTCTGAATTAGTATTGTAATGATAGGAGACAAGGACCAGGCAACAGATCATTTATTGAGAAAATCAACAGATATTTATACTTTTTAAAGTACATAATTATTAACTTTATTGTTAGCAGAGAAGCAACGCCTTCTGATTGGTTGTTTTCTTGCTCAAGGTTATTCTGTCATCTCTTGTGACCGTTTCTTAGGCAGTCAGGCCATATATCTGCGAATCGTATCCGACCGCTCTAAGTCTGCTGTGATTGGTTGGTGAGTTCCTCAAGGTTAAGCTTTGTTCTTGTTTTTTCTCATGACCCCGATTCGGGACGTGAACACTGACGTAAATTGTTGTCTACAGTTTTGGCTAGCAGACAGCTCTCACCATAGATTACAAATAGAAGAGCCAATTATTTTGCTGATAACATAGAAAGTTGTAGATTTCTCGCTAAACAATCTCACTATCACTTGGAACTTAGGACAAAAATGGTATCATTGAGTTTCCTGCACTTGGTTGTACGAGCATACGATCTTCTATAATGACTTCTTTTCTTATCTGATGAGTTGCACGCGGAGGAAGTGTTGTGAACTGACATCGTGTTGAGGGTCAGACAATATGGATTTCAACCATTTCTCACATGAGTTATCACTCATAATCATATCAATGTATTATTCACACAGTTTCACAATTTGTTTCACATATATCTTCTCTCCCTCTTCCCCTTGTCGTTTGTTGGGACTTTCCACATCTCCTGTATAGGCGTTGCTTCATTCCGATTACACGTGTGGGGTGTTGAATCGATAAACAAAGATTCAGTGATGATTAACCTCTGTCTCCATGTATGTAACTACATTACGTTTTAATACTCTCACCCTGTCCCCACCCTCCACCCTATTGTGTGATGATTACATGCACCGAATGAATGCAATCCAGTAGCTGAGCTTTTCTCTAGGTTATCTAACTTAGCAGGTTCAATCATTCCAATAACCTAGTTGACCCCGATTTACTAGTTCCCCTCATTTATTGGCCTCATAGACATCATTCCCGGTAAATTATATTACTTTATTCAATCGGATCTAATCAATTGGGTACTTGAGCCGACAAAGTTTATCCCTCAGAGAGAGTATGTCGGTTTGTTTAAATGCCACCCTGACTAATTCCAGCCTGAGAATTGAGAATCCTACGTAACGCCTCTGACATTCATCCTGCACACGGTAGTACTACAGATGCTTTGATTTCTACATTATTTTTATTATGGTACTTCATATGTTTTTGAATAAATTCTGGTGGGTAGTGATTCACTGGTAACTTTTTTTTCTTTATTTGATTTCATTATTTAAATCTCCTGGCTTACTATGGATTATGATTGGCAATAATTTATGTTCGAAACCTTGTCATCCAGTTATTATTAATAGTGCATCATCATTAATGTGTGTGTGATATTTGAAATAAACTTATCTAATGCGGAATTACACTAAGTGTGTGTAAGGACTGCTGATACCGCTTACGACTCAGTTGACCTCAAGCTGAAATAGCTGGAGCGAGATTCAAACCTCGGGACTAAAAGACGAAAAGTGCTTAAGCCAACAGACCATTTCTTCTCAACTCTATACATCGTAGATGGGTGTAGCTGGGTTGTGTTTTCTCCGTCACTCTCAGAGAAACAAACTACAACAGTTTCTGTTTCATTATATAAGTATAAAACTTGGGTACTGTGGTATAGTATAATTCCATATGGATAAGATTTTATTTTGATGAATCACACAGTGTTCTACAGTAATATTAACTGATGACCACGTTTCGAGCACAAACTATTGCCACTCATAATCATATCAAGGCACCACTCACACAACTTTTCTCCTTCATTTATATACATGAGTGGAATTGAATAGATATTTAAATAAAAATCAGTATAGGATAATGTACATTCAGAAATAATAATATGAGTGTTATCAATCAAATACAGTCAGATGGGAAATAAGACGAGTGTTTTTATAGTCATAATAAGTAACTTGTTAGAATGTTGTAATGTGCTTGAATTGAAATAGCATTTAAGACTATTTATTATCCTCCTCTGATTTGACTGACTGGTGGTAATAATATCTTCCATGCATATCTCTGGTATTTGCATTGAGTCATTTCTGTTGCATGTGTTGTGTTGGGTGTAGACTCGATGAACCAGGCAGGATTCAGTAATCAACCTCTCTCGCTTTCCACCTAAATAGATTACTTTTTAGAATCTTAACCCTCTCCCGCCCTATTGTGTGACTGTTTACATGCAGTGAAATTGCTGAGATTTTTCTAAATTACTTATCTTCTCAGGGTCAACCATTCTTACCTTAGTCAAATTCTTATGTTCCAACAAACTGATTACCCCCAAACTAAGGGGTATTTTGTAAATTATATTATTTTGTCTAATTGGGTCAACCTACAGGACTGCACTACTCGCCGATGCCTTTTCGTAATCTCCGCCTACGCCCCCACTGACTGCAGTTCGGATGAAACGAAGGATGAGTTCTACCAAAAGCTGTCTAGTTTGCTGCGAAAGGCTAGACGCTCAGATATAGTCGTTTTAGATGGTGACTTTAATGCTCAAGTAGGGAAATTGTGTCAATCTGAGAAGAATGTCGGTGGCACATACGGAATTCCGTGCCAGCGAACCGACAACGGTGACCGTCTCCTACAGTTCTGTTCAGATAATCATTTGTATCTTGTAAGCACTAACTTCAAACATAAGGAGAGACACTGTTTGACCTGGCGACCCCCATCATCAAATCAACGCTGGACACAAATAGACCACATAGCAATAAGCTATCGTTGGCGTGGGTCGGTAGGAGATTGTCGCTCCCTCTGGAACACGTGTGTAGATACCGATCACGCACTGGTCCGCGCTCGTGTGTGCTTACGACTGAACGGACGTAGGAAACAGCTGGCGGTAAACCCATCACGTCCCCAGCTCGACCAGGGAACTAAGTCCCTATTTCAGGAAGAACCAGCTAAACACATATCTGAGCTCCGAATTCAATGAGGAGCGAAAGCTGCACAAGAGGAAACTTACGAAAAGTCTCCGCAAGGACCGTGAACAGTGGTGGGTGACAAAGGCGAAAGAGATGGAAAAAGCATCGGCGATAGGCAACACCAGACAACTATTCAGGCTTATCAAGGAAACAGGTAATAAAAGGCAAATGATAAGCGAAACAATCTCCGAGAAAAATGGCACCATAATTAGCTCCCAGGATAGACGTCTGGAGCCCTGGAAAGAACACTATGAGGAGCAGTTTAATTGGCCCACAGCCACACCTAACCTGCCGAACATCCAACACCTCCCTGAATGGGACATAGACACAGGTCCTCCGTCCTTAACTGAGGTTACTAAAGCTGTCACCAATCTGAAGCTAGGCAAAGCAGCGGGACCTGATTTATTGACTCCAGAGGTATTTAAGTACGGAGGCGACAGTTTACTGTCTGCGTTAACGGAGGTTCTAGGCAGCGTCTGGGAATCAGAGGAAGTCCCATCGGGTTGGCGTAAGTCACTGATCATCCCGATATACAAGAAGGGGGACAAGTCGTCTTGTGATAATCACAGAGGGATTAGCTTGACTAATATAGTATCTAAAATCCTAGGCTCAATAATACTGCGTAGACTAAATGGTGCTCGGGAGACACAAACACGAGAGAACCAGGCAGGTTTTAGGCCAGGTAGAGGGTGCATTGATCACATCTTCACCCTTCGACAGATTCTAGAACATAGGCATTCCTACCGGCGTCCGACAATGATTATATTTCTTGACCTAAAGGCGGCTTTCGATTCTGTCGACCGGGAGGTTCTCTGGCGATGCTTGGCTGTAAAGGGAATGCCAAGAAAATACATTGCACTGATTAAGGCACTCTACTCGTACTCATGCAGCCAGGTGAGGGCTTATGGCGAGTTGTCATCTGAAGTGGTGACGACTAGTGGCGTCCGTCAAGGATGCCCATTATCCCCATTCCTATTCAATTTCATCATAGACGTACTAATGGATTTAACCCTATCACACTTCAGCGACTCAGGGATTGACTTCCTACCAGGGAATAATCTCGTCGACTTAGAATATGCGGACGATATAGTCCTTCTAGGCGAGGACTCTGACAAAATGCAGAGTCTACTGAACACCCTGAGCAACAATCTCCGCATGTTTGGCATGCGATTCGCCCCTGTAAAATGTAAGATGATGCTGCAGGATTGGACCTCATCGACCCCTAGATTAGAAATAGGAAGTGAAGTGGTAGAACACGTTGACCGCTTCAATTACTTGGGAAGTACCATCAGCCCCAACGGGTTAATCTCAGACGAAATTTCAGCACGAATACAGAGGGCTAGGTTCGCATTCGCCAGTTTACGCCGTCTCTGGCGTAGACGCGATATCCAACTATCGACCAAAGGGCGTGTGTACTGCTCAACAGTCCGCTCCGTCCTCCTTTATGGCTGTGAGACCTGGCCATTGAGAGCAGAAGACATGAAAAGATTAGCTAGCTGTCTTCGATCATAGGTGTCTGCGTTCTATCTCCCGCGTTAGGTGGTGGTATAATAAGGTGAGCAATATTCAGGTTAGGCGTCGAGAGCTAGGTAAGGCAGGGAAATCAATCGACGAAACCGTGAAATTACTTCGACTGAGATGGTTAGGACATGTGCTACGTATGCCTAGTCATCGCCTTCCTCGACAGTGAGCAATGTTAGCTGATATAGGGCCAGGCTGGAAAAGAGCTAGCGGCGGTCAAACGAAAACATGGCCTCACCAGTCAATGAAATCTGCAACAGTTAATCTAAGCCACGTAGGAAGGTGTAGACTTCCTGACTGGTTGGGGTCCTCGGGACGGTAAAAACCAATGGTTGGAAACAATTTGTGACATGGCTCAAAATCGTTCTCAGTGGCGCAGATGCATCCACTCCTTGTGACTTATGATTTCCAATTAAACTGTTTTGTTCTCCGTTATTACTATTCCTTTGTCTCACACCTCTGTTTACTGTTTCCATTATGCATTTCTTCTACTTCCTTCTCTTGCTTTGCGTGCTACATAGATTGTGGCGACTTGAACTGCCGCACATATGTGCAAAGTTCTATGTCGAAAACCGACCGACCGACAGGGTCCTTTATTTATATAATCACTACTAGTTTCACAATTATTTTTATTTTGCTTTTGGCTCTTTTCGGTCTTCTTAATGAATTTTATAGGATAGTTATTTAACACCAGCGCCTCTTCTATCTGTTTTATTTCATCATTTAGGTCTTTTCTTGTGCTACTTAGTGCTATGGCTCCGTTTGTTAGACACTTAACTAAGCCTGCCTTTACAGACAGATAACGGATGAGATGAATTAAAGTCTAAATATCTATTGGAATCCGTTGGCTTTGCCTTTTATAAACGCTAGTGTGCAGTTTACCTTCTCCTGTTCGTTTTACCGTTCAATCTAACATCATAGCTAATTCTCCTTGTTCATTTTCCGATTCAAATGTGAATTTTATTCCCTCTACTAGTGAGTTTAGCTGTGTGAAGAAGCTAGAGATATGTTCTGTTTTTAATACTGTGAGTGGAAGTGTCATCCACATATCTCCACCATATTTTTGGAGCAGGATTAAATGCTTTATTAATAGCAATATTTTCCTAGCTGTTCATAAATATATCTGCTACGATAGGGGATATTGGTCATCCATCCCATTGCTACACCTTGTGTTTGTCTATATATTTTGCCTTGGAATTTAAAGATAGTAAGTAGATGTGAGGGAGCATAACTGAATTCCTAAAACAATTTCTTCAATGGGCAGCTTTGTCCTATGAGTTTCATTACTTAGAAGTTAGTTAGTCCAGAATTTGACCTACCTCTTAATACAGCATAATATTGATGCTAAATATTTGGATAGCTCGTAGGTATGCCGGGGAATTCGGGTCATTTATTCAACGACAATTCTTTTATAAGCACACCAAAAAACATACCAAAGCACTCATATCAATCCTGGTGAACATTGAATCATGATGAAATCCTCTAATCAATCAATCAAATCCCTACAAACCAAAACTTGAATATCAATGAGATGCTCACTAGCGACTAGCCCTATTCAGATGGTTAGTAGTTACCTAGTGTTCTAGTGAGAATTCGTGACCAGTAGGGTACAGCAGGTTGAAAGCGAGGCAGTAACTCATCGAAGAAGATATTGCGAATCGGTCACGCTATATCATGAATTGGCAGAAGTTAGAATTCATGGACCGGGTCCCAGTGGCTTAATGGTCTACGAGCTAGCTCACCTTGTAACCAGAAGGCCCCTGGGTTCGAACCCTGACGACGGGTGCTTACTGATGAAGAGCCCCAAACTAGGACGAAACAGCTGTCCAGTACTCCTTGACTGGTTTTCTAATGGTTCTTTAACTGACGTCAGCTAATGATGAAATCCTGTTACTGAACGTTGAATCATTTGTTTATTCGAACTAGTCACCAGATTGGCGGGGCAAACAAAAAGACTATCATTGCTTCATTGTATACAGTGATTGGCAGAAGATTGGAGATATGCGATCAAAAATATTGTTGTGCATTCCACTAACGTTAATTTACAGAATTTTAGCTTGGTAATGATTATAAATCTGTCTCGTCATCCGTTGAAGAATAAACAATCGTATTACCCAACCGTTTTCTGTTGTTCCGTGGCAGTTACACCGTGCATAGTATTCTGCATATTTGTCTTAGTCTTCTAAAACCAACGGCAGGTCCAGGATCATTGGGATCTGGATATTTGACAACGCATGTGTATAAGTATTTCTTTTTAAATATTTTTGATTATAGCTTGATTCCACATACTGTATTTTTGGTACAAGTATAGAATTTTCAGCATGTGATATCAGTAGCCCAAATTTTGCAGGCTAACCATTGATATCAGGTGTGCGTTGGCAGGGGATCGAACCCGAGACCATGTGCATGATCGGCGAGAGTCCTAACCACTGTGTCACCGACACACGAGTACATGTAATGATAACAATAATAATAATAATACAATTTACTTATATATGTATTTACACATTTTTACTGTTATTTTTATTTTTGGTTTTATTTTTATTCTTGTTCTTTTTCGGTGGTTTTACTTTGATTTTTTTCTTCTTTTTCATGTTTTTCGGTTCACTTTCTGCTTCTGTCTTAATACGTTTACATTTTGGTGCATTTTCATCTTTATTATTATTACCATTATGCCTCTTCTTATTTTTAACTGGTACAGGGCGAAGAAAATCTCCAAGCCAATTGGTTAATAGTTTAATCAATGCCTTTTCATTATATACAAGTACTAGATCCGTTAACTGACTAGACGACTCTGAATGTTTAGTTAAACCGTCAAGTGAATCTACACTGAAGACTATTGGTTGGATTAATTCACTTGACATGTTTGAGCTCGATTGTAGTTCTTGTTGTTGTTGGGTTTGTTGTTGCTGCTGTCGCCGTCGTTGAGAATAGTGTTGACGCCATCTCAGTGCTAACCAATTACCCCCATGACGATCCCAAAATATTTCAAAATATTTGCCTAAACGTAACTTGAAGCAAAAAAAAGGAAAATAAAAAGGGTAGAGATGAGAGATTATGGGCGATTGTGGGCTCATTAGCTGAAGAGGACAGTCAAAAATAGAACAAACTGGAGATGTTTTGTTGAAGCTGTATGTTCCACTCAGAGAAGCCAAGGGGGCGCCAAATTAAACTTTAAGCACCACCAACTACTACCAGTGGAGTGTGACCACACCAATGGCACCTTGAAACGCTCACTGAGCAAGTTAGTGAAACCTGGCAAATAAATAATGTCATCATCAATAAGATATGCACATCGAAGTGTTATGCTGTTCATTGGGATATATGGCAAGTTTTAGCTTAGGTTTGGGGAGGATTAAGTTACACTTTAAGCCAAGGACAAGTTAGGGTTAGGTTAACCTAATTAAGGCGACATTAGGGTTGGTTTGAGTTTAATTACGGTTAGTTTAGGGATATTTTCACGTTAGAATGTGGTTAAACTACTCTGTTGATATAAGAATAGAACTTGTGCACTGTGGCGGTAGAGTATATTTCCATTGTGGGTGAAATTTATTTTGATAAAGTCTCACAGTGTTTGTTATACAGTAATATTTACTGATGACCACGTTTCGAGCACAATCTACTGCTCAGTAAATATTACCTATTACACTATGAGACTTTATCAAAATAAAGTTTACCCACAATGGAATTTATATTCTGCTGATACTCCAACCTAAAATTGACTGCTACTTTTATCACATGTGAGAGCAAGGTATCCTCTGTAAAACTTTGCTACAGTTTTTATGAATATTTTTTCATAAATATATGTATTCCATACACAGAAATGCCTCCTTCACGTGATTGGTGCGTTCGAGGTCACTTGCTGATTGGTAGTTAGTGGTGCTTAAAGTTTAACTTTGCCACCCGAGTAATAATAATAATATACCGATGGACGGATATCGTGTATCAAGCAAGAAGACAGCAGTTGTAGTCGAATGTGTAGGCAAATAAAGCGAGGAAGCTTAGTTAAACACCGTGAAGGTTATTCATGATTCAATAAAATTATATAGGATGGAGGTGTGGTCCCCTAGTTTAACTTAGTTCAACTTACAACCAGTGGATTACGGGTTCAGATCCCGCCCTACGTACCGAGAGGTTTGAACAACTCCGGGTACTATAACCTAACCACTCATTATGCACTAGTTGCATGGAATCGCAAGTGATAGTTTAGTAACAATGGTTGATTGGTTAGAGGATTTTGTCATGAGCTGACATTGGTTAGAGAACCATTGAAAAACTAACTGGGAGTACTAGACAACCATTTCGTCCCTCTTTGGGACTCTTCATCAGCACGCACTCACACAACTGGGGTTCAAAACCAGGGGCTTATAGTTACAAGGCGAGCTAGCTCGCATACCATTAAGCCACTGGGATCCGATCCAATGGCCAGTGCATGAATTTCAACTTCTACCAATTCAAGCCATATCGCGACCACTTCACAATGTCTTCTTCGATGAGTTACTGCTGATGTCTGTTCGATATAGAACTTTGCACAGATGTGCAGGAGTTCAAGTCGCCTCACTTCACTTACAACACAAAGCAAGAGCAGAATGTAGAAGAAATGCATAATAGAGACAGTAAACAGAGGTGTGAGACAAAAGGAATAGTAATATCGAAGAACAATATAGTTTCATTGGAAATTATAAGTCACAAGGAGTGGATGCATCTGCGCTGGCTGTGAGACCTGGTCATTGTGAGTGGAATACATGAAAAGATTAGCTCTCTTTGATAATAGGTGTCTGCGTTCTATCTCCCGCGTGAAGTGTTTTAATAAGGGGAGAAATATTGAGGTTAGGCATCTGTCGAGTGCTAGGTAACGACGGGGAAATCAATCGACAAGGCTGTGAAATTACATCTACTGAGATGGTTACATGTGTTACGTATGCCTAGTCATCGCCTTCCTCGACAACAGGCAGTGTTAGCTGACATAGGGTTAGGTTGGAAAAGAGCTAGAGACGGTCAAACCAAAACATGTTACCAGTCAATGAAATCCATAACAGTTAGTTTAAGCCACATAGGAAGGTGTAGACTTCCTGGTTGGGGTCCTCGGGACGGTAAAAACCAATGGTTGGAAACAATTGGTCATATGGCTCAAAGTGATCGTTCTCAATGGCGTAGATGCATCCACTCCTTGTGACTTATAATTTCCAATTAAACTGTTTTGTTCTTCGTTGTTACTGTTCCTTTGTCTCACACCTCTGTTTACTGTCTATATTATGCATTTCTCCTACTTTCTTCTCTTACTTTGTGTGCTACATGGAGTGGAGTGTGGCGACTTGAAGTGGCGCACATATGTGCAAAGTTCTATGTCGAAAACAGACAGACAGACATCTGCGCCATCGAGAACGATCACTTTGATCCATATCACTGATTGTTTCCAGCCACTGGTTTCCACCGTCCCGAGGACCCCAAGCAGGAAGTCTACACCTTCCTACGTGGCTGATACTCACTAGCGACTGACCCTATTCAGCTAGGTAATTACCCGAGTTCTAGAGGGAAGCCATAACCAGTAGGGTACACAGCAGGTTAAAGGTGAGGCAGTAACTCACCGAAGAAGACATTCCGAAGTGTTCGTGCTATGTCATGAATCGGCAGACGTTGGAATTCATTCACTGGCCACTGGATCGGGTCCCAGTGACTTAATGGTCTCGGAACTAGCTAACCTTGTAACCAGAAGATCCTGGGTTCGGTCCCCGGTGGATGCGTATTGCTGAAGAGTCCCAAACTAGGACCACAGACACAGCTGTCCAGTAGTGCCAGTTGGTTTTCCAAAGGTTCTCTAATTCATGTCAGCACATGATGAAATCCTCCAACCAATCAAACAAAATCCCAATACTTGAAAAATGCTTGATTGATTGATTCCCCTGAATATTCGTTTTTGCCTTAATCATTAATCAGTCGTCGACATCTTACATGCTGAATAGAAATAGTAGTAATAAACAGCCTCACACCGTATGCGTTAGTCATTTCAAACTGAAAGCCATGATCCACAGTAGATAAGATTTATCAACTCATACTTTTGACCGTTAAGTAAAGTACAAGAGTCCTGAACCTATGGACGTCACTAAATGATGCCTGAGTTACTAAGAAGTATAATTATATTATTTCCATATTTCCGGTAGGAGTGATGAGACATTCCTATTGCATGTGTTGGGTGTAGACTCGATGAATAAGGATTCAGTAATCAACCTCTCCCTCTCTTTCCACCTACCTATATTACTTTTTAGAATTTTAACTCTCTCCCACCCACCCTATTGTGTGATTGTGTTAATTCATGCAGTGCTATTGCTGAGCTCTTTTCTGAATTACGTATCTTCGTGGGGTCAACCATTCTAACCTTAGCTAAATTCTTATCTTCCGACAATCTGACTACCTCCGACCTACTAGTTTGACCTATGTAGTTGACCTCACTCACAGTCATTGCAAGGTATTTTGTAAATTATATTATTTTGTTTAATTGGGTCAACCTACAGGGTCCTTTAACCTACAGAGCTTGTCCTACCTGAGTGAGTTTGTAGGTTTGAATGCCACCATCCTAATTCCTGCTTTATTAAGAATCCTACGTCTCAGATGTCCCCTCCTTATATGGTAAAGCTTTAGATGCCTTATTTTCTCTCTTATTTATCATTATTAGTTTGACCATTACTTTTATTTTGCTTTTCACCTTTTCTGATCTTCCTAATGAATTTTACACGATAGTTATTTGAAAAATAGAATGCATATTTCTTCGCTCAATCTGTTGTCTTTCCTTCTAAACTGCAAATCACAAATCTGAGTAAACAGATTGTGTAGCCGTGTATGAGTAATTTCTTCAGAGTATGAAACTGTTTACAAATATCACCACCAATTAATTCAATCACAAAAATGTTTCCATAGCATTAGAAATTAAAAAAATATATAATTTAACTAACAATTAACTTACTTGTAACAGTTTTACCACCCAATTCAACGGGTCATAACAGAACAGCTGTGGCCAGTAACGAGCACCAGGCGCTGGTAACTCCATTGGCACTTCATTAGAGCTTCGATTCTCAAGAACACTAAGATTCTTGTCCTTCAGCACTCCCTTAAGAGATTCTAAATGACGTAATTCGGTAACATTTGCCTTAAACTTGAATCGAATATCGGTCTTCTTGAAGACTGGACGAAAAATGGCCTGTAATGAGAAATATCAGAAAGGTGTTTTCGACATATATAAATACATGCATAAATAGTAAAACTTTCCATTTAGACATTTAGAAGACACAAAATAGAGTGCAGTGATACAAGTTCTCAATGCAGAAGAGGTTCACTGTATGGGAGTAAGACAAGGTTGCCTACTATCGCCAATGATTTTCCTAATTGCAGTAGATTGGATAATGCGACAGACAGACAGCGAGCAGCGAGGAAACAGGCATAAAGTGGACCTACACAAAGACAAACTTAGAGGATCTGGACTTCGCCAACGTCATATATATGTCAGATTTCCCACAAACTGGAAGATATGCAAGTGATGAAAAGCGACAAATTGGCGATAGAAGAAGCATCCAGAGAAGATAGGACTTCCTTCAAGTGAACATAGAGAAAACAGGGGTAGGTGATGAAGATTCCTGGCCAACACCAACAGCAACAACAACAATAAGCATAAATTGGAGGAATCTAAAAGAAGTAACCTCCTTCACGCAACTATCTGGAAAGCACTGTTTCAACTACAGGAGGATGGAACTGAGGAGGATATCAAAGCAGCGAGGATCGGGAAACCAAGGCAAGCAAGCTTTCATTTCTCTCAAGTCTGTGTGGAGATCAACACTCAGCACTAAGCATGAAAAATTAGATCCGAATTTTCAACTTCAATGTGAAGTCAGTGCTACTTTATGGATCAGAAACATGAAGCTGCGTCACGAAGGGCACTTCGAACAAACTACACACCTTCATCAACAGCTGTCTTCGCTCAATACTACTTAAGATCAAACGGCCGGCCAGAAGAGATCAGCAACAGGGATCTCTGGCAATGAATGGACCAACCCAGCAGGAAGCAATTGTACAACAAATATGCAGGAATAAATGGAGGTGGATTGGCCATACTGTGAGAAAACAAATCATCAAGTGACATCACTGGACAAGCCATTGCTCGAGTGGAACCCGAAAGGGAAGCGGCGAGTTAGTCGTCAGTGCAAGGGTGACTTGGAGGAGGTCATGTGAAGAGGAGATGAAAGCATGTGGTCAGACGTGGAGCCAGGTGAAAAAGTTAGCAGAGAACCGAACGCAATGGAGACGCGCGGCTGAGGCCCTATGTTCTTCTAGGAAGTAAAGGAAATAATAATAATACACTGTACCTTCACAAAGATTTCAATTTTATGTTCTGGAATTAAAGATAATCTACCTTAATTTCGCTTTCCCTATATTTATCTACCAGTTTGACTGCTTCCATAGAACCGGTTACAATAAGACGCATAATTTGACCTGTTCACCATCGGATTTCCAAACAACTAAGGTCTATTCACAGTTTAATTTTAGCTCGCATACTGATGAGGAGTTCGTCTTCAGAATCTAACTGCAGAAGCTTAAACCTATATGCTCAGAAGAAATTCGTGCAGTTACCTTCCTTACCTTGTCTGTCATCATAGTCCCATGGTAACGGTCAACACAAATCATCAATAGCAATCTTTTTGTAATTCCTTCACGTTCCCAGTGGAACATAAGGCGGCTTCAAGCTAGGTACTTGAAGTTTCTGTAGCAGTGGTGTTTATTTTTACGGGATGAGGTTGCTAGCCTCATGCCCAACCTTCCCTCTACCAGTCTTATTACTGGCTTAGTGAGGTAAGAGTGCGTCGGTGGCCGGGGATCGAACCCCGGACCACATGAGGCGTGGTCGGTGAGCACTCTACCGCTATGCCACCGACGCATTATCAATACCAATACAAGAGAACAACTGATGGGGGAGATAATGTCCAGAAACTATCAATCACATTTAAAGTCCTCGGAAGATATAACTGAAGTCAGCACTTAACATATGTTATCTAAAAGGAGACCATAAAAGCTTCCTAATTAATCAACACCCACCAACTCAGAGAACATATCCACACGGAAAGCATTCACCTGAGTTGAAAATCTTCTCCAACTATTCAAATATAAAAACCGCTTCATGTTACTTGGATGTTTTTCGATCCCTACGATATATACTACTAACCAATATGAGTAGTCAAAAATAATTCAAACAAAAATCATTACTGATATCAGATGGTTGGAGGCAATCGGCCACAGCAAACCTTGCCTGACCTAGGTTTCGTGCTAGTTGGCACTCAACAGTCAGTCAGAAAGGCGTATCTGCAACCTTGAAGGGACTCATGTCCCTCCTTTTTGAGGTTCGAACCCGCATCACCCAATGAGAGCTACAGTCAGAGACGTTACTACTGAGCTATTCGGGATCGCGCCGTGATGGCGAGCTACTATTCCACAGATTTCATATTAATTGATTGCCCCAAATCACATACGAAAGGTAACTTATTCCATCCTATTCCACTTTTTACTGATATTATGTAACCGAAAATTTGAAGATTAGTATTTGTAGTAGATTCTTCCCTCCCTTTCCTTAAAAAAAACACAAACATGATGTTGGTTACTTGGTGATGACTAACAGTGGTATCTAGGACACCCATTTCGTCAAACTTCGGATTCGTCATCTGGATATTACTGCATTCAAAGTTAGTGACAATATCCACACACTAACATTCGGGCGTAACACCCACCATTCCATTAAACTATTCAGTGCTCGGTTCGAGTCACAGTGGACTAAACAAGGGACTAGACACGCATGACACCAGTTACTTACGACCTAGTTGTCCAATCAAACTACCCGACTCAGGGATTGACTTGTTACCATCAGGGAATAATCCTGTTGACTTAGAATATGCAGATGATATAGTCCTCCTCCCTAGGTGAAGACGCTGACAAAATATAGTCTTATGAACACCTTGAGTTGTAATTTGCGAATATTCGACATGCGATTCACTCCTCTCAAATGTAAGATGATGTTACAGGACTGGACTGGACTACATTAACTCCTAGCTTAGAAATAGGCAGAGAAGGTGTTGGTGGAGCGTGTCCGCTCCGTCCTCCTTTATGGCTGGCTGTGAGACCTGGCCATAGAGAGTAGAAGACATGAAAATCATGGCTAGCTGTCTTTGATCATAGGTATCTGCGTTCTATCTCCCGTGTGAAGTGGTATAATAGGGTGAGAAATATTGAGATTAGGCATCTATCGAATGCCAGATAAGGAGGGGAAATCGATAGACGAGGCTGTGAAGCTACATCGACTGAGACGGTTAGGACGTGTGTTACAGATGCCTAACCACCGCCTTCCTCTCCCGACAGACGATGTTAGCTGACATAGGATTGATCAGGTTGGAAAAGAGCTGCTAGTTGTGGTTAAACAAAAACATGGCTTCAACAGTCAGTCAAATCAACAACAGTTAGTTTAAGCAAGACAAGTACGAAGAAGTAGACTTCCTAGTTGGGCTCCTCGGGACGGTAGAAACCAATGAGGGCTGGAGACAATTGGTGATATTGCTCAAACTGATCGTTCTCAACGACTGCTGCAGATGCATCCACTCCTTGTGACTTATGATTCCCAATAAAACTATATGGTTCCTCCATATTACTATTCTTTTTGCCTCATATCCCTGTCTACTATCTCTGTTTTGCATTTCTTTTTAATTTCTTCTCTTGCTTTGTGTGCTACATGGAGTGAAGTGTGGCGACTTGAATCGCTGCACATCTGTGCAAAGTTCTACCTTGAAACCGATCAGTCAATCAGTCATCCAATACAGTCCTACTGGGGATCAATAGCGAGTCCAAAAAGACCTCAGTGGTAACGTCTTTGACAGCAGCGCTGTGTGACACAAGTTCTAATCTCAGAGAGAGGACACGAATTCCTTCGATGGTTGCAGATACGCCTTGCTGACTGGTGAGTGACAATAAGCACAAAACGTAGATTAAAAGGCTTCCTGTCGATTTACTCCAACCATCTAATACATCAAATTGACATTAAGAAATATATGCACGTGAAAAGCAACAAGTTGGTTATAGAAGAAGCATGAAAGATAGGCCTTCAGGTGAACATAGAGAAAACAGAGGAACGTGATGAAGATTCCAGGCCAACAATAACAGCCACAGCAACAACAACAGACAACAATCAGCATAAATGGGAGGAACCTGAAAGAAACTACCTCCTTTATCTACCTACCTGGAAAGCATCGTTTCAACTACAGGCGGAAATGAGGAGGATATCACAGCAGCGAGTATCGGGAAAGCAAGGCAAGCAAGCTTTCATTACTCTCAAGTCTGTGTGGGGGTCAACAGCACTCAGCATCAAAAATAAGATCCGGATTTTCAACTCCAATGTGAAGTCAGTGCTACTATACGGATCAGAGACGTGGCGCGTCATAAAGAGCATCTCAAACAAACCACAGACCTTCATTAACAGTTGTCTTCGCTCAATACTCAAGATCAGATGGCCAGGAAAGATCAACAACAAAAATCTCTGGGAGCAAACTGCCCAGGAACCGATTGTGAAACAAATATGCAGGAAGAAATGGAGATGGATTGGCCATACTCTGAGAAAACAAATCATCAAGTGACATCACTAGACAAACCATCGCTCGAGTGGAACCCGAAAGGGAAGCGGCGAGTTGGTCGTCAGCGTGAGGGTGACTTGGAGGAGGTCATGTGAAGAGGAGATGAAAGCATGTGGGCAGACTTGGAGCCAGGTGAAAACTCTAGCAAGGAACCGAACGCAATGGAGACGTTTGGCTGAAGCCCTATGTTCCTCTAGGAATTAAAGGAAATAATAATAATATAATAATATAAAGAGAAGAGATAACTATTCCATAGCAAAATAACACTACTTACTATAAGATCATTTACTGACGCTCCACTGACAAGCATAGCTCTTAAAAGATCACGTGATTGACCAGCTATCACTTTCAATTCACTTAAACCTGATCGACTCGGTCCAATTTCAGTCCATTCTGTTCCAGTTAAATCTAATGGAGTATAGATAACTAGGGCAGGTAGATTACACCTTGGTGTATGATGAAACGAATTCAAGGCTGTTCGTCGTTTATTCATATCTGAAAAGAAAACACGGGGTGGGGTGAATAAGCAATATATATACATGTGGTACATTGTAGTACATGTACACAAAAGAATGAACGAGATATATTCATTGTACAGAACCCGATAATGGACTCACTACAATCCTGGCTGGCTGGTTGACTGGCTGGATTCAACATAGAACTTCGCACCGAAGTGCAGCAGTTCCAGTTGCCACGTTCCAAATACCACACAAAGGAAGACAAGAAAATGAGTGAAGAGAATCAATAGAGTTTTGACAAGTATAAGAGTGAAACGGAATGAGTAATGGTAGAAAGGAATATGAAAGATTACAGAGACTGAATACATCTGCGTAAGCCATTGACAACGATTTTGAGCCATGTCACCTATTGTCTCCAGCCATTGATTCTTAGAGTCCCGAGGGCTGGCCCCAACCAGGAAGTCTGAATCTCCCTCCCTACCTGACTCAGTTTAACTGTCAAGGACTTCATGGATTGATGAGGCCATGTTTTTGTTTGGCCACCTCTTACTCTTTTCCAACCTGCACCTATATCAGCTAGTAATGCCCGTCCGTCGGGGGAGGCGATGGTTAGGCATGCGCAGCACGTCACCTAGCCATCTCAATCTATGTAACTTTATAGCCTCTTCTCTTCGATTGATTTTCCCTCTTTGGCCAACACTCTACGCCTAACGTCAACATTACTTACCGTATTATGCCACCTAACGTGAGAAAGAGATCGTAGACATCTATGATCAAAAACAGTCAACCTTTTCATGTCTTCAACTCGTATTGGCCATGTTTCAGAGCCATAGAATAGAGAAGGACGGAGCGAACTGCTGAGCAGTACACACGTCCCTTGGATGATAGTCGGATGTCCACTACAATCCTACAGGAGGTCAATCGCGAGCCAGCCCAAATAGCTCAGTGGTAACGTATCTGACTGCAGTCAGCATTGGGTGACGCGGGTTCGAACGTCAGAAGGGACATGAGTTCCTTCAAAGTTGCAGATACGTCTTGCTGACTGACTGTTGACTGCTGACTAGCACGAAACCTAGGTCAGGCAAGGCTCCCTGTGGCCCATTGCCTCCAACTATCTAATATCATCAAATCAATGTGCACTGTGATGGCGAGCTACCTAGAATAGCAGTGGCCACATTGCAAACCTGACTGATGATATAATTCAGTCTGCACCAGACAAAGGACTGGACACGTCACACTAGTTACTAGTGTCCAATCAGAATGGACTATATTTGATTGAATTTTAGAAGTTTTTATTCAATAAGCTGAAAAACTTCATTCGAAGGAAAGACTTCGTCAAGGTGAACTCGCCATTATATGCCAAGACACGTGCCACACTTGTTATTATTAGTGTGAGGCCTCAGGCTACATTAGGTGGGACAGGATTCGAACCCGGGATCTGTTGACTAAAAATTGAGTGCTTAAGTCGACGAGCTACTAGAGAACGAGTATCCACCAAGATTCATAGACAAAAACATGGAAGAAAAGCCTCCATCGTCAAAAAATCACAAAGATGACATCGAAGTAGAAATTATTAGAAATCGCCTTTTTACGTGTCTGAAGAAGATATTTCAAGCAGCCACTTTACGTATCACATTCTCCAGCACACAGTTAATCCAGTCTTACGCTGAGGATAAGATACTGCTTTCGACCATCTCAGTGTGCATTTGTCTGTCTCTTCTCGACATACAACTTTGCACAGATGTGCAGCAGTCCGAGTCGCCACACTTCACTTAGAACACAAAACAAGAGATGAAAGTAAAAAAGAAATGCAAAACAGAGGCAGTGAACAGAGATATGAGGCAAAAAGAATAGTTATATAGAAAAACAATATAGTTTTATTGGGTGTTATAAGTCACAAGGAGTGGATGCATCTGCGCCAACCAGCCATTGAGAACGATCAGTTTGAGCCATATCACTGATTGTCTCCAGCATTTGTTGGTTTTTACAGTCCCGAGGACCCCAACCAGTCAGTCAGGCAGTCTACACCTCCCTAAGTGACTGGCTTCAACTAACTGTTGTGGATTTCATTGACTGTTGAAGACATGTTTTGGTTTGACCACCACTGGCTCCTCTCCAACCTGACCCTATGCCAGCTAACATTGCCTGTTGTCGAGGTAGGCAACGGCTAGTGATGCATGCGTAACACATGTCCTAACCATCTCAGTCGATGTAGCTTCACAGCCTCATCGATTGATTTCTCCCGCTTACCTAGTAATCAATGCCTAACCTCAATAGTGATCGTCCTATTATACCTCCCTAACACGGTAGATAGGCACCTATGATCAAAGACAGCTAGCCAGCCTTTTCATGTCATTCACTTTCAGTGGACATTTCTCACAGCCGTAAAGGAGGACAGAGCGGACTGATGCTCAACAGTACACCCGCCCTTTGGTCGATAGCCAGCCGGCCGGATGTCGCGTCTACTGAGCCAGAGACGGCGTAAACTGATATATGCGAAAATGCATTTACCAGTTTACTTGCTCGTGTGGATCAAAATATATCGGCCTTACGCAACTTCAAGTCCACAAATGTATTCTGGAACATTGTCTGGCTTGGTTAGCCATCCAGAGGAGAAAAAGAATAGTAGCAAATCTACCCTCGAACACCTAGTCAACACTCTGCATATAGACCAACCCCGCATGAATGCTCCATAGTGCTACACAAAGTCCCTCAATATCGTACAAGGGGACTTCGCATACGCCATCTGTACATAGCTGAATCATTGGCTATTCGGGATCTGGAACCGGACCTCTGCATTCATAAGCAATACATACATTCCCTCGCCCTACCATGGTCAGAGTAACGTTCTTAATATAAGTTCGCTTCTTTTTATTATGTAAGTTCACTATTATTATTATTATTATTCCCATCATCCATATTTTATTATCACTCTATTACTGTTTATAAATAACATTGCGTTTTCATACAGATTTTATATGAAAACACTTTATGCGTCTTTCCACTAGTTCCTGTCCGCCGTTGAACACAATCAAATTTGGTTAATCATTTTCTCACACTTATTACGTCATGCCAACTTTTGCCCCGTATTTCCTAACTTCCAATTAGTCACCCCTTCTAGGTCACACCTTACATTACGTAATACATTTTTCGAGGACAAATTTTACCAGTATCCGATTGATTGGTCCTATGAATTCTTTGTTAAATATAATTACGATTGTACAGTAGCTTATGAAAATGAATCGTCGAAAAGGGAAAATTTTCTTCGCTGTTTACATCTTTTTCTTAAAGCAACTACATTTCTACATCGACCCAACTAAACAATTTTCTCAAGCAGTCAGATTGACCAAGGGTTGCTTATCTTCAAGTATCGAATTTGTAGGGATTCTGTTTGATTGGTTACAGGATTTCATCGTTAGCTGACACCGGTTAGAGAACCATTGGAAAACCAACTGGGAGTACTGGACAGCTGTTTCTGTGGTCCTAGTTTGGGACTCTTCAGCAGTACGCACCCACCGCACTGGGGTTCGGACCCAGGATCTTCTGGTTACGCCAAAGTTTAACTTTAAGTATCGCTAACTACCACAGTCACCGAATGACCTGGAATGCACCAGTCACGTGAAGGAGGCATTTTCGTGTATGCAATACATATATTTATGTAAAAAACAGTGCATAAAAACTGTATAAAAGTGTTACAGAGGATACCTTCCTCTCACATGTGATAAAAATAGCTCTCAGTTTTAGGTTGGAGTATATCAACAGAGTATAAATTCCATTGTGGGTAAAATTTATTTTGATAAAGTCTCACAGTGGAATACGGTAATATTTACTGAGCAATAAATTGCGCTCGAAACGTGGTCATCAGTAAATATTACTGTACTGTATAACACTGTGAAACTTTATCAGAATAAATTCTACTCACAATGGAATTATACTCTACCGCCACAGTGCACAAGTCCTATTCTTATATCAACAGAGTAATTTAATCACATTCCATGCACTTAATTATTTAAGTCTTCTAACCCTAACAATAGCTGTACGACAACGGCACATATCAAGTGATCCACAACGGAAAACTCAGCGAGGTGTTTGGAGTAAACACAGGAGTCAGACAAGGGTGCTTATTATCACCAACGATATTCCTAATTGTGGTGGACTGGATTATGCATCGGACAGTGGGAAACGAGGAGACAGGGATATCCTGGACCAACGTGAAGAATCTAGAAGACCTGGATTTCGCGGATGATTTATGTTTGATGTCACACAAAATCGAAGACTTACAAGCGAAAACCGACAAACTGGTCGAAGAAGCAGCAAAGACAGGACTCCTGGTGAACATAGACAAGACTGAGGTTATGAAAATAACCAACCAACCAACAGCAACAGCAGCAACATCCAGCACCAATCACCATCAACGGGAGGGATTTGAAAGAGGTTACTTCATTCACTTATCTAGGAAGCATTGTCTCAACTACAGGAGGAACGGACGAGGATGTCAAATCGAGAATCGGGAAGGCGAGAAACACATTCATCAATCTGAAACCAATCTGGAAATCTTCGTCACTCAGCCTGCATCAACAACAAAATTCGGATTTTCAATACAAACGTCAAGTCAGTTCTTCTGTACGGATCAGAAACTTGGCCAGTGTGTCACAAAGAATATTTCCAACAGCCTGTTACAGACCTATATCAACAACTGCCTTCGTTCTATACTCAAGATCAGATGGCCGGAAAGAATCACCAACAAGAAACTATGGGAACAAACAAAACAGGAACCAATCGCTCAACAAATATGCAGGAGAAAGTGGAGATGGATTGGACACTCACTGGCTGAGGAGGTCGTTGGGTGACATCGCGCGTCAGGCCAACGCTCGAGTGGAACCTGAAAGGGAAGCAGCGAGTGGTTCGTCTGTGCAATGGTGACATGGAGGAGATCGTGTGAAGAAGAGTTGAAACAGTATGGACTAACATGGATGCAAGTGAAAAGTACAGCAGAAGACAGAAGCAAGTGGAGACGTGCAGTTGAAGCCCTATGTTCCACTAGGAACCCAAGAGAACAATAATAATAATAACCCTAACTCTAACTTGTCCTTGTCTTAAAGCGTAACTTAATCTTTCCCAAACCTAAGCTGAAACTTGTCAGATATCCCAATGAACAGCATAACACTTCGATGAGCATATTTCATTGATGATGACAACATTATGTGCCAGGTTTCACTAACTTTCTTACTGGGCGTTTCAAGGTGCCCTTGGTGTGGTTGCACTCCACTGGTAGTAGTTACTGGTGCTTAAAGTTCAACTTGGCCCTGTTTACTTATCAACTCAACAACAACGTATAATATAATTACTGTAAAAATCCATGAATACACACACCTACCTGAAAATCCTTCATTTAAATCAACCAATATAGGCACATTCTCCCAATCATGTGTAGCCAACAGATCAAGAAATCGTAAGAATCCAGCAACCGGTGATCCAATTACAGCAGTATTAATAAAATTGGCTTCATTCGATTCCACACTGACAGAATCGCATAGTTTACAGGCGTAGAGCACTAACAATTCAACAGCTACCTCTGATATTCGCCTCCCGTTAACATCGTTCTTACTCATATCTTCTTTATACCAATAGCTGGACATTGCTGAAGAGCATTCATCAGGTTGTGGAAAGAAATCCGATGAATTATGTAGGCCGTCCAGTTCAGATTCATATGGACATAATATCACTGGAGAACCATGTGCTGATAACCAACGTTTAGCCAGTCGACAGGCAGTAGGAAAGACGTGAGCGTAAGTCCTTGAGATACCAGCTAGTGTACCGACTACTGTTGGCAGACTTTGATGCAGACGAATCCAATTCACCGCCTCGGTACTCATTACTTCAGTGGATATAGTATCATCATGTGTATTAACAGTAGTGTTAGTTTTTACCACTTGTGAATTTGTTGATTTCTGAATTAAATTCAGCTCTTTTGATTGGGCGATTAAAACACGAAACACTAATCCATCCTAAAATGGATGAAATGAGAGAAAAAAGGAAAGAGAGGAAAACATTCCATTTAAGTAGTATAAGAAATTCATGATAATTTAGTGGTGAAAAAATATAATTACATTATGACTGTTATTCACTTGGGTTCAGAGTAGAATATAAGCCTTCAGCAAGACATTCCTATTTTCCTCTGCCCATAAGCTTCCATTCGCCCCTCACAAAATCTCCTCCTTTATGTCCCCCACTCAGACGTCCAACTCATCGTTTCTTATTTGGATCGCATTCGAGGATCAGCCTGGCGCATCTCCTCAGTGTGTGTGCCCAATCGCGAACCAGCCCGAATAACTCGATGGTAACATCTCAGACTGCAGCACTCACCGGATGATGTGTGTTCGAATCTCAGAATGGACATGACTTCCATCAAGGTTGCAGATACGCCTTGCTGACTGACTGTTGAGCGCCAACTAGCACGAAACCTAGGTCAGGCAAGGCTTCCTGTGGCCGATTGCCTCCAACTATCTAATATATAGTTCATTAGTTTGGATCATGAGTTCGAAACCCACCCCCATTTACTTCAGCTTAGGCAACTGGGTAGTACCATATGCCCTCAAATAATAAGTGTGAGAAAGCTCACCCAGGTAGCTGAGCTGAGTTTACTCTCTCTTTCTCTTTGAGCTTAGTAATTTATGTATTTATTCAAGAATGAAACACAATCAATATATTAAATTTATTTATAATTTACTTACAAGAAATATATCCAGCATACTATCCAATGTGACATGTGATGGAATTCCCTTGGGTGAGAGTAATTCATGTATACGGATAATTAATAATCGTTTCATATGTCTAAATGCCTCTAGATCATTTGGCCATCTTCCAGATTGTTCTAAGTGAATGACAACTTTTTAAAAAAGAAAAGAGAAAAAGGAAATTATGATAAACATTTAAAAGTTAACTGAAGTCATTTTGCAATCAATCAAATCCCCTGTGTAACCGACTGCAGAATGAAGTTGCCTCGTGTTCTAATGGGAAGTGATGACTAGCACAGTCTACCAAAAGTCAGAGTGGATGGGACATTAGATTCTGTTCCAGTGTCTCAATGGTCAACGAGCTTGACGTATAACCTGAAGTTCCTGGGTCATGGGTGCGTACCGCTAAAAAGTCTCAAACAAGGACGAAACAGCTGTCTATCAGTACTCCTTGCTGGTCCCACATTAGTTTGTTTATTAGATGTATCACATAGTCTATGAAACAGTATTATTTACTGGATGACATTTCGAGCAAAATTTATTGTGGCTCATAATCATACCAATCAATTATAATCACACGACTTCGAAAATTGAGTTTCATAGTTTTCTTTGTTCTCTCCTACTTGTCGTCGTTGGGGTAGTAGAATTTTCAAGATGTCCACTTGGACAGGTGTTGAATCATTCCTATTACACATATTTTCAGTTGATTCGATAAACACAGCTTCTGTTATCAATCTCTCCCCTCACCCTGCTGTTATATTAGATTTTAAAACTGTCATCTTATCCCTTCCGTCCTATTGTACGGTTGTGTGTGATTGCATGTAGTGCTTGCTATAGCTGAACTATCCTCTAGATTTCTTATCTTATTCGGGTCAACTAATCTAAATTTTGCTGCTAGGTTTTTATGCTCCGCCAGTCTGACTGACTGCCCCTGTTCTATTACTTTGACCTGACAATCATCACAGACAGGGTATTAGCTAAACTAAATTGTTTTGTTTTAAAGGCTCCGCAGGATTGATCCTCTAAACGACGAAGCTTGTTTCCAATTGAGTTTCTGGGTTTGAATGCCAGCCACTTTTATTCCTGCCAGCATTGTTAAGAATTCTGCGTAAGGTGGTTTCCGAGGTTTTTATATTTTTTATATTTTATTTTATATTTTATTATAGCTTGTATCGAATTACTACTGATGATTTAGATTCCTTAGTGTTGGTGTTGTCATTATCCTGTGCATATTTGACATGCATGTTGTCATTAATATCCTTATTATTATTATTATCACTGTCACTAATATTAATATTTATTTTTATTTTTAAATTTCCCTACATACTTTCTTGAGTAATTTATCAGAGTAATTATCAAGTTATTATTATAACTATTATTATAATTATCAAGTTGTAAAGTTGCATCAAGTGTATGCATGCATCGCCCCTGCTGGCTTTCAATAGTTCTCTACCATGGAAGAAGAACTAAACTTCCTGAAAGAAACCTTCATACAAAACGGTTACCCATCAAGATTCGTAGACAAAAACATCAAACAAAAAATCCAAAAGCAAGAAACAGCATCTGTGCCAAAAAAGATACCTAATATGAACCTCGACCTCAAAGGAGACCCTACTGAGTGACGTCCTTAGAAGGAGAATCTCCACCTCTTTAAGAAGAACTTTCTTTGCAGCAACATTGAGAGTAGTGCTCTCTAGTCGCCCGCTGATCTGCAGAAGCCCAAAAGACAAGATCCCGCACCTGACCACTTCTATGTGTATATATCAGTTCACCTGTTGCTGTGGAGCCAGGTACATCGGTCGTTCAACACGTATCCTGTCAAAAAGGGTCAAAGAACACTATCCAGAGTGGCTGCATAAGGGGTGCAACACTGGTCATTCCATCTCAACAAACGCCTCCTGCTTCAAAGTGATCTACAACGTGAAGAACAACCTCCCAAAGACAGTACGATTCCGTCTTCTTTGCATCGCAGAAACCCTAGCCATTAAGCTAGAGGAACCAGAACTGTGCATACAAAAGAAAATTATTCAACCACTTCTACTCCCATGGTAACAACTGTGTTGATTTGACTTAACTTTTGTTTGTTTGCTTATTTTTCTACTTAAAACCCTTGTGTTATTCCGTATATTTTGTTTCCATGTACACCCTGAGCACAACTCTTTCATCAAACTATTCACATTATTACGTAACTCTTCTTTAACAATCGTTTGTGACAACTCATCACTTTTCTTACTACTATCTTATATCAACATTCAATAGTTCTCTAACTGAAATCCATTCGTGATCAAACTTGAAAACTTAAAAGTACAATTACTTGGTTGACTGACTAACCTCAGAAAATCTGACCAACTGACTGGTCTCAACATAGAACTTTGCACAGAAGTGCAGCCCTTCAAGTTTCAACACTCCATTACGCATACAAATGAAGACAAAAGAGGAAAAGAGAGATTCGAAACACTGATAACACAAGCAGTTAAGATGGAAAAATAATTAAGGCTCTAGGCGATTTGCGAATTCACAGAGAGTGAATGCATCTGCACCAGCTATTGAGAACGAGGATTTTGAGCTAGCCATTCAGCCTTCATTCATTAGTTCTTACTTACCACCACACTCCGAGGACCCTAACCAGTCAGGAAGTCTACATCTCTCTCTCTATGTGATTCAAACTGACTGTAAAAGATTTTGTAGACACATTCCATTTTTTTACGTTTGACCGCCGCCAACTAGCGCTTTTCCAACTTACTTAAGCTTATGTCAGCTAACACCACACACACACACACACACACACACACACACACACAGAGGAAAGCAACGGTTAGGAATGCTTAACTCGTGCCAGGCTATCTTAATCCATATAGTTTCACAACCTCATCGACTGACTTTCCCTTCTTACCTAACACTCGACTGATGCCTAACCTCAATAAATAACGTTAAAAAATATATTCAATTCACATTACAACATTCTAAGAAGTTATTTATTAATTTTACTATATAAACATCTTATTTCTCATCTAATTGTATGATACTGATAACACTAATATTATTACTTCTGAATGTACTTAATTTTACATGGATTTTATTCAAATGTCTAATCATCAGTTTTTACTCATGTACATAAACGAAGCAAAAACGTTGTGTGAGTAACCTGATGTGAATATGTCTATCTGTCTGTCTGGATTCAACATAGAACTTGGCACCGAAGTGCACCAGTTCGAGTTCCCACGTTCCAAATAGCACACAAACGTACACAAGAAAATGACTGAAGAGAATCAATAGAGTTTTGACAAGTATAAGAGTGAAACAGAATGAGTAATGGTAGAAAGGAATATGAAAGATTACAGAGACTGAATACATCTGCGTAAGCCATTGACAACGATTTTGAGCCATGTCACCTATTGTCTCCAGCCATTGATTCTTAGAGTCCCGAGCGCCCTCCCTACCTACCTGACTCAGTTTAACTGTCAAGGATTTCATGGATTGATGAGGCCATGTTTTTGTTTGGCCACCACTTACTCTTTTCCAACCTCCACCTATATCAGCCTGCTAGTAATGCCCGTCCGTCGGGGGAGGCGATGGTTAGGCATGTGCAGCACGTCACCTAGCCATCTCAATCTATGTAACTTTATAGCCTCGTCAATTGATTTTCCCTCTTCGCCCAGCACTCTACGCCTAACGTTAACATTACTTACCTACCTTATTATACCACCTAACGTGAGAAAGAGATCGTAGACATCTATGATCAAAAACAGTCAACCTTTTCATGTCTTCAACTCGTATTGGCCATGTTTCAGAGCCATAGAGAAGGACGGAGCGAACTGGTGAGCAGTACACACGTCCCTTGGTTGATAGCCGGATGTCACGCCTACGCCAGAGACAGTGTAAGTTAGCGAAAGCAGCCCGAGCCTTTTGGATCCGTGCCAATCAATCCGTTGGTGCTGATACAACTTCCCAAATAGGTGAAGTGGTCGACATGTTCTATCACTTCACTCCCTATCACTAAGCTAGGGGTAGACGTAGTCCAGTCCTGTAGCAGCATCTTACATTTTACAAGGGCGAATCGCATGCTAAACATACGAAGACTGCTGCTCAAGGTGTTCAGAAGGCTCTGCATTTTGTCAGTATCCTCCCCTAACAGGACTATGTCATCTGCATATTCTAAATCGATAAGACTGATATGAATATGAGCATTAATAAAATTTGCTCAAAACGTCATCAGTTAATATATTACTGTATAACACCACTGTATGATTTATTAAAATTTGATTGATTGGTTACTGGGACCCTTCATCTGTACGCGCCCACCGCCAGGGTTCCAGCCCAGAACCTTCTGGTTAAAAGGCGAGCTAGCTCGTAGACTATTAAGCCACTAGGCCCCGATCCGATGGTCCATGAATTCTAACATCTGCCAATTCACGATATAGAGTGACCACTAAACAATGGCACTTTTATTTGTGATGGACTGGATTATGCGTCAGACTGTGTTGTGGGAGCGAGGAGACAGGAATACTCTGGACCACCGATAAGAAGACTCCAGAAGATCTGGATTTCGCAGATGATGTATGTCCAGTGTCACACAAACTCGAAGACTTACAGGCGAAAACCAACAAACCTGGTTGACAACGAAGACAACACGACTCCATGTGAACATAGAGAAGTCGGAAGAGGTGATGAAGATAACCAACCACGAACCAACAGCAACAACAACAACAACCCAGCACCAATCACCATCAACGGGAGAGATTCGAAAGAGGTTACTTCACTTCCTTCACTTATCTAAGAAGCATCGGTTCAACTGCAGGCAACAGGGCAGATGAAGATGTCAAAGCCAGCCAGCCAACCATAATCGGAAAGGCAAGACACACCTTCATCAACCTGAAACCAGTTTCGAAATCTTCTGCACTCAGCCAGCATAAAAAAGAAATTCGGGTTCCGTTCAACACAAATGTGAAGTCAGTCAGTCAGTTCTTCTATACGGGTCAGAAAATTGACATGCGAGTCACATAAAGGATTTCCAACAAGTCACAGACCCTTTATCAACAGCTGTCCCCTTCACTGGCTTCATATTAAAGATCAAATGGCTAGTCGGCCAGTCAGAAAGAATTAGCAACAAGAAACTCTGGCCAGCGACAAACCAACAAGCAAGAACAGATCGATCAACAAATATGTAGGAGAAAGTGGAGATGGATTGGGCACACGCGACTGAGGAGGCCGTCGAATGACATCACGTTCAATGCAGGCCATCGATCGAGTGGAACCCAAATAGGACATCACTAGGAGAGGGTAACATGGAGGAGATCATGAGAAGAGGAGATGAGAGGTTATGGGTAATCGTGGACCCAGCTGAGGTGGACAGCAGCAGAAAATGGAAAAAAGTGGAGATGTGTTGTTGAAGCCCTATGTTCCCACTCGGAACCCAAGGGAATAATAATAATGATAATAATACTGATCAATGTTATCGGCTACAAATATATATAGATAAATGCACTGACAAGACTTATTTTTCACTTACCATAAAGAGGAAGAACAGGAAAATGTACATTTTTAACAATCCATTTTGCTGTACAATACTTCCTATCTTTTGCATCCCTTCTTCCACAATAAACTGATTGGTCAGCTACAGGAACTGATACAATAGGCGGGAAGACAGCAGTATCACGAAAAGCTGAAGATAATGGTAGAATCCCGGTAATGTTTAAAGGAAGTTTTTCGTTTAATCCACGTAGCAATATGCGCAGTCTATCCATTGCTCTGATTAGACGAAGAGATGATGCTGTCACTAGAGAATACCTTGTACTCAATCTATGCATAGTGATGAATGAATCCAACCGGTTAGGAACAATATGATACCAAAAATTTGATCTACTCCTATCCGATGAGACATTAAATTGCCTAAAATATATAAAATTCAGTACAGATCAAATATTCACTATAAGCAGAAGAGATGAAAAGATTAGCTAGCTGTCTTCGATCATAGGTGTCTGCGTTCTATCTCCCGCGTGAAGTGGTACGTGTAATAGGGTGCGCAGTATTGGGGTTAGGCGTCCAGTGAGTGCTAGGGAAGGAGGGGAAATCAGTCGACGAAACTGTGAAATTCCATCGACTGAGATGGTTGGAACATGTGTTACGTATGCCTAGTCATCGCCTTCCTAGACAGTGGGCAATGTTAGCTGATATAGGGCCAGGCTGGAAAAGAGCTAGCGGCGGTCAAACCAAAACATGGCCTCACCAGTCAATGAAATCCACAACAGTTAGTCTAAGTCACGTAGGAAGATGTAGACTTCCTGGTTGGGGTCCTCGGGACGGTAAAAACCAATGGTTGGAAACAATTGGTGACATTGCTCAAAATCGTTCTCAGTGGCGCAGATGCATCCACTCCTTGTGACTTATGATTTCCAATGAAACTGTTTTGTTCTTCGTTATTGCTATTCCTTTGTCTCACACCTCTGTTTACTGTTTCTATTACACATTTCTTCTACTTTCTTCTCTTGCTTTGTGTGCTACATGGAGTGGAGTGTGGCGACTTGAACTTCCGCACATATGTGCAAAGTTCTATGTCGAAAACCGACCGACCACTATAAGCAGTCGAGGAAAAAACCAGTGTGGCTACACACATATACACACATGCAAATCAATATATAGAATCCTTCGAAGTGAAGACGGGAGTAAGACAAGGCTGACTGGCTGCCTACTATCTCCAGTAACTTTCCTGATTGCGGTAGATTGGATAATGCGACAGATAGACAGCGGCAGGCAGCGAGGAAACAGGCATAAAATGAACTCACACAAAGACAAACTTGGAGGATCTGGACTTCGTCGATGGTATGTGTCTGATTTCTCACCGAACTGGAAGATATGCAAGTTATGAAAAGCAACAAGTTGGCTATAGAAGAAGCATCCAGAGAAGACAGGACTTCCTTCAAGTGAACATAGAGAAAACAGAGGTAGGTGATGAAGATTCCTGACCAACAGCAACAGCAACAACAACAAAAAACAACAATCAGCATAAATGGGAGGAATCTGAAAGAAGCAACCTCCTTCACCTACCTACCTGGGAAGCATCGTTTCAACTACGGGCGGAAATGACGAGGATATCAAAGCAGAGCGGATCCGGAAAGCAAAGCAAGCAAGCTTTCATTGCTCTCAAGTCTGTGTGGAGGTCAGCAGCACTCAGCATGAAAAATAAGATCCGGATTTTCAACTACAATGTAAATTCAGTCAGTGCTACTTTATGAATCAGAGACATGAAGCCGCGTCACGAAGGGCACTTCGAACAAACTAAACACCTTCATCAACAGCTGTCTTCGCTCAGTACTACTCAAGATCAAACGGCCGGCCAGAAAAGATCAGCGACAGGGATTTCCAGCAATGAATGGACCAAACTAGCAGGAAGCAATTGTACAACAAATATGCAGGAAGAAATGCAGGTAGATTGGCCATACTGAGAAAACAAACCATCAGTTGACATTACTAAGCAAACCCTCGAGTGGAAGCCGAACGGCAAGCGGCGAGTTGGTTGTTCAAGGGTGACTTGCAGGAGGTCATGTGAAGTGGAGATGAAAGCATGGGGGCAGACGTGGAGCCAGTTGAAAACGTTGGCAGAGAACCGAACGCAATGGAGACGTTTGGCTCAAGCCCTATGTTCCTCTAGGAACTAAAGAAACAATAATAATAATAACCAATTCGTGATATATTTATCGTGACCACCAGCCAATATCATCGCCGGAGAGTATTTTGTCTACATTGCCGACCAGGTGGACTCTATTGGTTACGACCTCCCACTGGGAATCCAGGCAAATTCGTCCAGGCTGGTGGTTGCGCTAAATATATCACGAATTGGTAGAAGATAGAATTCATGGGTTGGACAGTTAGTCGAATCCCTGTGACTGAATGGTCTACGAGCTTGCCTTGTAACTGGAAGATCCTGGGATGGAAACCCAGGGGGTTCGCACTGCCGAAGAGTCCCAAACTAGGGTGAGACAGCTATCTAGTACTCTCTCTCTCTGCTGATTCCCAGTGGTTCTCTAACTGATCCAACTTGAAACGAATCGGATCTCTATAAACAAACACTTGGGAATTATTAGCCAGCCTGCATAGAAACATCAGTTCCTTTGAAGTTGCAGATACGCCTTGCTGACTGGTGAGGGCCTGTGGGATAACATTCGCAGCACATATTCAAGCCACGGAAGCCGCCGTTTCCAGATGACGAAACTCAATGCATAGTGATCTCAACCATGCTCGAACACACGCTACCAGACCTCAGAAATACTCACACGATGAAGCCATCGAACACAAGTAATTCTAAGAAGAGAGCGATTATCGAATACGCCAAGACGCCGCACATACTCAGTTGAGAGAAGTCAGGTTTCACAGGCATTAATCAGGACTGAGCATACCGAAGCATTGTAAATTCGATCTTCGACAGCCAGGCTAATGTCGCGACGGCGATAGAGGTGGCTCAAGGTGACGTATATCAACCCCGCCTTTCATGATAAGGTTATCAGTCTTGTCCGTCACACCTTCGCAAGCACACACAACTATCCCCATACAAGAAAATTATTAACAAATTCAAGCGGTTCACCTGCCAGAGTGGGTGCAAGTACAGGCTCCTGCCAATTTTGTTACAGTACTTTGCACTTGGACGGCGCAGGGCACATACCATACTTACAGACACTGATCTCCAACTGATTAAGTGCAATTTGGACAGCCTGCATATTATCGTACAGTAAGACAACACATTCTGCATATTTGTGGCACAGTGGTTAGGACTCTCGCCGACCATGCACATGGTCCGAGGTTCGATCCCACTCCGACGCACACCTGATATCTATGGTCGGCCTGCTAAATTTGGGCTACCGATATCACATGCTGAAAATTCCACACTTGCACCAAAAATACGCTGTGGAATCAAGCTATAATAAAATTTTTAAAAAATTTAAAATTTAATTTAAATTCTCCAGGAAACCAATCCATACTACCACCACGCAAATCCTTCAAAGCTGACTCAAGAATGTCACCTCTGATAAAGTTAAGGAGAAATGAAAATACTGGGCAACCCTGTCTAACACCGCTGTTGTTTTGGAACAGTGATAACAGTTGGCTGTATGCCCTCACTCCACCTGAGGCATTTCTGTATAGAGCTTTCAGGACGTTGAAAAAACTTCTCAGACACACTTCTCTCTAACATACAGTTTCAGATAGCAGTTCTATCCAACGAATCCAAGGTAGACCTAGCATCAAGAAACAGTGTTTGTTGGCCCGCAATACGTGTGACGATGTTTTATCAACTGACGAAGGGTGAATACATGATGGATGCATCCACGACCTGAACGAAACCCAGCCTGCTCCTTGCGAAACAATTCCTCACGTGTTTTGCACAGCCTGCGGAGCAAGACAGCAAGCAACGATGACAAAGTCTTCAGATCGCAACATGAACTCACACAAATCATTAAATGACCTCCTGCCTACCACTATGAGCTTCAAGAAGAGAATGAAGGGAAAATGTACAGGATCCACTGGCTAGCTGAATCGTTTCAACATGGAACTTTGCATAGAAATACAGCAGTCGGAGTTGCCATACTCCATGTAACACACAAGGGAACACAAAAGAGAAAAACGAAATTCGAAAGAACGATAATAAACAAGAATGTGGGGGAAAAGAATAGCAACATATATATATGTAAGAGAACACATAGAGTGAATGCAACTGCACCAGTGAGAACGATTTCGGGCCATATCACCAATAGTCTCCAACCATTGGTTCTTAGCATCCCGAGGAACCCAACTATTCAAGCACTCGACACCTCTCTACGTGGCTCAAACTGTCAAAGACTTCATGAATTGATTCCGGGTTTTATTTGCACGACCCCTAAATACTTTCCAGCCTAATCAATATTTCCTAGCCATCTCATCTATTCGCTTATCCTGCCCAACCTCAATACTACTCACAATAGTATGCCACTCAGTACAGGAAAGATAACGCAAAAATGGAGTGATTCCGTGTTTCCGTTTGATCGCCATTAGCTTAATTCCAACCTGATCCTACGTCAGCTAACATTGCCCGTCGAGGAAGGCGATGGCTAGTTATGCGTAACACATTTCCTAAGCATCTTAATCGGTGTAGCTTCACAACCTCACCGATTGACTTTCCCTCCTTACGTAACACTCAACGCGTAACCTTTACATTATTCACCCTATTAGACTACCTAACATGGGAACGAGAATTCAGAAACCTATGATCAAAAACAGCTAGGCTTTTGATATCCCTTACTTTCAGTGACCGTCTCACAGTCGTAAAAAAGGAAAAGAGAACTACTGAGCAGTGCGTATGTCCTTTGATCGATCGCTGGATATAATGTCTACGCTAAAAATAATATAGGAAAAGGATTGAGTCTTGTTTCACATAGAACTATGTCGCGGCACCTAATTTACTGTTGAATATATTCTTTGATGATTCTGTACGCGGAGTAAATATTTTGCCGGAAATTACGCCAAGAACTCAGTATTATACGCATACAATAAAGGCATCGGTGGCATAGCGGTTAGGACGCTCGCCGATCATGCACATGGTCCGGGGTTCAATCCCCGACCGATGCACTCCTTTACCTCGCTAAACCGGAACTAAAATCTAGTGAAGAGAAAAGGTTGGGCATGAGGCTAGCAACCCCATCCTGTAAAATAAACAATGCTACAGAAACTTCAAGCCTCCAGCTTGAAGCCCTATGTTCCACTGGGAACGTGAAGGAAATAATAATAATACAATAAAGGCAAATTTTAATTAGTCTATAGAAATTCTACAACAATAATTGATGTACGGCAGAGTAATTAAGTATTATTCACAAATTTATATTTGAAAAGTACTTCATTTACTACAATTATTGAAGGGTACTCCCACTATTGAATTTCAATAAGTCCGATACTTCCTACTATATCTGCGTGTAAACCAATTAGATGCTACTTTACAAACGTTTAAGGATTTTTGGTTATACTCCACGTAATCACGTTCATGGGAGGCGGAGTGATAACTTTTAGACATTTTATTATCTTCTAAAAACTATTTAAAGGTGGATGGTGGGATACAATGTGAGAGCTGCAATCAGTGACTCCATAAAGTGTGTACTGGCTTATCACCATTAGCTTACAAGAAATGCAGCAACCTACCATGTCAGTGGATGTGCGAATTTCTCATTCAGTCTGAAAATGTCCTTACTCAAGAGACAATTGCAATTCGTACATCCACAGTGTTACTATAGAAAGCATATAAGAGGAGTAAGTTTGTATTTAAAGCTGTCATTGGGAACACAGTAAGTGAGGCTGAATTGGACCCTAAAATAATAACCACAAATGAAAGTGTTCGCTAACACAAACACACACAAACAAATACTGTACCATAAAGGAAAAAATGACTCAAAATTTTGTTCTAGCGTCACTTACATTCCAAAAATATAATTAATAATCTGCATGCAAACATTTACTTCACTGTTCCAGACAACACATTCGCACAAATCTCCATCAATTCGTCTAAGTTCGGATTTCTTTCCCCAAAAGCTACGAAATTCATTACCAGCAGGAGTATTGCTCTGAGGTCCTTTAGTAAGAAGTGCATGGGTGATTTGGCCAATATATTTGAGACCAATAGCTTGGAGATCACTCTGAAATTCGTGTAAATGCCCATAACTTACTTTCCCCTGTACTGGAATGCTAACTGGACAAACAAGCGACACTCTATCCTTTAAAGCTTCAGAAAGGAGTTTACACAAATATTCAAGTACATCTCCATTAGAAGGATATTCAGTATCTGAGGTTCCTTTACTTAACTTGCCAGCTAGTTTCGACCGAATATGGGTTTCATTTTTTATTCTGCAAAATCCATTAATAATTATAAAAATCATACATCACCAAATGGTCATAAAAACAAACTGAGTCCATGTGCATGTGAACCTAAACGTAGCGCATTTAACCAAGAGCTCAGCCTTATTGTCAATATCCAATATCAAGGTCAACATCAACCATACAAATATAGAGTTCACAGTTTCCACTCCCTATAGTTCTTTTCTTAAATCTTTAAGTTTCTTGAGTTGAAGTCTTTATCATGTATTTATTTATTGGTGATATTTCGGAAGGTCCCTAAGTCTCACTAGCTTCTTGACTACTAGCTTATGAGTCCGATCTGTATGTCATCATCCAATTGCGTCTTCACCTTTTCTTATGTTCCGTACTCTGTACAACCAAATATAGATAGCGCTGTATTGGAAATGCACAAATGGAAACTTGCTAAGTTGAATTATTTGCAAATTTGAACTTCTAAAGTACGTGAACAAAAACCAAGTGTGCTTGACAGCGCAAAGTATATCAAAACCAATATTTAGATATTAGGTGTTAAATATTCTCTGAGCACGCATAAGATCAGTTTTTTTATAAGTCTAATATAGGCACATGAACTAGTTTCGGCGACGTTTTGTTAGAGCTAATCGAGGGGTATGATAACGTGACTCTAGATCCATTAGTGTTATCGTTTCCCCGGGTTCTCAGTGAGACTCAACAGCACACCGGTATTTCACCATGCTTTCTGCAGCTCCCTGTAGTCAGCTCTAAGACTGACCATAGCCCGTCACACACTATCTCCTTCATGTCAACCTTAGATATCCAACTAGCCATACCCTATTCAGGTTCCATTTGAGCAGTGGCCTAGAGCGCGACGTCATCAAACAGCCTCGTGAGTGTATCCAATCCACCTCCATTTTCTTCCTCACATTTGTTGAGATATAGTTTCTTAGTCGGTTCATCCCCAGAGCTTTCTGCTGCCAGTTTTTCCTGTCCGGCCACGTAGTATTCAATATGGAGTCAGTGAGGGTAGCTGTCAATGCTGCAGAACACTGACGCGTTTGTCTGCTTGAACTGGCCTCCATTTGGTGGCAGACAAGAAGACTATGATTGCTTAATCGCGTACTCGTCGGCAGAAGATCTGAAACATACAATCAGAGGCCTTATTGTAAATTGTTTCGACGTTTGCTTACAGACTTTGGCACTGGTCAACCATTGTAAATCTCTTTCGTTGTCGGTTGAAGAATAAACAATTGCGCTGTCTGTTGCTCTTTTCTGTTGCTCTGTGTTGGTTACAGTGCATAGTATTCTGAGTATTAGGCTTAGTTTTCTGAAACCAGGTATAAGTGCAGGATGTCTGTGATCTGGATATTCGACAGAAGTTGTTGGCAAACGTCTACATTCGCTGGTGTAAATGCCTTCCGCGTCGCTCAGTACAACTTTCTTACCCATACATAAAAAGTGGTTGACCTAAATAGGCGTTGAAAATCTCGGTTCTGTCGTTTATGCTGAGTTTGTCGAACTCCTGAGTTGATTTCAGAGTGATGAAGGTCTGTTCTGTCTTTGTGATTCTAGTATTGACATCATCATCCATGCTTTCGCTACAGTTGAAACTGTACTGCCTAGATAAGTGAAGGAACTGACCTCTTTCGAATTTCTCTAGCTGGAAGTGATTTATACTTGTCGTTAAAGTGTCCCCATAACCTCCGTCTTCCTCATGTTCATTTGAAGTCCTGGTTTTTTCTGCTTGCAAACTTACAGGTTTTCGTTTGTAAGTCTTCGAGTTTGTGTGACATTAGACATATGCCATCCACGAGAATTCCAGACATTCTAGAATCTTCTCATCGGTCCAACGTGTCACTGTCTTCTAGCTACCCGCTCAAGGTGTTCCTCATCATCCAGTCCACCACAGCCAGGAATATTGACTGTTGTAGTAGGCAGACACCTTTGTCTTATTCCTGCATTCACTTTGAGGACTTCGCAGAGTTTTCCATTGTGAATCATCTGACATGTTTCATCATCTGTAAAGCTGTTGAGTGAGGTTGGTGAAGATATGCAGGTACTTCATAGTATCAAAGTAGTTTCCAGGTCACTTCGTATTCGGCGCTGTCGAGGACCATGTCAAAGTCATTGGAAATGAGGCAGGGATTTTGACTGCTATTCTACGCCCTGAGAGATGACGGACACTGACCTGCACTTTGATCCGCATATTATTTGCTTTCCTGAATCCAACCTGTTCCGGTCAGAGTGGTGCATCTTGTGCACCTTCTGTTCCCTGTAGGATGACACGAATGGTGTCTCACTTGTCTTGAAAAGGAGCATGATTCCATGCCAGTTCCTCCAGAAGCTTAATTTGTCCTGCTTTGGTTGCTCAGCAACGAAGCCTCCCTTCTGTTCAGTAGGTACTGTAAGGCCTCTAGAATACCTTGTTCTATGGCTACTTAGAAGTAGTAAGTAATAGAGGAACTCAAAAGGATAGAGCGAGTAGCCAAGTAGTAACTGTGCCTCCTTTGTTATTCCTAAGGCCTTCTTTATCTGTTAAATAATGAATACCCATTCATGCGTTTAAATAGGCCTTCTTCTCTTCATTCGCCCTCCACCGTGCTTTCGAAAATAAAGGTTTGGAAGGGGGGAGGGCGGTTTATCTTAACTTCAAAAGTTTCTGCCCTATAAGTTACAAAAATGATTAGTGAGAACATTATTTGATCGTGTAAGAAAGCTGTGTTCAGAAGAAAAGATTGAGGAAGAGCTATCCATTGTGGAGAAATGCCTACGCGACAACGGTTACCCACAAAAGTTCATCGACAAGTATGGGAGACGTCATGTTGAAAAAGTGAAAAGCAGCACAGTAGAGAAAAAGCCCATCTTTCTGCAGCTTGCATTCAAATGTGATGATACTGCCAGTAGAATAAGATGCAGACTGAACGCTGCCCTGAAAAGAACAATCCAGCCGCCAAGCTTGTATGTGTTTATCAAACAACTAGTTGTTTGAAACAATCAAAAGTGGACAAATACCCACCTCATGTTACCTCCAACTGTGTCTACCAATTTACATGTACGTGCCAAAGCACATACATCGGAAGAACAGAGAGAAGGGTTATTGTCCGCATTTCTGAACGCATACCAAAGAACCTGAGACTGAAAGGTCCGCAAGCATTAAACAGCGCGATTGCGCGTCATCTATTAGACACTGGTCATAATGTAGACAACTTGAAGTCATTCAAAATAATCAACAAGCAAAAGAAACCTAGCTTGCTACGCTTTGCCGGAGCAATTGCTATCAGACGACTTAAACCAAATCTGTGGCCTGGTGATAACAAATATATATACAATAATAATAATAATAATTTACTTTATTCCAAAAACAGTACTTATAATACAGAATGGAATTCTCAGCATTTGTCACAATATTGCATCTGATTTACTCAAAGTGTATATAAAATTAAAAATTTAAAACAAAAATTAATCGGAGAAATTTGTCCACATTAATGACATAATTATTAGATATATTAATAATAATAATAGTAATAATAATAATAAATACTAATAACAGTGAGTTTGTTTCAAACGGTATTGTCGATTCAGTTTGGAAACTTTAGCATGTTATGGATAATTGGGTCTAATGTTCTGTTGATATGGTATAGTGAGGTGAAATACAAAGTTAACAGTCATAATACAGATTAAAATTATGTCCACAGTTATGAAAAATAAAATAAATAAAACAAAAAATTGAGAGGATTATAAATATAAGAAATATAATAACAATAAAGTATTATGCTTTAAGGTTGAAGGAAATGGTCTATTTAGTGGTGCTAAGAAGGTTAGTTAGTTCATTTCTGACACTATTTTCATCACATAGAGTACGTGCTAAATATGGTATCGTGGAATTTTTATACTTAGACGTACGTGCATAAAGTCTTCTGAAAAGACTTCTTGTTTTACCTGAGGAGACACAAGGTTGGAGCTGCGGGTAGAGTGGGTGATCAGAGTCTGACAAAATTCCTCTAGCGAATCTGTTGCATGACATCAAATGCCTATCGGTGACAATGCCAACGATATGGCCCAATGGGATACCACTAGTCCTACTGACAGTCCTCAGAGTTCTACGAAGTATGACATAGTCCTTTTTTAGCAATCCAGGAAAGAATAAGGGTGAACAGTAAAGAAGAATAGGTAAAATACATGAGTTGACAAACTGTAAGAGGAGTGGTTGCGTTATGCCTGAGTGCCTTAACTTCTTAATGTAAAAAGTCAAACGAAATATTCTTTGAGAAATCGCTAAGACATGAGAAGACCAAGATAGGTCAGAAGAGAGAACTAATCCAAGATACTTAACTTCAGACTTGCTTTCTATGTCGGTATCATCAATTTTGCAAGGGTCATAGGAACCAACGGCTTCATTTAACTTTCGTTTACATCGGAAACTGAAATTAACAGTCTGACATTTGGAAGGATTAAGTTTAAGGCCGTTAGACGAAGACCATTTGCTAATTTCTGATAGAAAGTTGTTAATCTTAATACAGTCAAGTTGAGAGTTAACAGACATTGAAATAGTTAGATCATCGGCATACTTAACAAAGTTCATTTCCTCAGAGTGAGGCAAGTCATGCAAGAAGAAAGAGAACAGAAAAGGAGAAAGGACAGCGCCTTGAGGGACACCAGCCTGAGTAAGCAATGAAGTGGACGACTTTCCCTGATATACAGTGTATTGCTTTCTTTCTGAGAAATAAGAATGGAGCCATCTGACAACCCAACAGTCAGTTTGAGTTTCAGCAAGCTTGTTTAGTAAAATGTCCCTAGGTACTGTGTCGAAAGCAGATGTATAATCTAGAAATGTGCAGCGAACAAATTTAGCCCCCTTGTCTAAGCTGGAGACAATGTTATGATGCAGGACTGCAGCTGCGTCCAAAGTACTTCTACTATGTTTGTAGGCAAACTGTTTGGGATCATTAAAGGCTTTAAGTGAAGGCTGAAGATTAAGTAAGAGCAACTTTTCCATAGCTTTTAGAAAAGGGGAAGTAATAGCAATGGGTCTGAATTTAAAACATGTCGCAGTAGACGACTTAGGAATAGGTACAATTTTAATGTCTTTCCAAGCGGCTGGCACGACATTTTTGGAAAAAGAATCATTGAATATGTCCATGAGAGGATAACACAGGATATCTGCACAATGTTTAAGAATAGCACTAGGCAAACCATCTGGACCCAGGCTACAAGAAGGGTTCATAGACTGGAGACATTTTAGAACGTCATTTGTAGTAAATCCAGGAAAGCAGGTTTCATTAATACTTGTAACACTAGAAAGTTTGGCATTCGTGGGAGAATGTATGAAGGAATTGTTTAGTGTGCAAACATCAAGGGGAAAAGGAATATTGTTCATCTGCTTACCACCAGTAATTTCTTTGAAAAGTTTCCAAATGTTAGACGCATTTTTACAGGATATGAACTTTTGGTTGTAAATTGAATTCAATCTGTGCATTTCGGACTTTATTAGGATGTTAATTCTTTTCAAACCAGCATTATCCTTCATTTTATATAATTTTTCTTTCTGTCTGCGAAGCTTTTTAAGTTGAGGAGAGGAGAAACGGTCAACTTGTATGAGTCACCCTTTTTCTTGCTTAGAAAACTCTACTCTCTCATCTAAACATGACTCACCCTATCTTGTTCTTTTCTCTTCCTTTTTTTTTCTATTGGCTACTCCTTGTGATCGTGGAAAAGTATGTTCAAATCTTGAATGTAATGTAATTCATATTTTTCACCGTTCAGGTTGTAACCAGTTGAGAAGAATCCTCGAAATAATAAAAGATGCGCTCATATTATCATGGTACAATTGTTGTTCTTGCTTTGTTCAAGTTTATTAATGGTAAGAATTGCATGAAGTTTTTGAAAATATCATAGTTACCATGGTAAGACCAACATGGTTAGCATTAAATATTGCAAATTCATACTATCACTGCAAGAAGTCTCCAGCTCCTCTTCTTGTATATATCTTGTAAATGTACTTCCAATGATGTATTATGCATAATTGTATTTCCTATCATTTTGCAGTTTCCCAGGACGTTCTTCTCTTCCTGCAGTAGCTTTTAATCACATGGCGGTGAAGCACTCACCCAGATATACGCTGTTCACTGATTGACCATAACGGAACGAATTTTTGGTTGTCGCTCAACGTTGATGGTGACCTCATTGAAGGGCTTACAATTTAACATTTATAAGAACCTGTTCTGATTGCTTGTACATTAATCGAATAATTTAAACTTTTGGAAAAGTATTAATTTATGATACTTCACGATTGTAATTTATGAAATAACTGATCGTGCCTGTAAAACTGGCATGCATTTCTTGTAAACCTACCCGTTTATACGAAATATAAATCATCACTGTTATTATCATTAAAGCAGAGTTTGATTTACATTTTTCCGACCATATTTTGTAGCATAATGGATGATGGGAAAATTCCTTTTCAGCAATCTGTTCAGACTACTGACATTTGTTGAAGCATATATATATCTACCAATTTCCATGTCTTCTTTCGAGTGAATTCTCGATATTCGTTCCGTTTCACAGCTGACACTGAACTGTTGATAATGTGTTTTCTTTGTATTGCTGGTGTTTTGTTTGAGAGAACTGATGGCTTTGTAGGAGGCTAGCGCTGCTTCCGCCTGTTGAATGACTTTCAAAGTTAGCTAAAAGAAATCGAGGCCTGTTTAAATCTCATGGCTGCCAAAATATGCATCCATTATTATTATTTCTTTATTTCCTAGAGGAACATAGGGCTTTAGCCAAACGTCTCCAATGCGTTCAGTCCCTCGCCAACGTTTTAACCTGGCTCCACGTCTGACCACATGCTCTCATCTCCTCTTCACATCACCTCCTCCATGTCACCCTCACACTGACGACCAGCTGGCTGCTTACTATTCGGGTTCCACTCGAGCAATGGCCTTTCGTGTGATGTCACTCACTTGATGGTTTGTTTTCTCAGAGTATGGCCAATCTACCTGCATTTCTTCCTGCATATTTGTTGCACAATTGCTTCCTGCTGGGTTGGTTTGCTTCCAGAGATGCTTCCCCGTTGGTGATCTTTTCTGGCCAGCCATCTGATCTCTAGTAGTATTGAGCGAAGACAGCTGTTGATGAAGGTCTGCAGTTTGTTAGAAGTGATTTTCGTGACACGCCAAGTCTCTGATCCATACAGTAGCACCGACTGAATTTACATTGGAGTTGAAAATCCGGATCTTATTTTCATTTTTCATGCTGAGGAGTGCTGTTGACCTCCACACAGACTAGAGAGTAATGAAAGGTTGCGTTGCTTTCCCGATCCTCACTGCTTTGATGTCCTCGTCAGTGCCAACTACCTGTAGTTGAAACGATGCTTTCCAGGTAGGTAGGTGTTAGGAGAGGATGCTGACAAAATGCAGAGTCTTCTGAACACCTTGATCAGCAATCTTCGTATGTTTGGCATGCGATTCGCCCCTGTGAAATGCAAGATGCTGCTACAGGACTGGACTACGTCTACCCCCAGCTTAGTGATAGGGAGTGAAGTGATAGAACATGTCGACCACTTCACCTATTTGGGAAGTTGTATCAGCACCAACGGATTGATTGATGACGAAATATCAGCACGGATCTAGAAAGCTCGGGCTGCTTTCGCTTACTTACAATGTTCGATTGGAAACTGGTTTTCGATCGCTTTAAACATCCTTTGCGCAGTCACACAAGGTTGCTTTAGTTTCGCGTACTTTAAAAATTTGATTTCGCTAACAATACATTCTCTCAAGTTTTCAGCTGTGCTTTTTGACACAACGTTGTTAGCACATTGTAGAGCGTGAACACATTGCAGCATATTAGCCAGAGTTAGATATTGCATGCAATAAACGAACATTGAACAAGAAGCGAACGAAGCACCAGGACAGACACTTCTCTAGTTTATGTACACTGACTCTCGTCTTTACATGGTCCTTCTCTATGGCTCTGAAACATGGCCAATACGAGTTGAAGACATGAAAAGGTTGACTGTTTTTGATCATAGATGTCTACGATCTCTTTCTCACGTTAGGTGGCATAATAAGGTAAGTAATGTTGTCGTCAGGCGTAGAGTGTTGGGCAAAGAGGGAAAATCAATCAACGAGGCTATAAAGTTACATAGATTGAGATGGCTAGGTCACGTGCTGCGCATGCATGCCTAACCATCGCCTCCCCCGACGGATGGGCATTACTAGCAGGCTGATATAGGTGCAGGTTGGAAAAGAGCAAGTGGTGGCCAAACAAAAACATGGCCTCATCAATCCATGAAATCCATGACAGTTAAACTGAGTCAGGTAGGGAGGGAGATGCAGACTTCCGGGTTGGGGCCCGCCCTCGAGACTCTAAGAATCAATGGCTGGAGACCATAGGTGACATGGCTCAAAATCCTCGTTGTCAATGGCTCACGCAGATGTATTCAGTCTCTGTAACCTTTCATATTCCTTTCTACCATTACTCATTCTGTTTCACGCTTATACTTGTCTAAATTCTATTGATTCTCTTCTCTCATTTTCCTGTCTACCTTTGTGTGCTATTTGGAACGTGGCAACTCGAACTGCTTCACTTCGGTGTCAAGTTCTATGTTGAATCCAGCCAGCCAGCCTTCCATGGTAGCTTTCATCAATAGGATAATTTATGCAATCAACACAAATAGCTTCTCGATCCTTCTGTAATAATATAAACATCCAGATGCGGTCACCGGTAGGCTAAGAGACCTAATGACTTCATCTTCTCAGCTCTCTGATGAACAGGATGAAGATCGCATAGTCCTGTAGACCTTAATGTGTCACACAGATAACAAAATGGAGACGGAAATTCACTCTATTTTCATGCTTGATGGAAAATCGCTCTGGAAGTCTCTCGGTCCTTGTCACTATACATTCACTAATGTACAGTCTAGTTGTTTACCTCAACGAAAGGAAAATATAGCGAAAATATTCATTCAGACATCTATAAAACACAAAATAATTGAGCAAAGAATATTCTTTTCGATAATTTCCTCTTCTGGCTCCACAATTATATATGTGTATTTATATACATAGAATATTCTAGATTAGTAGTCAATAACAATATTAGTGTTTTTTAAAATACGATCGATTTGTTAAGTAAGATCACAGTGGAATTACAGTTTATTAAAGATGCATAAATTATAATAATAACAAAAATATAACAGCAAATAGAATATCAACTAAAACTGGGGAAATTTCCAACAAAATTGAGGATCATTCAAACCTAGATGGCCACTGGGTTAAGGATACTGTCTGAACTAACTTCTTTTGGACTCACAAATTGGTCTTCTTAATGTTGTTCCTAACAGCCTCAGGAATACTTAGCAATCGAACTCTTAAGGTGAAATTAAGATTAGTTGGTTGGTATGTGGTATATGACTCTGAAAGCCTGGTTAGCATCAATCTTGTGTTCTGTATCCGCAAGATGAGATAGAATAGCGCTACGAATAGATTTTGTCTGTCCTTTACTTAACCACTATGCAGGGTCATGTTCGGAAATCCGACGAGAACCACGCCTAATTGTACGGCCTATGTGACTGGCTCCACAGGAACAGTTAAATTGGTAGATACGAATGGAAGAGGCGAAATTAGGCAGTTTGTGTTTTACTCCCGAAAGCAAAAGAGTTGTGGTTTTGAAGACAGCGTAATTCGGCAGCAGCAGAGAATGCTGTTTTACTGCCGCATTTCTAAGGCGTTGTGTTAGTATCTCGCTGATGTTGTCCTCGAGGAACTGAATATGTTAGAATAAGGCCATTTTAGGACTTGTTGGTACCTTGGGCTGCTTTGATTTAAGATTCATATTCTTATCAATAAACTTTTCTGGATCTTGAATGATGGTTATTATGCCACTGACCAACTGATACTGTGGTGAGAGCTAGCTGCAAACCAAAAATTGTAGACACAGATATTTACGTCCCGAGTCGGGGTCATGAGAAAAGAACTGTAACAAAGCTTAACCTTGAGGGACTCAACAACCAATCACAGCAGACTTAGCGTGTGCAAATACGATTCACAGTACAGAATAACCTTCAGCAAGAAAACAACCAATCAGAAGGCATTGCTTCTCTGCTAACAATAACGAATAATAATATACATAAGAATCTATGAATATCTGTTGATTTTCTCAATTAATGATTTGTTGCCTGGCCCTTGTCTTCTGTCGTTACAATATAAGTAGATACAACTACTCAGGTAAATCAGTAATGTTTGTTAGTTAGGTTCTCTCGTTCTCTTATTGGATCACTGTAGTTCGGCTAACGAGTACTACTTGTTGATGTGTGGGATTTATATCTACTTGTCAGCATTATCCACTTATGCCTTTTTGCCTGCAATTCTCATTATTATTATTATTATTACTTTCTTCACGTTCTCAGTGAAACATAGGGCTTCAAGCTAGAGGCTTGAAGTTTCGACAGCAGTGTTTAATTTTACAGGATGGGGTTGCTAGCCTCAGACCCAACCTTTCCTCTTAACCAGTGTTATTACTGACTTAATGAGTTTAAGAAGTGCGTCGGCCGGGGATCGAACCCCGGACCACATGCGTGTTTGGTGAGCATTCTACAGCTGTGCCACCGACGCGCTTTTCATTGAGTGGTGATATTTCCACTAAGACTGCTGATACACACCCAGTTGACAAGTGGCATATAAAATGTGTATCCTGAGTCTCCCTGATAGTCGCCATCTACGAAGTAGCATCATATCAGTCTTCAGACATAGACGAAGTGTTGATATGTAGTGCACAACGAATGTTTGAATTTTTGTTTTAACGCATTCATTTACTATGGCGCCACACATGATCTGGTTTTTTCCGGTGTGATTGTACACACGTGATTGTTGTACTACCATTAAGCGCACTCTTAGAGCCTACTACCCAGCCGGGCAACAGATAAATTGTACAACAATCTTATTTATTAAAATACAAATCTCATCATTATACACTACCCAGTTTCAAGCCTTTTTACTTTGAATTCGTTAGTCAGTATTTACACACTAGGTAGAGTACTGCTAAGGGTATTAAGAGGAGAAGTTTTTAGTAATCAAGGTTAGTTGAGGTTTTGGAGGTTGACGGTATCGACGTTCGCGAATTGTACAGAGTATACTAACGCAAGATCTTATACCAACAACTTCTATAGTATTCGCTCTTCGTGTATCAAAGACAAAGCAAAAGACCAGATTTAGTCGTCCAAAGTACGAGATATATTTCGGGACCAAATCGCGGGCTGAAGTGAATGCTTAGCTGGCTAGTGATCGTGCACACACGTTACACGACGGAGCACCAAATGGTAAGGATGCTTGACCGGAAGCCTTCAGCTAAACAAGTCGACTTAAACAGTGAGGGTCAGCATCCAATGTTGAGTGATGATTGCTGTGGTCAATAATTTTGGGGAATTATTTACCGCTACAAGGTCTATCTTAGGCAACCAACACCTACATATATTAGGAACCAGCAAGTTAATACAGAGACTGAATGCCTTGGTTTAATAGGTGATCAATCGACGGGGAATATAAAAACTAAATTTAGGCAAATACCGATAACTTCATATTATGGCGACCCAAGTAAACGGACATAATGGTCTTGACCAACTTGTTAAATGAGCCAGTGGTAAATAGGCATCATTTAAAAAAACCTTTTTATACATATCAAAGTTAGTATTAAAAAGTGGTTATATGCGGCAACTCTCGCGACTTTATCCAAAAAAGACCTCCTAATCCCTCACTGGAGTCTTCAGTGACAATCAGAACCTGTTTTTGAACATACTCTCATCCAGACAACTGCATATCATGCTGTTTTGTGACTCATTCACCGTTCTACAGTACCCATGATTAATACTACATATCTTCTTGGATAGACTTCCTGTATTACGACAACCTCGATATCTCTAGGCATACATATCCATCAACAGCGGCTGCATACCTATTCATCAAAGACACTACTCCTCCACATCTGAAATCTTCCTATACGCCTATTAACCCGACAGGTCTCAAATACCACCTACCTCTTGATGAAACTGGCAGTGTAATTCATGTACCGCATTTGTATTTTCGCGTGTTTACTATGGACCCACAGCTCCAGCCTTGTGTCTCCTCAGGTAAAACAAGAAGTCTTTTCAGAAGACTTAATGCAAGTACTACGTCTAAGTATAAAAATCCGCTATACCATATTTGACGGCACGTATTTTATGTGATGAAAATAGTGTCAGGCATGAACTAACTAACTTTCTTTGCACCACTAAATAAACCATTTCCTCCACCCTTACAACATCAAACTTTATTGTTATTGTTCTTCTTATATTTATAATCCTCGCAATTTTTTGTTTCTATTTGTTTATTTTTTCATAAGTTTGAATATCATTTAAGCTGTGTTATAACTGTTAATTTTGTATTTCCCCTCACCATATTGCTATATCAACAGAACATTAGATTCAATAACCTATAACATGCTACAATTTCCAAACTGAATCGACAATACTGTTTGAAACAAACACACTGTTATTATTATTATATTTATTATTCCCAATTCGTACTTCGAATATTTTTGACTTTATATCGTAAATGTGGACGAATTCCTCTGGTTAATTTTTGTTTTAATTTCTAATTTTATTTATATTTTAATTAAATCAAATGCAATGTTGTGACAAATGCTGAGAATTCCATTCTGTATTAGAAGTGTGGCGAGAGCTGGCTGCTAGCCAAAGTTGGTAGACAGTAATTGACGTCAATGTTTATGTCCCCAATATTGGTGGTGAGAAAATGAGAACAAAGGCTTTGCGTATGGATGATCTGACACTGCCACAAAGAGATGCAAGGTTAACTTTCTGTGAGAAACAACCAATCAGAAGACTGTATTTTCTACTAACAAAAATCTACAATAATGTACATTATTATTATTGTTCCCTTGGGTTCCTAGTTGAACATAGGGCTTCAACTGCACGTCTCCACTTGCTTCTGTCTTCTGCTGTACTTTTCACCTACATCCCTTTAGTCCATACTGTTTCAACTCATCTTCACACGATCTCCTCTATGTTGCCCTTGCACCGACGAACCACTCGCCGCTTTCCTTTCGGGTTCCACTCGAGCACTGGCCTGACGCGCGATGTCACCCAACGGCCTCCTCAGCGAGTGTCCAATCCACCTCCACATTCTCCTGTATATTTGTTGAGCGATTGGTTCCTGTTTTGTTTCTTCCCATAGCTTCTTGTTGGTGATTCTTTCCGGCCATCTGATCTTCAGTATAGAGCGAAGACAGTTGTTGATGAAAATCCGAATTTTGTTGTTGATGCAGGCTGAGTGACGAAGATTTCCAGATTGGTTTTAAGTTGATGAATGTGTTTCTCGCCTTCCCGATTCTCGATTTGACATCCTCGTCCGTTCCTCCTGTAGTTGAGACAATGCTTCCTAGATAAGTGAATGAAGTAACCTCTTTCAAATCCCTCCCGTTGATGGTGATTGGTGCTGGATGTTGCTGCTGTTGCTGTTGGTTGGTTGGTTATTTTCATAACCTCCGTCTTGTCTATGTTCACCTGGAGTCCTGTCTTTGCTGCTTTTTCGACCAGTTTGTCGGTTTACGCTTGTAAGTCTTCGATTTTGTGTGACATCAAACATAAATCATCCACGCGCGAAATCCAGGTCTTCTAGGTTCTTCACGCCTATCCAGGATATCCCTGTCTTCTCGTTTCCCACTGTCTGACGCATAATCCAGTCCACGACAATTAGGAATATCATTGGTGATAATAAGCATCCTTGTCTGACTCCTGTGTTTACTCCAAACGCTTCGCTGAGACAATAATGTACATTAAAATCTATAAATATGTGTTGATTTTCTTCAATAAACGATCTGTTGCCTAGACCTTGTCTTCCGTTGTTACATAAGTACTGTTTTTTGAATAAAGTAGATTATTATTATTATAATTAATTATTACGTCTGTTCACTTAGATCGCTAAAGTTTAAAATTACCCAAATAACACTTCCATGATCACACACGCTTGGTTATTAAAACAAAAAACACATGCAGATTATGGCGCACTAATAAATAGTTCATTATCCCGATTTCTTTGCTTCACATTTATAACATAATCATCTGAATACATAAATACAATAAAATTGAAACATTGAATGGAAAAAAACGTACCAAACAACAACCAATAATATCATAATCCAAAGTTTTGTTTTAATGAATAGTGTGAAGTATAGAAAATAACCAGAAAAGAAAATAAATACCTTAAAATATATTTACACAAAAGATACAGCTGTCAGATTAAAATAATAAATCTTATAAATTAATACCAATATATATATAATTTCATTCACTTTATTGGTTTGTTTAAATGAAGTCAAATTACAGTTACAAATGAACACATGTTGAACATTGAACAAGTCCAGTTTATTCTCTCGCACAAACACCAGCCACCTAGACCTAATTTTTTGTTTTTTTGTTTTGTAAAATGCGGAGAAAAAAGCACCCAAACAAAACAGGAACAAAAATGAAGGAGAGATTCGAAAGACAACTTGTTGCGTTTTGTTTTGTTAGAATAATTGAAAGAAAAATTCATGACAAGGCGGAGGGAAAGACAAAAAAGGCGGGAAATTAATTTTATAGAAAAATATGTAAGCATTTACGAAATTTGTTATTGTTATTATTATTATCATCATCATTAACATCTGTATTACAAATTATATGAAGTTCAAAAAACGGGGAAATAATATTACTACTAATAATAATACTTATTATTATTATAATACATAATACTTATTAAGGTTATAATGATAATATTTTAATTTCAAACATCTGGAAAACATGGATTTAAACTATGCTCATAACAGATGGAAGCAAGTTCATAACAGAATTCATCAAAAATAATTGAAGCATAAACTAAATTACGTGTTTTATTCGAGATTTCAGTAGTATCTGAACTACCGGGAAATTTATGATGACTTCCATCCATTGTCTTACTGTTATCACGATTACCATCATCGCCATTACCATCACCTTCATCTTCTGATCCTGAATTATACACTTTCGATTTGCTCCGACGATGATCCGATGAGAAAAGTGATGAACGTGGTTGTCGTTGTTGTTGTTGCTGCTGTTGTTGTGGTTGTAATGATGCACGTTTTAATACAGGACTGAGTGCAATTCGACTAGTTAATCCAAAGAGTTGGTTAATTCGACTACGACTACTATGACGTATATGTGAGCCAATATTACTCAAACTGCTAACACTACCACTACGATGTGAACGTTCATCACTGCCTTTTTTACTATTATTATTAATATTATCCACCATTGACGGGGTAGGATAGATAACAGGTGACAAAGGGACAACATGTTGAAGAGAATTTTTGTGTAAATGACAATCTGTTGGATGATTTTGTGAAGGATTCGATGTAGCACCTCTGCCTTGAGATACACCTAGAAATAGAAGAATAAACACTTCTCTAGATTGGGCAATACAATTTTAGAAAATATAAAAAAAATATTACGATCATATATGAATGAAAACTCTTGGAATTAAACACATTGGATCACAGGAAGTATTAGGAAAGGAAAAAGACGGTTTCAGCGAAGACAATTTTCTCTATGACGAAGTCATCAACTAGGAAGTTGTACATTTGTGTGTATTTATAGAGTAAATGGGTCAGAAAGTTCAAGAACTATTTCCCGATGAAGGGTGAAATTAATAAAATTACAAAGGAGAATTAGCTATGGTGTTAAACTATAAAATAAAACGAATAGAAGGTAGAGTGCACGCTAGCGTTTATGAAAAGCCAATGCATTCTGCTAATAGATATTTAGACTTCAATTCATCTCATCTGTCGTTATCTGTAAAGGCAGGCTTAGTTAACTGAGTGTCTAAAAAACCAAGCAGTAGCACTAAGCAGTACAACAAAATACCTAAACGATGAAATAAAGCAAACTGAAGAAGCGTTGGTTTTAAATAACTAACTATCCGATAAAATTCATTAGCAATATCAAAAAAGATCAAAAGCAAAATAAAAATAATGGTGAAACTAATAATAATAACATAAATAAGAGAGAATATAAGGCATCTACAGTACTACCATATAAGGAGGGGACATCGGAAACCCTACGTCAGATTCTCAATAAGGCAGGAATTACGTTTGCATTCAAACCTACAAACTCACTCACGTAGGACAAGCTGTGCAGGCTAAAGGACCCTGTAGGTTGACCCAATTAGACAAAATAATATAAGTTACGAAATACTTTGCAATGACTATGAGTGAGGTCAACTACATAGGTCAAACTAGTAGGTCGAGGGTAGTCAGATTGTCGGAACACAAGAATTTAGCTAAGGTTAGAATGATTGACCCCGCGAAGATAAGTAATTTAGAAAAAGAAAACTCAGCGATTGCACTGCATGGATTAACACACAACCACACAATAGGTTGAGAGAGGATCAAAATTCTACGAAGTAATATGAGTAGGTGGGGAGACAGAGAGGCTGGTTACTGAATCCTTGTTCATCGAATCTACACCCAACATGTGCAATAGGAATGTCTCATCACTCATACCGGAAATATGGAAAATACTACTACCAATCATCAAATCAAGCGATGAAAAATAACGGAATTATATAAACGAAGTTAAAAAGTTGTGTGAGTAGTTTCCTGATATGATTATGAGCAGTAAATTGTGCTCAAAACGTGATCATCAGCAGACGTTACTGTACTGTATAACACTGTGAGACTTTATCAAAATACATTTTACCCACAATCGAATTATACTCTCTACCACCACAGTGCACAAGTTCTATTCTTATATAAAATTACGAAGTGTGAATAAACAGAAAGATCGGATGAAAAACGAAGATAGTAGGATCATAAATCCCTGAGAAAATTGATTTTTTGTACAAATAGAGATTAAGAATGCAGCAATCCCAAAACAGACAGGAAGTTCGGATAAAAGAACACATTGGTTACTTTGATCGGACACTAACTAGTGTGTCATGCGTCTTGTCTTTTGTTTGGTGTAGACTGAATTCTATCAGTTGGGTTAACAATGTGACCTCGATAGTGATTATCCTATTACCTAGATTATTATTATTATTATCCTCTAATGTCACAAAAACTCGAATACTTTCACGTAGGAGAAAACCAACAAACTGGCTGAAGAAACTGGCAGGCGGCGAAGACAGGACTTTAGGTGAACATAGAGAATACGGAGATGATGAAGATAACCAACCACCACCAACAGCAACAACAAAAAAGAGCACCAATCACCGTCAGTGGGAGAGATTTCCAAGAGGTTGCTTCCTTCACTTATCTAGGCAGCCAGTATTGTTTCAGCCACAGGCCAGCGGAACAGACGAAGATGTCAAAGCCAGTCAAAACCTGAAAGGCAAGACACACCTTCATTAACCTGAAACCAGTTTGGAAATTTTCTGAACTCCGCCTCAGTATAAAGAACAAGATTCGAATTTTCAACACCAATGGTTAAGTCAGTCACTTCTTCTGTATGGGTCAGAAACTTGCGCTGCGTACGTACATGTCACGGAAAGCATTTCCAAGAGGTTACAGACTTTTATCGATAGATGCCCCCTTCACTGGTTGTCTTCATACTGAAGATCAAATGTTCAACTTGCCGGTCAGAAAGAATTAGCAACAAGAAAATCGTTGGCTGGCAACGAACCAGCCAACAATCGATCGCTCAACAAACACATTGATCACACGAAGTCAATTAGTGGATGGTGACTAGCAGTGATACGAATCCAGGATAAGGCGCATTTCGTCCTATTTGGGACTCGTCAGCTATCTGGATATACCTGCATTCCCCAGTAAGTTAGTGATGGTGTCTCAACCGAGGCTCGAACCCAGTGCCCATAGTTTCAAATGCCAGCCAAAGCGTTATCCACTAGACCACTTGGGCGACGACAGCCACCTATTATGCAACGGGTCATATTAATTATTTAATTGAATTTTGGATTTTCCCATCGATTAACTGGACCGAGTATTACTGCTAAGTGAAATTTTATGTATACATACATATATAAAAGCATACCTTTCTGCTGACTGTTTGAAGAATTTGTTGTCATCTTTTGTCGTCTATTGATCTGTGAACTACCCCCACCAGCACCAGCACCGCCACCACCACGATGTGTTGTATAAAAATTTGGATCAATTGTCATTTTAAACGGACCCGGCCATACAATATTCAAGTAAACACGAGCACGGAATACAAGTGACTTCCATTGTTCAACAGATTCTGAAGCAACTACAATTTGACTGTTAACTGATCTAAGAACCTAAACAAACGCCGACAAAAAAATGAACGAAGGTTAAACAAAGTGACACTTTGAGGGGTTTTCTTTTTTTAAGACAATGCAGCAACACAGTTATGCTAACTCAACTTTAAAATTGATCTTTCATACTAAATGGAAAAAAATGATTAGTTACAGGATTTCATCATGAGCTGACATTGGTTAGAGAATCATTGGAAAACAAGCTGGGAGTACTACACATCTGTTTTGTCAGCCTAGTTTGGGGCTCTTCAGCAGTACGCGACCACCCCACTGGGGTTCGAACCCAGGGCCTTACGGTCACGAGCTCGCCTTGTAACCAGAAGGTCCTGGGTTCGAACCCCAGTGGGGTGGTTGCGTACTGCTGAAGAGTTCCAAACTAGGACCACAGAAACAGCTGTCCAGTACACCCTGACTGGTTTTCCAATGGTTCTCTAACCAATGTCAGCTCATGATGAAATCCTGTAACCGATTATTATAATTATTATTCCCATAAGTTCCGAATGGAAAATAGGGCTTTAACAGCAAATTTCCACTTTACACTGTTATCTGAAGTAGACTCTTTGGCTGGCTCTACAATGGACTATAAGCTTTCATCATCTTCTCCTCCTCCTTAAACGATCTCCTTCGTGACACTCTCGAAAGAACACCAAACGTGTTATTTCCCACTCACGTTCCACTAGAGTGTCTGGCGGGCGAGCGATCTCACTCAGTGTATATGTCCAACTCTCTCCTGAGCATATTTCTTCGGCAATAGGTTCTTAGCAGCTTTGTTACCAACGAACGATTACATATTGGGTAGCTGAAGGCAATCGAAGGGGAATGGCAAATCTAGATTTCGTGTTTACTTGATACTTGTCAGAAAGAGAATCCCTGATTCTTCAGATGACATCAATGAACTGCTTGCTGCATGTTTAACACAACAAATATCGTAGTACACGAAGTTGATTACACCGTGTTGACTGATGAATTTATTAACCACAGTCCTACAGGAATTCGGTCTTAAGCTTGAATATCTCTGACTGCAGTACTGGGTGACATCAGTTCGAATCTTTGAGAGGAGGCTAGTTCCCCAGGAGTTCCAGATACGCCTGCCAATAGCCTCCAACTATCTAGCACATCGCTATTCTATTAAGCTCAATAATAAGATTCTTTATTAAGTCAGCGTCAGTGGAACAGCGGCTAACAACCCCATCCCGAAAAATGAATACCACTGCTGCAGAAACTTCAAGCCTCTAGCTTGAAGTCCTATGTTCCACTGGGAACGTGAAGCAATAAAGAAAAGCTATTTAGACAGCAAACTACACTCGATCTTATGTAATTTATCTAAAGAGATCAGATCATATACCAATGTATGCGTTAAATCTATTGAAAGAGGCCTAAATATCAGGAAATGTTATAAGCTAGAATCACAATGCCTCAGCTTTCTTTTTAACCTCAATATTGATTATTTATTATATGAATGTTTATCAAGGCGTAACTGATTAATGTAATCAATAAAACATCCAGTCTTATTTGCTTGTATAACTTTGTAACCTTCCATAAAGTTTACTTCCTATATCAGTTCGTTACCTTATAAGAATGGTGAATTTACAATCTGTCCAAATGGCTGAGTGGCATGCAAATTTTTTTCCAACCCTAAAGATTCTAGATTCAATATCCCCAATAGAATAATGCGGTACGTGCTAATGAAAAGTTGTCAACTGAGACGAAACCCTGTGAATGGTTTTCAATGGTTCTTTAACTGAAGTCAGTTCCTGATCGAACTTTGTTATCGCCTTACACCCTCTGACATGTAAATGAGAGAAAAACATCAAAACTTACACAGTAATAGACTAAAATTAAAATTCAAAGACAAGAGCTGATTTATCCGAATTCCTAGATAACTATATCTGAAGAATATCAGGTGAAACCAATCAGTTGTCTATAAATCTTCAGGGATCTATCTTGTCAAGAAATAACGTGAATAAAGAGCTACTTATAGTTGCCTTATCTCAAATTTTGACTCTTTATCACTACACGTTCACGACCCTATCAGGGATTACACGTAGAAAAAATTTAAGCTACAGGATGAGTACATTACCATTTCGCCTATGAATATTAACTCCTACCTATTCGCAATAATACAACACCATTGGGAATACCTGAGAGAAACATGAAGCTTGAGGCCTATATTCTGAAGTTTCAGTAATGGAGTTATTCTAGTTACGAGTCAAGGTTGTTGTTAATGAATAGTATAACAGGAGAGGTTTAGTAATTGGTCAGTCGGAAATCGAACCTTCACCTACCGTGTGCTTGCAACTCATTTCACCATTGAACTAAGAAAAATTATCGGTGGACTGCTTAAAACCAGAAACCACCACAACTATATTGCATATTACTTTCTCCTATCTACTTTGTTTTAATTGATTAAAATATGACCTCCATTAGTATTGTTTACTCTTGTGAGTATTTAAAATGTTTAAAATCTGCAGATTCTCCAGTTTCTATTGCACTAGAGAAGAAGCATAATTGTGCGGCGGCGGGGGTGGGTTGGGCGAAGCTGCAACAAATCTCAATACATGAGATAAGTGTTACTGAGTTATGTCCATGAGTCTCATCACTCATGTAAGCTATGCTTTCACCATACTCCACCTTCTCACTTCAATGAGTACACCATGTTATTAACTGTCAGAGAAAGGAATGATGCTATTACTAGTCCTGATATCACTTGGCTAAAATGCGCAGATTATTTAAGCTACAATTATGTGTCATAGATTTACGCACAACATGTAGGACAAGTGATGTACATAATAGATATTTGTTCCTCATTGTGTGAAATGCCCTGAATCTATTTTTTTCGTGTTTATAATTACACTACTTTTAAATGTTTAAGTACTATCATTTCGTACAATTCTTTCCCTGGAATGAACTTGAACAAAGCAAAAACAACAAATTAAACAAGATAATTTTCAGGTATTGGTTTTGTCGGAATTTTGTTTGATTGGATGGAGGGTTTTATCATGAGCTGACATCAGGACAAAATAGCTGTCCAGTAATCCCAGGTTTTTCAATGGTTCTCTCATAGATGTCAGCTCATGATGAAACCCTCCAGCCAATTAAACAAGATAACACAAGCATGTCGTCTTATTTTGTGGGGTCATATCAATTGTATATAAAACCTAAGACACATTCCATATCCATATACAAAATATTCACACACACTTCAGTTAAGTAGTTAAACAACGGCAATTACTAATATCAAGAAGGGACACTGACACCAACGTGATATCCGGCGGGTGTACAGCTCAGCAGTTCGCTCTGTCCCCCTTTATAACTGCCTGTGAGACCTGGCCATTGAGAGTGGAAGACATGAAAAGGCCGGCTAGCTGTCTTTCATCGTAGGTGACTGCATTCTATCTCCTGTGTGAAGTGGTATAAGCGAGTGAGCAATATTGAGGTTAGGCTTCGGTCGAGTGCTAGGTAGGTGGGAGGAGAAATCAATAGACGATGCTGTGAATCTATATCGCCTGAGATAGTTAAGACATGTAAAACGCATGCATGCCTAGCCATCGCCTTCCTCACACGACGGGCAATGTTAGCTGACTGACATAGGATTGATCAGGTTGGAAAAGAACCAGTGGTGGTCAAACCAAAACATGGCTTCGTCAGTCAATGAAATTTACAACAGTCAGTTTAAGCCAGCCAGTCACGTGAGAAGGTGTAGACCTCCTGGTTAGGGTCTTCGGGACGGTAAACACCAATGAGGGCTGGAGACAATTGGTGATATGGCTCAAAGTGATCGTTTTCAATGTCTGGCGCAGATGCATCCACTCCTTGTGACTTATCCAATAAAACTATATCGTTCTTCGATATTACTATTCCTTTTGTCTCATATCTCTGTTTACTGTCACTATTTTGCATTTCTTTTTACTTTTTTCTCTTGTTTTGTGTGAAAAGAAATGGAGTGTGGTAACTCGAACTGCTGCACATCGGCGCAAGGTTCTATGTTGAAACCAGTCAGTCAGTCAGTCTCTGACACCAAACCAACTCGGAACATATTGCTTAACAACTATGCTTAAGAAAATGGTGACAAACAGGACAAAATCTGAGACTGTTGAGTGATGCCGCGCACCAGACAGACGCATGACTGGAATGTGAATGGGAATAAACGAGTTAGTTGGGCGCAGGTCCAAGTATGAAAATGGGGGAGTTTACGTGAGCAAGAGATGAAAGCGGTGTATAGAGAATCGTGGAGCAAGCTGAAAACAATTACAGAGGGAATAGGATGAAATGAAAATGTGATATTTGAAGCCCTTTATGTTTCACTCGGAACCCAAGGGGATAGTAAGATAATAAATAAAATAACTATTTATATTACGTGATTAAGAAAAGAACCACAGATGGACTGACAAGTCGGACATTAATTAGGAGGTGAGGAGAAGACAAAGTAAGCAGCACATGTTACCTAAGAATGTTCAATTTTATTGATTCTAAGTGAACAATAAGTTCAAAAGAGGTCAAATATTCAGGCCAAGAGGACGAAGAAAACTAAACGAAGAGGTATGAAATGATATTGAAAAGTTTAACTGAAATAACGAAATTTGTATGATTTTTAAACGCCAGATGACCAGCGACTGCACTGCTGAAGATATCTTGCACCTTTCAGGAGCAGGGTCCTAAAAATATGCTCCAACATGCGACCACAAATCCTTCTGTGCTTTTTATCCGATGTTTATTGCTTTGGCAAGTACATTTAAATTTGAATACGCAGTTGGAGATAAGAAAAAGATGGAGGGAGGTGTCTTGTCAACCCACTACAGTCCTACAGGAGGTCAATCGCGAGCCAGCCCGAATAGCTCAATGGTAAGGTCTCTGACTGCAGCCGTCACTGAGTGACACGGGTTCGAATCTCGTAAAGGAGGGACATGAGTTCCTTCAAGGTTGCAGATACGCCTTACTGACTGACTGTTGAGTGCCAACTAGCACGAAACCTAGGTCAAGCAAAGCCTCCTGTGGCCGATTGCCTCCAACTATCTAATATCATCAAACCTTAGATTATTTTAGTTGAAGGATGACTAATTAAGTTCAAATGAACTTACCCAGAAAGTTCAACTGGTTGACAGGAGTAGTATTCAACTACTCATTTCCACCAATCAGTAGTATGTAACATCAGACATTTATCCTACAATTTTCATTGGAATTTATTGGGGGATGGGGGGAAAACTTCATAGGATAACATAAACTCCTTTCCACTTCATCACAGAGAATAATGTCTACCTAGAATATTCTTTATTCTACCTAACAAGCTTTGTTAGATGACAACAGCACTAATAAAATGTCATATGGTTGAAAAGAAAATACAACTAACCGTACAGGAATCCATCTTAACTCAAAGATACTTTATTTAGAATCGATTTTTGTATTGATAATTCACTTGAGAAAAAGAACACACTCCAATTATAATAACTAGCTGATTGTTAACTGTGTGAGAGAAGAGGTTACTTCAGTCACTCATCTTACAATCTTTTTAAACTTTACTCAACCTGTTTATATCTATTTTTAGTAAGTCATTCAATACTATCGCACACTTACATATGTTTCTTTTATTATGCTAATCTGTATTCTCATCTGTTCTCACTTTTTTCATACCTGTTAAGTGCACACTTAACCACTACTGCAAGACTCTTTAAACCTTTAGAAATTGATGTCTCACGCAAACTAGCTAAATCACTTCACTCAGCCAACCAGCACTGTGTCAACCAAAAGACTCAACAACGAAAGAAGATAAAACCAACATCGCATGGAGGATTTCATCATGAGCTGACATCAGTTAGAGAACCACTGGAAAACCTAGGAGTACTGCACATCTGTCTCGTCCTAGTTTGGGACTCTTCAGCAGTACGCGCCCACAGGGTTTCGAACCCAAGGCCTTCTGGTTACAAGGCGAGCTCGTAGACCATTGAACCACTGAGACCCGATCCAATGGTCCTTGAAAATGGTAATTGAAACAACCGACATCATCTACAAACTAAACTGTAACAACTACGAAAAACACTACATTGGCCAAAGTGGACGACGTTCTCTTTGTCTTCGTATCCACAAACATAAGCTAGCAGTCAAAAGACATAACATCCATCCACTCATATCACTACATACAAACAACCACGGACATCCATTCGACTGGGACAACGTTGAAATATTAGACAGAGTAAACAACACCAAGAATGCTAGAGAATTTTTAGAAGCCAGTCTGGTGTTCCAGTGAATCGTCAATCAATAGACACATTGGCATAGACAAAGTTTACCAATCGATAAGAAGGAAATCTCATGCACAAATGGTCAAACTTCAGGTCAAGGAAACAGTCAGTTCCAATACACGTAGCCTAGAGGGTGTGATAATACACAAAAACCACTCACGTTCAAGATCAGGTCACCAGGAGAGATGACTAATAAACTCGTGGAGAAATCTCAAAGTTCACTTCAATTCAAATTGAAGTAAGCGCTGATGTTGCTTAGTGGGTGGGGCAATGACAACTTCCCAAATAAACTATCCAGCTCAGAGAACACAACTACATCAAAATCATCCACCTGAGCTATAAATCTTCTCCATTATATATATATATATATATATATATATATATATATATGTATATCACCAACTGTCTCCAGTCTTCATTGGTGTTTACCGTCCCGAGGACCCCAACTAGTCAGGAAGTCTACACCTTCCTACATGGCTTAAACTAACTGTTATGAATTTCATTGACTCGCTCCTTCTCAACCAGATCCCATATCAGCTAACATTGCCCGTCGTGTGAGGAAGGCGATGGCTAGGCATGCATGCGGAACACATGTCCTAACCATCTCAATCGGTGTAACTTCACAGTCTTATCTATTGATTTCCCCTCCCACCTACCTAGCACTCGACCGAAGCCTAACCTCAATATTGCTCACCCTCTTATACCACTTCACACGGGAGATAGAACGCAGTCACCTACGATCAAAGACAGCCAGCCGGTCTTTTCATGTCTTCCACTCTCAATGGCCAGGTCTCACAGCCAGCCATAAAGGAGAATGGAGTGAACTGCTGAGTAGTACACACGTCCATTGGTCGACAGCCAGTCAGGCGATATCACGTCTACTATACGAGAGATGGCGTAAGTTGGCAGGTATATGCCACACGATCCTTCTGTATCCATGCTGAGACTTCGTCAGCGACCAACACCCTTTGGGCTGGCTGATGCAACTCCCCAAATAAGTAACACATCACGAATTGATAGAGTTACTGAATGATTGATCCAAGTGATTGAAATTGGCAGGCAAGCTTCATCTAGTAACCAGTATACCCCGGGATCCGATCCCTGATACGGTTATAGGTGTGCACTGCTAGAGAGTTCCAAACTACGAGGAAAGAAATGTCCAGTGCTCTCTAATTTTTAATGATTTCCCCAACTAATATTAATTCATCACGAAACTAACGTCGAAATTCATTCAAATCTTTACAAAACTTATAGTCTAAACACAACTAGACAAACATTAACGTCGATACACGCACACAAACAAACAAACACACACAGAGGCAGACATCCCAAACTTACCTTATATAGCGTATTCACAGACGGCTTGACACTTAATCCGACTGGATTCAACAGAAATTCATACAATAATGGACATGGATAAGAAGCCAATGCAGCGAATATATCCGTCAGTAGGAGATTAGTAAAAAAGCAATTATTGTGCATATTAGCCAAACGATTCAATAGAATAGATAAAAAGGGACCTATTTGATAAAAAAACAAAAGATGAACGACATTCAAATAAATAAATTATACTGTATGATTAACAGAGAAATGTTACTCAACAATTATTATTATTATTTCCTTGGGTTCCGAGTGGAACAAAGGCCTTAAATAGCACATCTCCATTTTGTCCTATTTTCTGCTGTCCTCCTTAGCTAGGTCCACGATTGCCCCACAGTCTCTCATCTCCTCCTCCTCCTCGCCACGCGATATCCTACATGTCATCCTCGAACCCACGTCCAACTCGTCGCTTCCCATTGGGATTCCACTCGAGTCATGGCCTGGAGTCCGATGTCACAAGACCATCTCTTCAGAGTGTGCCCAATCCATCTCCACTTTCCCTTACATACTTGTTGAGCGATAAGTTCTTCGTTAGTTTGTACCCAATGTTTCTTGGCCTTAATTCTTTCTAACCATTCGATCTTCTCCTGCTCATCTCCCAACCTATTAGGTGGTTGTGTGTTAATGCATGCAGTGCAATATCGTGCTGAGCTTTTATCTAAATTACTTATCTTCTCGGGGTCAAGCATTCTTACCTTAGCTAAATTCTTATGTTCCAACAATCTGACTACCCCCGACCTACTAGTTTGACCTATATAGTTGACTTAACTCACAGTCATTGCAAGGTATTTTGTAAAGAAGTAATTGAAGATGAATAAAGCATTGTACAGGATACTTTGATCATAAATAGCTATGCTGAAAAATTTATGAAGAAACACATGACAAAGAAAGCCGAAAAGGACAACTCACTATCTGCAAACAAGAATCCACTTTACATACGACTACAATTCAAGGACTATATACAAAGTGAGATAATTACGAAGAAATTAACAAAATCAGTTCAAAGAACTTTTGATGCTGGTGAACTACATGTCTTATTCTCTACATGACCGATGGTGCTACCTCGACTGAAAGATGAAGTACCTAGACTAGCCAGCCACTTCAAATTGTATCTACCAATTCAACTGCGCTTGTAGTGGAGAGAGTTATATCGGCCGTTGCTCTACAAACTTGATTTTTCGTGCTCGAGAACATCTCCCAGTATGGCTAAGCACAGGTGTAGTTAAAACCATTAACAGCTCGATATTAAACCATCTGGTGCAAACCGGTCACAAAACCAGCCAGCGTGGAAGAATCCTCCTCTATCATCTACCGGGTGCCTAATAAATTGCCAAAATCATCGAAGCACCGCAAGCTTCAAACAGCAGAGGCTATTGGAATTCGCATCAAACAACCAGTGCTCTGTGTGCAAAAGAAGCAAGTCAAACCAGCCCCTACTACTTCCCTGGCCTTCAGTGGAAACTATAAACTCATGAATTTGTAATATTATCTTTCCTAATTTTTCTGATATTCAGTGCATTGTTATGTTGATGCTATTCAGCTGTAATCTATCAATATTATTGATTCGATGTTATTTAAACGACATTAATGTTGTTCATAACACTAATTCACTCATTCACTATTATGGATGGATATATAACTGTAGAGCCTGATGATGAAGTTATCGAAAAGAGTATTCTTTGTTTAGCATCCATTCTTTTGAAAATTATATTATTTTGTTTAATTCGATCTGCCTACAGGGTCCTTCAACCTACAGAGCATGTCGTACCTGAGTGAGTTTGTAAGTTTAAATGCCAGCCTAATTCCTGCTTTACTAAGAATCCTACAACGTAGGGTCTCAGATGTCCCTGCGGATGCTGATCTCCATTTGATGGTAAACAATGGCAGTTGTTGCCTAATGGTACACTGGTTGCCATAAGACTCGAGAAAAATGATCAGAAAAGTTATTGTCATTTACGTTGACGTTTACTCATAGACTTTGTACTTTGTAATCGAGTTGCTCTGGTTGACTGTCAGTGAAGAAACAAACAGTCCTCGTATTTTTCAAGAGTTTTAAATAGTCCTCTAACGGATATCAATCCACCGTCAAACTAGAAAAACAAATCCAATTCCTACAAATTAACTCTTGAAAAATTAATCTGTTGCTCGTTAGTGACTTGCTACAGGATCGAGTTTCCTGGCGTTCTAGTAAGAAGTCGTGACCAGTGGGGTCCATCCAGTTGGGTTTAAGGATGCAGTCCCCGTCGATGATATTGGTTGGTGCCAGTCGCGCGAAATATATCACGAATTGGTAGAAGTTAGAATTTATAGGCTGGCGGCCATTGAATCGGGTCCCAGTGTCTGAATGGTACAAAAGCTTGCTTTGTAACCGGAAGGTCCTGGATTCGAAGTCTCCCCCCCTCCAAGTGGGTGCATACTTAAGATGAGTCCCAAACTAGGACAAAACAGCTGTTCAATACTTCCTGGTTTTCAATTATTCTCTAACTGATATCAAACTTGAAAAATCCTTGTATTGCCAATCCGTTTTCTGATATTCTCACGTCAGTTACTAATAGGAAATGGTTTAAAATAGTAACCGTCTTATGATTCATCGTGTGATCAGATGACTATATAAATTTCACCATCTTTCTCTTACCTTTGTGTTGGTCAGATCATCAACCAATCAGAATACTGATTTCTTCCTGACCTAGCCATATCGTCTACCAATCAGAACAATCTATTTCTACTGCCTTAATCAGATTTTAATGTGGTTAAATAAATATAATGCTATTTGATTATTTATCACATTTTTGAAATATTTTGATGACGTAAACAAAAACGCCAACTAACTTTTATTCCTGTCTGACAAGGCTAATGTACACACACACACACACATGCCAAAATAATTATATGTGATTGCGATTGTACAGCTAAGTGAATGAATTCGCCACCGAAAAGAGACTCTTCGATGAACTACGACGTGTTTTGTTTTTCATACATAAATGTCATGTGCTTTTTCCAGCAAAACTAAACTATCATGGACAAAATCGCAGCGACCTTGAGCAACCAATCAGAATTCAGAATCAAGAAAGTCTCACAATCGTTAAAAAATCCACTAAAATCCACTGCATACGTGATATTACACCTTATAATTGTCACGCATGTGGTGTAAGAATGTCTCTCAGTTACTACACAGATGATCTATGGAGGAATCATACCATAGGCGATAGATGCATTCCTCTAAGTGACTCTAGGTCATGGTACTTTGAGATCCATTGATATCTCTGACACTATTCTTTAACCTACTCCTAACTCTAACCGCAACACTAACCCCTAATCTTAACTTTAGTTCTAATCCTAACCTTAATCCTAAACCTTAGACCTTAAACTTAAAAGCCATAACCTTACCTACCTAACAGTATCAATTTGTAGAGAAAGTGCGTAGGGAATAAGGTGAATACTGTAACTACCCTCTTCAAGTCCAAAAAGGCAGTCATGATTTCATTCGCAATAACCTTTCGTAGTATTTCCTGTATCTGATTGGCTCTTGAGGGTCAACTTTTTGACAGACCTTGACATTGGCTATGATACATTAACTTCGTCCTTTTTTTTCTAATAAAATTGTATCCTAACAGACCAGTCTTTGTCTTTTGATATTTACGTGATTCAGTGAAAAAAAGGAAGGTGCCACGGACGAATAGGTGTATACAGCATATCAGTTGATTTGTTCATTGAGTCAGTATTATTATATCCAAGCATCAGTTCACTCCGTCATATCAATTGGCGACGAGTTCATTTCAACTGGTGACACATATCATAACAATTAGGGCACACAGTATTGATTTGATTTTGATTACAGCTTGATTCCACACCAAATTTTTAATACAAGTATAGAATTTTCAGCATGTGATATCGGTGGCCAAACAGTTGATATCAGGTGTGCCTCGGCAGGGGATCGAACCCCGGACCATGTGCATGATCGACGAGAGTCATAACCGCTGTGCCACCGTTATGGAAGAAAATACATGAATCATATGAAAATGTAATTGTCTAGAAGAGGATTTGATTTAGTAGTATGTCGATGGAAAGGTTTCAGGGAGTGCTATGAACTAAAACTAGTAGATATCGCCAAACCTTTAACGTGGGTCGGTGGCATAGTGGTTAGGACGCTCGCCGACCATGCACAGGGTCCGGGGTTCGATCCCCGGCCGACGCACTCCTTTAACTCGCTAAGCCAGAAATAATGCTGGTGAAGAGGAAAGGTTGGGAATGAGGCTAGCAACCCCATCCTGTAAAAATAAACACTGCTACAGAAACTTCAAACCACTAGCTTGAAGAAGCCCTATGTTCCACTGAGGAACGTGAAGGAAAAAAAACCCCTTAACAATCAGTAGTTGATAATTAAGAAGTAAAATGTTTGTATTCGTAGGTGTTGGCTATTCAACTCTCATAGTCCAAACTTAGTGTACGACAAGAGAGACAGCTTATTGTGAATTTTTCGTGGCAGCATTTTTCACACAGTGAATATATTTTTTTCCTCAGCTTTCACCGTTCACTTCCTTTTATTACCTACGTAAATTTAACCCACCACCCCCACGTTATATATTTTTTTAATATTTCACTCCGTTTGATGAATAAATAGTTTCAGTGTTCTACGCATAAAACGTAAGCGGGATCTTTTGGGTCTGAGTTCGTTTTGCGTTTCACTGTCTATCAATTTCTTGTTTTAGAAGTTCTCTAAGCTCTTTTGTGATTCGTCCTTCAACGTTTTCTGTTAAATATATTTTTTGCGACCATGCTTTCTAAATCTGGTATCTCGTTTAGTACTTGATTCATCTTAGAAATGTAGTTTTCTATATTCATTGTAACAGCTTACCGAACCCTTGTCGGGTTGAAGGATACCAAAGTTTTTGTTGTTTCTTAATTCTATTAAGGCTGATTGATATTCTTGAGGGAGAAGTTTATATTGAATAAGTGTAAACACACATAACCAACCTCTTTTTATCTTCGTCAAAGGGTTGGAGGAAACCGAATTAATGAACTCAACTCCTCTTGAAATGAGATGCTGCATCCGGCCTGCTGAAGATTTTGTTTACTACCTGCACCGAGTATGAAGATTATGAAGATACTTTACACACACACACATGAACAGATCTAAAATATGCTTGATGAAACTTGGCTCACTTAACACCACCACCATATTGAAGTGGAAGCCACAAAGTCCACCACCACCTACTTGACGCTAAGATTAACTAGTTGTAAACCAATTGTCAATCCTACATACTAATGTATAACCATTGAGAGTGGAAGACATGAAAAGATTAGCTGTCTTCGATCATAGGTGCGTCCGTTCTATCTCCCGCGTGAAGTGGTATAATAAGGCGAGCAATATTGAGGTTAGGCGTCGAATGCTAGGTAAGGAGGGGAAATCAGTCGACGAAACTGTGAAATTACATCGACTGAGATGGTGAGGGCATGTGCTACGCATGACTAGTCATCGCCTTCCTCGACAGTGAGCAATGTTAGCTGATATAGAGTCAGGCTCGAAAAAAGCTAGCGACGGTCAAACGAAAACATGGCACCAATCAATGAAATCCACAACAGTTAATCTAAGACACGTAGGAAGTTGTAGACTTCCTGGTTGGGGCCCTCGGGATGGTAAAAACCAATGGTTGGAAACAATTGGTAACATGGCTCAAAATCGTTCTCAATGGCTGGTTGGTGCAGATGCATCCACTCCTTGTGACTTATGATTTCCAATTAAACTGTTTTGTTCTTCGTTATTACTACTCCATTGTCTCACACCTCTGTTTACTGTCTATATTATGCATTTCTTCTACTTTCTTCTCTTGCTTTGTGTGCTACATGGGGTGTGGCGACTTGAACTGCCGCAGATATGTGCAAAGTTCTATGTCGAAAACAGACAGACTTTCATATTAGCGATGCGATGATAAAAACTACCATCGAAAAACTACAGTTTCGACAAATCATTTACAACTAACGGATGTATTACATTGTCATTTACCAACACAGTGCACCACAGTGCAATTAACTCACGTATCTCATTCATCCCATCCTATGTCAGTAAAAATGGGATTAGTGAAATGCTTAAATGATAGAGAACAAAAATTAAGTAGTACCAAAGAAAATCTAAAACAGGAACTGATACACATAAAAGAAGCCTTAAAACTTAATAATTACCCGGATAAATTAGTCAGAAAATATGTAAGGAGATGTAAAAATAAAATAAATAATGATACTAGCGATAGTGATAATAACAATAATAATGATAATGATAATAGTGATAATAATAATATTAATGACGACACCAACAATAAAGAATCTAAATCATCAGTAGTAATTCCATACAAGGGAGGAACCTCGGAAGCCTTACGCAGAATTCTTAACAAGGCAGGAATAAAAATGGCATTCAAACCCACAAACTCAATTAGAAACAAGTCTTGTTGGCTAAAGTATCAATCCTGTGGAGCCTTTAAAACAAAACCATTTAGTTTAGCTAGTACCCTGTCTGTGATGATTGTCAGGCCAAATACATAGGTCAAACTAGTAGAACAGGGGCAGTCAGACTAGCTGAACATAAAAACTTAGCAAAATCTAGATTGTTTGACCCGAATAAGATAAGAAATCTAGAGAATAGTTCAGCTATAGCACTACATGCAGTCACATACAACCATACAATAGGATGGGATAGGATGACAGTTCTATAATCTAATGTCAAAGGGTATAGGGAGAGATTGATAACGGAAGCCTTGTTTATCGAATCAACTGGGAGAGAATACGTGTAATAGGAATGATTCAACACCTGTCCACCCAGATATCTGGAAAATTCTACTACCTCAACAACGACACATAGGAGAGAACGAAGAAAACTATGAAACTCAAGTTTCGAAGTCGTGTGATTATAATTGATATGATTATGAGCAGAGGTAAGTTGTGTTCGAAACTTTGTCATCCAGTAAATAATACTGTTTCTTCACTGTGTGTTTCATCTAATAAACAAACTAATATGGAATTACTTACTAACACAGTGCCCATGTTTTACACATATGTTAACTCACGTATCCACAGATATTCCACCACTATACCACAATCAAAAAGTATCAGTAGCCACACTACGGTAATCTCACGAAAACTATACATCAACTAAAAAGCGGAAAGATAACTAGGTACATACCATCACACATTTGTACATCACAAGCAACAATCAAGAACTCTACTCACAGAAACCCTATTCGAAAAGAACGGTATTAGAAGGCTGTAAAATAGTTAATATATAGCTTTTTAGGAAATCATATCCGGTGAGCGAATTGAATCAAAGGTGTGAGTGAATACATGAAATTCTGAGGCAATAATCAGTCTTCTAGAATCAGCACAAGTTTCAGGATTTTTCGCGACCTGTAAAACAGACAGCCGTTTCGTCCTAGTATGATACTCTTCATCGGAGTACACCGACGTTCTCAATGGGAATAGGTGTGGCATTCACTGGCAACGGTGCTATATATCGTGAATAGACCTAGGTCAAAATTCCATCTCCCTTCCACGCAGTGACTGAATGGTCAAAGAACTAGCCTCACAACCCTAGGGTCTTGAGTTCGAGGTCCCCACTGGGGGTGGGTGGGTCAAGAGTCCGACAACAGCGTGAAACAACCGTCCAGTATTCCGTGTTGGTTTACAGCAATTCAACTTGTAATCACACTGGAAATGAAATCGCTGGAAACAACCTCATCTCCGAATGTTTGGATGAGAATTATTCATGAATAAAACATTATCGAAGTAAAAAACAAAAGGAAGTATTCAACATATATAAAAGTATAAAACTCAAAATAATCGAGCAAAGAATATTCTTTTCGATAAATTCCTCTTCCAGAATTACGCTGTGACTTCAAAACCACCCATCCCTATTTTGCGTTCGGGAGTAAAAGACAAACTGCCTAATTTCGCCTCTTCCATATGTATCTACCAATTTAACTGCTCCTGTGGAGCCAGTTAGTTGCATAGGCCGTACATTAGGCATGTTTCTCGTCGAATTTCCGAACATCACCCTGCATAGTGGTTGGTTAAGGACAAACAAAATCTATTCGCAGCGCTATTCTATCTCATCTTGTGGATACAGAACACAAGATTGACGTTAACCATCCTTTCAGAGTCATTTACCGCATACCAAAGAATCTCAATTTTGCCTTAAAAGTTCAACTACTAAATATTGCTGAAGCTGTTGGGATCCATATTAATAAGCCTAATTTGTGCATCAAAAGAAGTTAGTTCAGACATTATCCTTACCTTGGCCATCTAGGTTTGAATGATCCTCAATTTTTTTTATGGAAATTTCCCCAATTTTAGTTGATATTCTATTTGCTATTATATCTTTATTATTATTATCTAAGCATCTTTCATGAACTGTAATTCCATTGTGATCTTACTTAACAAATCGATATTATTTAAAAAAACGCTAATATTGTTATTGACTACTATTCTAGAATATTCTATGTATATAAACATTCATATATAATTGTAGAGCCGGAAGAGGAATTTATCGAAAAGGATATTCTTTACTCGTTCAATTATTTTGTGTTTCATAGATGTCTGAATGAATATTTTCGCTATATATAAAACTTGAAGGAGAAAAAAGAACACCAATGCAAAAGACAACAATAACTCACCTATACCACCGGCTACACCAACAGAATTCGAGTTATGTCTTGCTGACTGTAAGGAAGGTGTTGACGGGAAATCGGTTAATCCACCACGTACACTAGAAGTGCTACTACTACCACAACTACTGTTACTGTTCATCTTATGATGTGATTGTATTGACTCTGGTCTATCCAACAGGACAGAATCTAACAACCGGTCATTGGATAATTTCAATTCTGAAGACTTTTCCTCCATTTGTGTTGAACTCAACGAAGTAGTAGTCTTATTATTGACGACGCCAGCAGAAGCTGTACTATCACCACCACTACTACTGCTATTACTACCGGCCAAAGTTGACGACGTATTCATCAGCAGTGATGTTTCAATATTCATCAACTGTGATGCTTCAAACTCTTTAATATACTCATCTAACTTGACAAAAAATTCATCATCAATTTTACTATAGGATATAAATGGAGGTAAATGACCAAAGTGTTTGGGACAATGTCCAGGTGAAGGGAGACAATCTAAAGCGGCTAAAAAATTCTCCAATTCATATTCTTTTCTTTCAGCATCATCATTATTATTATAACTGTTACTAGGGGCAACGGTATCCATAGCAACACCAATTGAATTATGCTTATGCAATTGTATACTTGGATCTAAATGTGCCAGTCTTAATAAATCTGGCAGTGTTGATAAACAAGTACACCTGGGAGTGGAAGTCGCTGGAGAATGTGGCGTAGAGATTCCTGGAGAAACAAGACACGCTGCTTTCTTTATCTTTTTCGTTTTCTTCTTCTTCTTCGGATTCTGCGTCTTCTCGTTCTCCTTATTCGTCGCGTCTTCCAGTTTCTCATGTAATGAAATTCTTTCATTATTATCGTCATCACCTTGGAGGGAATGAAATAACTCTGTGGAGGCCACTCGAGGCAATTGTCGATTTCCAGTTGTCGGTAAACCTTCTGCAGCTGATACGCTTGCATTCTTGTCATTTTTATCACTATCATGAAGATTTTCCTCATCAGAAAAGTCATTTAAATAATTCAATTGATACATTGATGAAGCATGTTGACGGGATAATGATTGAAGATGGATTGTAGATGAAGACGATGAATCATAGACACCACCACCACCCCCACCTGTCCCACCATCACCATCTTCTTCTTCTCCTTCTTCTGTATCACTTCTTAAGCATCGATCATGTTCTTCAAGCAATTTTACACAACATTGTGTGACACAATCATTCTGCCTAGTAGATTTTGTTGATCCACTTGTTGTTGTTCTATACAAATCATTTTGAGCTTGTTTTTCTTGTAATTCTAGGGCATCGTCTGTTGTCATTTTGGTAGGTGTATTAGACTTCATACCACTACTACTACCACCACCAATGCTACTACTGCTCATACTACTTATATGATTAGTAATTTCAGTAGTTTTTGGCCAATATTGTGAATACCATGATGAATTGCATGCTTGACGTCGACGTGATACACGTGAATGTGCACTTTTTATGTACTTTAATAATTCAGGATAATTATCTGTCAAGAGGATAGGATGTGCTGTGCGAATCACGACCCATTCATTTTTATTCAATGTCTTGTACTTGTCATCATCATCATCATCATCGTTATCCTCGTCATCACTGTCTGTAGCAGAATGTTCACCAGTTGCTGGATCCATCTCTGTATTGATATTTTGTGCATTTAAATCTGTCAAGGGATCTGTATTAGGAGTAGGACCAGTGAAGATAATCTCCTTGGAGTCATTACGTAACTTTTCAACGGGACTATTTGAAGATAAAGAAAAAAACAAAAAACAATGTAAAAACCGAAAATAAATTAATGTATGCATTTATTATTGATTTGTTTATTAGAACATAAACTTGGTATTCAAGTGTTGGCTTGTAGGGATTTGATTGGTTACAGGATTTCATCATGAGCTGACATTGGTTAGAGAACCATTGAAAAATCTGGGAGTAGTGGGCAGCCAGCTGTTTCGTCCTATTTTGGGACTCTTCATCAGTACGCGCCCACCGGGGTTCGAACCCAGGATCTCGGCTTGTAACCAGAAGGTCCTAGGTTCAAACCCCGGTCGGTGCGTACTGATGAAGAGTCCCAGACTAGGACGAAACAGCTGTCCAGTACTCCCAGGTTTTCCAATGGTTCTCTAACCAATGTCAGCTCATGATGAAATCCTATAAACTTGGTAATTATTTAATTCATTTTAAATTTTCCTGTCAATTGATTGAACCTAAAGCTCTCAGTTTCAGGTTGACATGCCGGTGGAGAATGCAGGTACATCCAGATAGCTGACGAGTCCCAAATAGGACGAAATGTACATATTGGATTGTACTGCTAGTCACCATCCACCAAGTGACTCTAAACTTGGCACATTATGCCTACCCAAGAGATGTGCCACATAAATTCTCATAGTTTGTGCAAGGGCTGTAGCAATCCCAGGATGCTTAGACTGAAGTAGATGGTTGTCTTTTAAAGAGTCAGTCCACCCAAGCATTTGAGTTGAAATATTATCCACAGGGAAGAGGAGAGCAGTGTAAGGAGCTGCATTTTCATAGTTTCCGGTGATCAGAACTTTAATCATATGTGCTTGGGTTCTATCTCCCGTGTTAAATAGTATAATACAGTGAGTAATATTTAGGTTAGGCATCGGTCGAGTGCTAGGTAGGTGGTGGGAGGGGAAATCAATTGACGAGGTTGTGAAGTTACATCGATTGAGATGGTTAGGACATGTGTTGCGCATACATCCCTGACCATTGCCTTCCTCAACGAGCAATTTTAGCTGACATAGGATGGATTATGCTGGAAAAGAGCCAGTACGTACGTGGTGGTCAAACCAAAACATGGCTTCATCAATCAATGAAATCCAAAACAGTTAGTTTAAGCCACTTGCCATATCTTTTTTTATTCCTTTACGTTACCAGTGGAAAATAGGGATTCAAGCTAGAAACTTGAAGTTTCAGTAGCAGTGGTGTTTATTTTTACGGGGTGGGGTTGCTAGCCGGTTTCATGTCCAACCTTCCCTCTTTACCAGTCTTATTACTAGCTTAGTGAGGTAAAAGAGTGAGTCGGTGGCCGCGGATCGAACTCCGTTCCACATGAGGCGTGGTTGGCGAACATTCTACCGCTGTGCCACCGACGCACCAGCATGTCAAATGGGGGTGATAATTAACGAAGAAAATTAATACACACACACAATTAAGGGGTAGAAATGGTTAAAACAAGTAGATTGCATAACGCATAGTTTTGCAAAAAATGAAGAGTAATTAAAGAACAAGCGTGTGCTCAATTTGATTACATAGTGGCTTGTCAAAGACAATGATAACATGTAATTAAAGACAAAGTATTCACAAAAACAATAAAATAATTTGGACAATTATAATTTTTAAAGGTTTAGAGGGAAGGAGGTAAAGTAGTCCGGTTTATACATTCCTGTAACGATGGCTAAGGCACGGAAAAAGGCTGTAAAAATTACTTCTCAATACACACAGGTTTCAAGTAAAATTAATATTGGTTAGAGTGCCAAAGATGACTTTAAATGTTGTGTTACCATCAATGCTATGCTCACTATCTACAAGGTGTGCTAAAACAGAACTTAATCATGCTGCAGGATTATGTTCTGAAATACAATGATGAACCTGCCTAACTGTACGCCCAATTTAGCCGGCTCTGCAAGCGCAGTCAAACCGCTGGAACGCAGAAGAGGGGTGGTTGTGAAGAGACAACATACCTCTGCTGTATAATAAGATCTTTCAACTGCATTCTTCAGGCGCTGTAATATTATTTCGCTGATGTTGTCACCGAGGAACTGAAGTTGTATGAACAATGTTTTTTTTTCGGAACTGTTGCCATACTGACTCTCCTAGGTGCTGGATTTATATTTTTTTCAATGAACTTATCTGGATAACCCTTTTTACTAGATAATTCCCCAATAGTGCGTCGGTGGCACAGTGGTTAGGACTCTCGCTGACCATGCACATGGGCCAGGGTTCGATCTCCTGCCGACGCACACCTGATATCTATAGTCGGCCTGCAAAATTTGGGCTACTGATATCCATGCTGAAAATTCCATACTTGTACTGAAAATACGGTGTGGCATCAAGCTGTATTCAAAATAAAATAAAAAATTTTAAAAAATAATCTTAAGCTTCTTATTGAGGCAGTTGTCTGAACAGATTAGGCTAGCTCTATGAACCAGACACTTTACCAAGTCACGTTCAAAAATAAGTGTACTGACTTGTTGTTGTAGGCGGTTTCCTATACACACTTCTTCTTAGTGTGTCATCTTCTTTCCATGCCAAGAAGACATCCACGAATGAGATACTGTCATTGCTTTCTTTCTCTAGGGTTAAGTTTATGGCTGAATCAACGCACGTATCAACTTGCCGAGAAATGGTTCATTGGTTCATTCTCGTTTTTTCATAACCACAAAATGTATCATCCATATATCGACAGTATTCTTTAACTTAGCAAGGAAAGAATCAACTAGGATTGGACCTAATTTGGTGAACCCATAGCCACACCATCAGTTTGTTTATAGTATTCCTTATTAAAAATAAGCAATAAAATGACCGATAATGCTGTGGATACATATTAGAGTAGAGCCAGAGTGAGATGAGGATCTCATTGAAAAGTAAATATTTCTTCACTCCACCCTTTTGCCTTTCTAAATGGATCTAAATGGGGATTTGTTTTTCTATATTTTTCGCTTATGTTACATAATAGAAGGTAGACACGATGATGTACAGATATATTCTTAGCAAAAAACGATTTCTAAGAAAGTGTTCTGTCTTACCTACTACATTAAGAAACTTAGACAATCTAGAATCACCCAACCTCTACTTTCACAATTTGTCAACTCTTGTATCTTACCTATTCTACTTCACTGCTCCCCGTTAGTCTTTCCTGGGCTACTAAAAAAGGACTATACCATCCTGAGAAGGATGTTGAAGGTAGTTAGTAGGACTAGTGGTGTAAATCTCAGTCAGCTCGTCACTACTTTAGTTGATAGGCATCTGAATACATGCGAAAAATGGTCTGAAACCCTACTCTCCGACCCCCAACACCCCCTCCCCTATTCCCAACTCTCGCCTTGTATCTCATCAGGTAGAACCAGAAATCAGTATAAAATAATCTATGCTCGTACAACCAAGTACAGGAACTCAACGATACCATACTTGGCCCGTGTTCTAAGTGACAGAGACAATGTTAAGCGCGAAACCTATGACTTGCTTTGTTGTTAATAATCATAATTTTAGGCTCTTTTATTTCTCTTTTATTTTGTATTCTATAGTGAACTCCTTAGCTACCTAAATTATTAACATTGGCTTCCTTTTTTGTACTTTACTGTATTCCTTCTTTTGTGTATCTACTGGTTCCGACTATATTAGCACTATGAGTAGTACAAAATTGTCCTGTCATTAACCATCATGTAATTATTAGCTTTTGTGGTTGTTATTATTTTTTGTTCGGCAATATTACTTGACAATCTTGGTTGTGAAAGCCATTATCACCATCTTATAATTGTGTATTATGCAGGATTACTCACACTACCACTACAAACACTGCATTAGACCTGACAATAAAAAACAAAACAACAACCCTGAAATGTTATTTTATGATTGTTTAGAGTTGTTTCAATCAAATTAACTGATCATCTTGGCGATAAACATTTCTTAAATATCATTCCATAACTTCTTGTATGACTATAGCTTTACTGTCACCATGCATAGTCATATCATAGCTTCCACTACCCAATACTGACATATTATTATATGCTGTTTATTTTCCCTTCTACTTCTTGGTATTTTTTTGCATTTTTTTTATTATTTTGTGTTTTTTTGTTGTTGTTGTCTTTATATTTATTTTTTTGAAATATTCCTTTTAAACGTTGGATAAAATTAGATGCAAATATTGTAGAGATGTGCTGAAAATTCCACACTGTACCACTAGTACTGTTTCTGGAATAAAGCAAATTATTATTATTATTATTAAAAAAATATATGTATTTATATACCATAACATACCAATAGGATACATTTGATGTCTTCTTCGTCTTCTTATTCTGCTGCTGCTCCTGCCCCTGTTGTTCTCTTCCCTCTGAACATGTTGATGATTCATGCTTATTATTAGATCTTGACATTCTACCGTTATTTGATGAAGACGCATTTGTCGAGGTATTAGCAAGTGACAGGAATAATTCAGCTGATTTAACCAGATGTGGAATTAATTCACTCACACTGGGATGTTGATTACACCCTGGAGGATTTCGTATCATTGATGTAGACATTGAATTCAATCTTGGTGATGTTGACCAACATAATTTTGGTGTGTGTGATTGTGGTGTCCCACTAACACCACTATTCCCATTATTATTATTTGTTAATGATAATGTCGATGAAGTTAACGAGGAGGTTTTATGCAGATTATTATGATTATTATTATAATTACTATTTGAAGAATCATGTTTTTCAGGATCTAAATAATTCAGAGTGAGTAGATGTCTGTAAAAAAAGAAAAAGTAAACAACAAAGTATATGGGTCGTTGTATGCGCGTCCTTTCAAAACTTGTTAGAGAACATTATCCAACGGGTTGATCTCCGACGAAATCTCAGCACGAATACAGAGGGCTAGTTTCGCATACGCCAGTTTACGCCGTCTCTGGCATAGACGCGATATCCGACTATCGACCAAAGGGCTCAACAGTCCGCTCAGTCTTCCTTTATGGCTGTGAGACCTGGCCATTGAGAGTTGAAGACATGAAAAGATTATCTGTCTTCGATCATAGGTGTCTGCGTTCTATCTCCCGCGTGAAGTGGTATCATAAGGCGAGTAATACTGAGGTTAGGCATCGGTCGAGTGCTAGGTAAGGAGGGGAAATCAATCGACGAAACTGTGAAATTACATCGACTGAGATGGTTACATGTGTTACGTATGCCTAGTCATCGCCTTCCTCGACGTGAAATGTTAGCTGATATAGGGTCAGGCTGGAAAAGAGCTAGCGACGGTCAAACGAAAACATGGCACCAGTCAATGAAATCCACAACAGTTAGTCTAAGCCACGTAGGAAAATGTAGACTTCGTGGTTGGGGTCCTCGGGAAGTTAAAAACCAATGGTTGGAAACAATTGGTAACATGGCTCAAAATCGTTCTCAGTGGCGCAGATGCATCCACTCCTTGTGACTTATGATTTCCAATGAAACTATATTGTTCTTCGTTATTACTATTCCTTTGTCTCACACCTCTGTTTACTGTCTATATTATGCATTGCTTTTACTTTCTTCTCTTCCTTTGTGTGCTACATGGAGTGGAGTGTGGCGACTTGAACTGCCACAAAGTTCTATGTCGAAAACCGACCGACCGATCCAGAGTGGCTGCAAAGAGGAGGCACCGGTTCAATCAGAAGTGCCATTATTGAACATCTGATCAACACCTCCCCCATAACATCTCAACTGATTCTTTTTCAAAGTTATTTACAAAGTCAACAGTAACCTACTAAAAGCAGTAAGTATGTTCCCAACTTCTCTGTAATATTGCAGAAGCCCTCGCAATATGCATCGAGAAGCCAGAGTTGTGTATCACAAAAGAAATTAGTCCAACCTCTACAACTACCATGGACATAGTTCGGTATGTTACCTTAGCTTCCGCTTTTGTTTATTTTTTCTTCTTTCGTTCTCTCTTTTTCTTTTTGATCTTTTTTCGTTCACTGTGTGTGTGATTCTTACTTCTCCTCAGTCTTCATTCGATTTTTTCAGTTATAAAAACAGTTATTTTAAGTTTGTTTCCATGCTTTTCCGGTTCACAATTATAATTCGATTAAAATAACTATTTTACAATTATATCTTAATCCTGTGCAATTTTTGTGTTTTTAAGGCTCTTGTAATCTATATTCACACCTATATTCACACAACTTCCATTTCAAGTTAAACTTATTATTTTAATTTTTGTTTCCATACTCCTGTAATTCGCTATAATCCCGAGTAATTTTGTTTCTAAGGCTCCTGTAATCTATATTCGCACCTCCTAATTCCTGAGGTTCGAACCCAGGACCATCCGGTTGCAAGGCGAGATCGTAGGCCATTAAGCCACTGGGACCCGATCCAATGGCCAGTTTATGAATTCCAACTTCTGCCCCATTCAGGTAGGTAGTCACCTGGGTTCTAATGGTGAGTCGTGCGGTTCAGTGCCGTACAGCAGGTCGGGTGTGTAAGGACAAATACTCGCCAATGACATTCGCTAGTGGTCACGCCATATCATAAATTGGCAAAAGTTGGAATTTATGACCTGGCTATTGGATCGGGTCCCATTGGCTGCTAAATGGTCTACGAACTCGCTAGTCTTGTAACCAGAAGGTCCTGGGTTCGAACTCCCTGTGGTGGATACGTACTGATGAAGAGTCCCGAAATGGGACAAAACAGCTGTCCAGTAGTCCCAGCTTGTTTTCCAACAAGCTTCTCTAACTGATGTCAGCTCATGATGAAATCCTCCAATCAATCAAAAACAAAAAGTATTTAAAACGATTAGGAGGATGAACTGCGAAAGTTTCATGGTTGAAAAAAAGTTGTTTACAAAACACGTGACAAGGGGATAAAAATTATAGACAGCCTTGTAGATCACAATTGAAATGACTCCGAAACAGATTTTTCATCACAGAGCGAACAATAACATGCTGCGTCGGTGGCACACAGTGGTTGGGACTCTCGCTGACCATGCACATGGTTCAAGGTTCGATCCTTGGCCGATGGTGTCATATCCCACTGTATTCACCAATTTGAATGTACGTACGGACACAAATACACAGGGAGGACTCAATGACCTCTGCAAGTAAGGGCTGGCTTCACAGCATATTCCTAAATGGCTTCAGAAGCAAACAGAATCTTCAGAACCCATTAATGGTAGGAACAGGAGACGACCTAGCTCCTCTATTGCGAAACATAGTATAGAGACAGGACTTAAAATTGACGTTTACACATCTTTTAAACCTATCTATAAAACGTGTTTGGGGCGTATTCTAAAGTTTGTGGAAGCCCTAGCTAGGTTGAAACCGCCTTTATGCAATCAAGTCAACAATTCGTCATCACATTAAGCCTTCCTTGGTAAACTTTGTTTTGATACCAGCCATTGATCTTCATTGTTATTTTGACCTTCAATATATATGTGAAAAGTCCATGTGTGATCAGATTGCTCGAAATGTGTCTTGCGCAAATATGCACATTACACGATTCAGACAAATTACATCTTCTTAGTGCTTTGTCTAAATTCATAAAGGAAATTAATTGTATATATATATATATATATATATATATATATATATAATTAATTTCAACGTTTTCATTTGCCTAATTCACCTTTTACTTATTCTCCCATTACGTAATCAATTCTTCAATGCACTTCTAACCACTAGATTATAAAAAATCTCGTTTATTTTAAAAGAAAGGTAAATATTCCTACGAACGAAAATTTCTTGTTTTCTAAAATACCACCACTATACCAATCGAAAATATCGAAAATCATGTGATCATGGAATAGTCCTTGAGAGAGAGAGAGAGAGAAAATCAAGACGAACAAACAACCTTGAATTTCAGATGTAATATGTACATATATATGTGAAACATTTATTTCGCTCCAATAAATATCGATCCGATTATAGACATGTGATATATGTATATATATATATATATATATATATATATATATATCCAACTAAACAGTTATAGCGTACTGTTCAATTTTCAGTATCAATCAGATTGTTTTAATGCACTTATTTTTAAGTAGGAATATGATTTAAAAATGTAGAGAGAATAAATTTTAATAATGATATATAAAAAAAATTCGATTTGACTGCAAATAATTAATTGAGAGAGGCATGTTGAAAACAAGTATTATATGAGCTAATCAATCGAAAATTGAAACATAAATCCATTATTTAGAAGTAAATTCATGGAAATGTAGCAGCACAGTAGCGTAAATATTTAACTTCGCGCCAATAGGTTCGAATCAAGCAGTGCTTAAATCAGCTTGGGCGATTCAGTGTTCAATTCATAGCCTGGCAGCTTCGGATGACCTAGTTCTAGAACTAACTTCTGGAGAAATTTTAAAAAAGTACCTTGTGGTTCGGCAGTTAGCACTGTAGACTTTGAATCCAACGGACTGAGTTCTATTCTCGGCGAGGCCTAGAGCCTTTGTGCGTCAAGGCTAGAATGTTCAACAATCACACATGTGGTCCAGCTTTGGCTGTCAACCGAGGAACTCCTAAACCTCAAAACTTTATGCAGTAAAAAGTAACATCAAGACTACTGAAACTTCAAAACTCTAAGCCTGAAGGCTGATATTCCATTTGGACATCTAGATGGACCACGAATTGGTCATACACGTAAAGAAAGGATGATCAGCCGTGAAGGAAATAGCAACACAGGTTTGAATTTCGAAAAGGAGCATAGATATACCACATATTTTTTGTATATAAAATTATTTTGTGTGCTTTCAGAAGTGTGTGGGTAGTTGTTACTTCCCGACCGCACATCATGTTTATTGCTGACAAAATCTCAGCACCAATACAGAAGGTTCGTTTGGATTTTGCCTGCCAAATTACGTCATCCCTCGCTCAGTAGGAGTGATATCCGGTTGGCTGTCAACAAAAGGGCTCGACAGTTCTCCCTACCCTCCTTTATGAATGACTATGAGACGTGGTCATTGACATTGGACAGCATGAAAAGCCTACCCAGCTTTCTTTGATCATATTTGTCTGCGTTCTATCTCCAGTGCTAAGTGGTATAATAAAGTGAGCAATATTGACGTGAGGCTTCAGTGGAATGCTAGGTATGGCGAGGAAATAAATCGATGAGGTTGTGAAGCAGCTGCATCAACTGAGATGGTTAAAACAAGTATTACGCATGCATCTCTAGCTATCGCCTTCCTCGGCAGTAAATGTTAACAGACATAGGATCGGGTCGGAAAACAGCTAGCTTCGCATTTAAACCACTCAGTTCGGAGAACACAACTACACCGAAATATTTTACCTGAGCTTTATGGCTGTGAGTGAGACATGGCCACTGAAAGTAGAAGATACGAAAAGCCTGGCAAGCTGTCTTTGATCATAGGTGTCTGCGTTTTATCTCTCGTGTGGTATAATAAGTCTTCGATCGAGTGCTTAGTTAGCAGGGGAAATCAATCGACGACGTTGTGAAGCAGCTGCATCGGTTCAGATGGTTAGGACATGTGTTATGTATGCCAGCCAACAGGCTGTGTTGGCCAACGTAGGATCAGGTTGGAAAAGAGTTAGCTAGAAGGGTGGTGGTCGAACGAAAAGATGGTTTCATCAGTCAATCCAACCCACAACAGTTAGTTTAAGCCAACCACGACTGCTGGAGACAATTGGTGATGTGGCTCAAAACCGTTCTTAATGGTTGGCGCAGATGCATTCACTCTTTGTGATTTGCCAGTCATATCCAATCAAAGTACTCTATTGTTCTTCCATATTACCATTCTTTTTGCCTTACTCACACTTCTGTTCATTATCTCTCTCTCTCCTTTGAATCGGTCTTAACTCTCTTCTCTTGCTTTGTGCGTTGTATAGAGTGAAGTGTGGCAAGTAGAACTGCTGCACATCTGTGCAAAGTTGTTCTACGTTGAAACCAGTCAGTCATTTAAAATTATTGGATACACTCAAGAAAGACAATTTTAAACAGTGGAAACACTAAAACTCCTGGAGAATTCCTAGAAGCCTTTTAGTCGAATCAATCATCACTCAACAGACATTTTTGACATAGGAATCAATTCATCAATCAATAAAAAAGAACAAGTCACTTAGGAAAACAGAACAAATACCAGATCAGCAAAACGATCAATTCCAAATATACACAAGGAAAGCAATCCAATCACAGTAGAGATCACTTGGGAAGGTGGACATTTTCAACCGTTTAGTAATTTATAAAACTCACTTCATATTCAGGTTAGCACTGAAAAATCTGTCCAGAAAGACTACGAAAGCTTAGCAGTAAAAATTACCCAGCTCAGAATCTCTTAATGAAACTATGAATAACTTAGATGGATTGCGTTCCAATTGAGGGATCAAAATAGCATAGCATGAGTTCTTCCTCTGTATGTCTCGTGTCATTAACTAGCAAGAGATATGAAATCTAATTAAAAAAGCCACTTGTAGGTCATGATACAACTTAGTTAAACATTCAGACTACACTGCTAACATGCACATAGAGTTTCTTTAAACACTATTGCGTATACATATATACACCGTGACAAATTTCATTTCTAAGAAGAAATCAAGTATGCAGACAATATTGTCTGCCCAAGTCACACTTAATCAATTAGCGATCAGTGTCTGCAATTATACCATGCGGTTCGCACCATTTAGGTGCAACTTATTCTTGCAAGATTCGCAGCAGACTGTGTCTGTACCTACCTTAGATGAACCCTAAGAAGTCGTACATCCAGGTAGTTGTCGTAGTGCTGATGAAGGTACGAAAGATGAGATTTCTAACCGTACAGATAAAGTCAGGCCAGCATAAATCTATCTGGGCTACCTCTGACGCTGTCACTACGTATTTCTGGATATCAAAACTCAGGTGCCCGCACTTCTGCTCCATGTCTGTAAAGTCTGACTTATCGGAGATGAGAATATTTGGTGACTTTACATGACCGATGATCGCTGCCTTCGTAGAAACGCTTGTCGGTCCAGTGATGTGTTTGAACACAATGGTGATCGTCTTTTAACAAGTGCTAGCACCTTGGAACACTGGCTTCGGTTGCTTGTCCTCCTCTCATTCATTTAAGTCCCAGAATGGAACATTGGGCTTCAAACTTAAAGTTTTGGAGTTTCAGAAGCACTTGCATTGTTTTTACAGGGTGGTGATACTACCCTCACACTCAACCTTCTCTCTTCTGCACTCCTAATATCAACTAGACGAGGTGTAGGAGTATGTCGGCCGGGAATCGAACCCGGCTGCTAGCGAGTGTTCCACCAATGAACCACCGACGAACATACCGCTAAATATGATGCCATTTTATCTGGTATCCATCAGATATATGGTCTAATCTTGGACTCTGAAAGAGAGGATCATGATGAGATTTCATCTTAATAATATGTCATTATTATTCCCTTGGGTTCCGAGTGGAACATAGGGCTTCAACAACACATCTACACTTTGTCCTATTTTCTGCTGTCCTTTTCAGCTGGGTCCACGATTGCTCATAATCTATCATCTCCCCCTCCTCCTCCTTGCCACACGACCTACTCCATGTCTCACTCCCATTCTTCGAAGCCCATCGGGACTCCACTCGAACGATGGTTTGCATTGTGCGCGACGTCATTAGACGGCCTCCTCAACGTATACCCGATCTATCTATCTCCATTTTCTCCTACATATTTATTGAACAATCAGATCTTGCTTGGTTAGTCGCCAGCCAAAGTTTTTTCTTGCTAATTCTCTCAAACTGGCCATTTGATCTTCAATGTGAAGCCAGCCAGCGATGATGTCAGCTGTTGATAACAGTCTGTAACATGTTGGAAATAATTTCCGTGACACGCAGTGCAAGTTTCTGAGCCTTACAGAACAAGTGACCGACTAAACATTAGTGTTGAACAGAATACAAATCTTGTTGTCCATGTTGAGGTGGAATGCAGATTTCCAAACTGGTTTCAGGTTAATGAAGCCGTATCTTGCCTTTTGCAATCCCCACTGGTTGACTAGCTTTGACATCTTCATCCGTGGTTGAAACCATGCTTCCTGGCCAGATAAGTGAAGGAAGTAACCTCTTTCAAATTTCTCCCGTTGATGGTGATTGGTGCTGGTTGTTGTTGTTGGTTGGTTATCTTCATCGCTTCCGTCTTCTCTATTTGTCATCTGGAGTCCTGTTTTCGCTGTCTGCCAGCTTATTCAGCCAGTTTGGTGGTTTTCGCCTGTAAGTTTTCGAGTTTGTGTGACATTAAACATATATCATATGCAAAATCCAGATTTTCTACAGTCTTGTTATCCGTGGTCATTTTCGGGGCCTTACACTGATAACTGTCTACAGTTAATTAGATTATGAATGACGAATCAGCTGACAGACAGATATATAGCTAATAAAAATACAACCAATAAAGTTTTAAAATGATCTGACAGATGTCACGTGATTCCATACGCTAACGTCTGTGTGGCATTTACTAAACATTTTCACAAGGCATTCATTTGAATGATCAACACAAGTGAAACCTATAAAAGACAGCCAAGGGAACCCAATTACCAAAGAAGAAAGACAGATTAAACAATGGGCGGACCACTTCAAAGGACTCTTGAACCGACCACCACCTACAACCCGTCCAGTAATACCAACAACAGCACGTACACAACTGCAAGTTGACACCAATCCTCCAACGAAAACTGAAGTCATGAATGCAATCAAGCTTCTGAAAGCTGGAAAAGCAGCTGGACCAGATGGAATACCCCCGGAAGCACTGAAAGCGGACCCAGAAACGACAGCAGATATGCTGACTCCATTATTGCAAAAGATCTGGAAAGACGGAAAGGTGCCTACTGACTGGAGGAAAGGTTACCTGGTGAAACTACCAAAGAAGGGCGACCTGGGACTCTGCAAGAACTGGCGAGGAATCATGCTCCTGTCAACGCCAAGTAAAATCCTGAGTCGCATCATCCTGGAGAGAATCAAGGACGCGCTGGATACAGAACTCCGACCAGAACAAGCTGGATTCAGGAAAGGCAAATCATGTTCTGACCAAATTGCAACTCTACGCATTATCATCGAACAAAGCATGGAATGGCAATCAAATCTCTACCTCAACTTCATAGACTTTGAGAAGGCCTTCGACAGCGTTGACCGCGAAGTAATTTGGAAACTACTCGAGTACTACGGCGTACCGCAAATATTCATCAACCTTATTCAACAGCTGTATGACAACAGCACATGTCAAGTGATCCACAACGGAAAACTCAGCGAAGCGTTTGGAGTAAACACAGGAGTCAGACAAGGGTGCTTATTATCACCAATGATATTCCTAATTGTGGTGGACTGGATTATGCGTCAGACAGTGGGAAACGAGAAGACAGGTATATCCTGGACCGACGTGAAGAACCTAGAAGACCTGGATTTCGCGGATGATTTATGTTTGATGTCACACAAAATCGAAGACTCACAAGCGAAAACCGACAAACTGGTTGGTCGAAGAAGCAGCAAAGACAGGACTCCAGGTGAACATAGACAAGACGGAGGTTATGAAAATAACCAACCAACAACAACACGCAGCAGCAGCAACATCCAGAGCCAATCACCATCAACGGGAGGGATTTGAAAGAGGTTACTTCATTCACTTATCTAGGGAGCATTGTCTCAACCACAGGAGGAACGGACGAGGATGTCAAATCGAGAATCGGGAAGGCGAGAAACACATTCATCAACCTGAAACCAATCTGGAAATCTTCGTCACTCACCATCAACAACAAAATTCAGATTTTCAATACAAACGTCAAGTCAGTCAGTTCTTCTATACGGATGGATCAGAAACTTGGCAGCGGGTCACAAAGAATATTTCCAACAGCCTGTTGCAGACCTTTATCAACAACTGTCTTCGCTCTATACTCAAGATCAGATGGCCAGAAAGAATCACAAACAAGAAGCTATGGGAACAAACGAAACAGGAACCAATCGCTCAACAAATATGCAGAAGAAAGTGGAGATGGATTGGACACTCACTAGCTGAGGAGGCCGTTGAGTGACATCGCGCGTCAAGCCCTCGAGTGGAACCCGAAAGGGAAGCGGCGAGTGGGACGTCCAAGGGTGACATGGAGGAGATCGTGTGAGGAGGAGATGAAACAGTATGGAATAACATGGACGCAAGTGAAAAGAACAGCAGAAGACAGAAGCAAGTGGAGACGTGCAGTTGAAGCCCTATGTTCCACTAGGAACCCAAGGGAACAATAATAATAATAATAATTCATTTGAATATGCATATATGTGCAATATTAGTAGTATAGGAGTTTTGACTTTCAAAAACTGAGCTGTATACTGAAAAATAAAATTAAGAACGAAAAATAGGAAGAATAGGATTCTGCACATTATGTTATCGATTCTTATCAACTGTTGTGTAGGACCTGAAGCTAGTGACATTAGACTGTTGGAGACAATCGGCAGGATCGTGCTAGTCAGCAAGGCGTATCTGCAAACCTTGGCGGAACTCATGTCCCTTTTGATGATTTGAACCCACGTCACTCAGTGAGTACTGCAGTCAAAGAGGCTACCACTGAGCTATTCGGGCAGGCTGGCGATTCACCTCCTGAAGGATCTGGAGCTATTTTATTATTCAATCTGGTAAGCAATGGATGGTTAACTTTTGGTCGAGAGTTGCAATGAAAATTTGACGGGATTCAATTATCATTACAACGACATATATTATGCAACCATTGAGTTTCTAGTGAACTGAAGGACCTCAACGTCTCTGACTGCAGCCAGCACTAAGTGACACAGGTTAGAATCTCAGAAGGGACATGAGTTCCTTCAAGGTTCCAGATACGCCTTGCTGGTTGACTGATGAGTGTCAGATAGCACGAAACCGAGGTCGAGCCAGGCTTCCTGTGGCCCATTGCCTCCAACTATCTAATATCATCAAATCAATGTGCACCGTGATGGCGAACTACCTAGAATAGCAGCGGCCACATTGCAAACCCGACTGATAGAATTCAGTCTGCACCAAAGAAAGGACTAGACATATCACACTAGTTACTATCTCCCAGCTAATTGATGTTTTTATACCGATAAACATCTCTTTATATGCATACTACTGATAAATCATATCAGTAGAACACGCCACACAACTTATAGGTAATAACAATTGATTGAAAAAGGCAAAAATCAATGGATGAAATACGTGATTTGCAATATACACAGTTCTTTGTGAGGCTTAAGGACAGTTTCCTTTGGAAACAAGGATTAATCAGATCACAGCATATGTGATCCGCTTGGGACCATAAATGACAACTGCTATGTGGTGATGCCACATTTCAAATGATTCACAACGGAAAATTCAGTGAAACTTTGGAATAGAAGAAAGGAGTAGGACAAGACTATCTGTCCACTGTCACCGACGATCTTCCTTAGTGTGGTGGATTGGATTACACGACAGGCCATGGGAAGCGAGATAAAAGGTATAAGTGAGGCCGACAAGTAGACTTGAGAAGACTTGAACTTCGCCAGTGATTTATATCTAATGTCACACAAACTTGAAGATTTTGAAGGCATAAAACTAAAAATTTGACGGGAGAGGCAGACAGCAAAGACAGCATTTCAAGTGAACACAGAAAAGATAAAGATGATAAGGATACCCAACCAACAACAACAACGACAAGCGCCAATTACCATCAGTGGGAGAAATCTTAAGGAAGTCATCAGGTTCACTGATATTCTAGGCAACATAGTTTCATCCACACAGGCGGCTGCACACAGATAACAATGTCAAAACCAGTTTGGATAGGAAATTCAAAGACAAAACTTCATCACTTTCAAATCAATATGGAAGCCTGCTGCCCTCAAAATAAGAAACCAGATTCGTATTATCAGAACCAAATTCACGTCAGTAACTCATATATGGTCCAGAGAATTGGTGCGTGCGCCATCGAAAGCACATTCAACGGCCTAATGCAGACCTTTATCAACAGCTACTTTCACTGTGATGAGAAAGGAAAAGCAATAAGGAACTCTGGGAGGCGGCGACGAACCAACCAAGAAACTAACATGCAACATGTATGCAGAAGGAAATGAAGATACACTAACTGGATTATACGCTGAAGAGACTACTGAGAGAAATTAAGCAGGACCTCAGGTGAAACTGGACCAACGTGAAGAATCTAGAAGACCTGGATTTCGCGGATGACTTAAGTTTGATGTCACACAAAAACGAAGACTCACAAGCGAAAACCGACAAACTGGTTGGTCGAAGAAGCAGCAAAGACAGAACTCCAGGTGAACATAGACAAGACGGAGGTTATGAAAATGACCAACCAACAACAACAGCGGCAGCAGCAACAACATCCAGAGCCAATCACCATCAACGGGAGGGATTTGAAAGAGGTTACTTCATTCACTTATCTAGGGAGCATTGTCTCAACCACAGGAGGAACGGACGAGGATGTCAAATCGAGAATCGGGAAGGCGAGAAACACATTCATCAACCTGAAACCAATCTGGAAATCTTCGTCACTCAGCATCAACAACAAAATTCAGATTTTCAATACAAACGTCAAGTCAGTCAGTTCTTCTATACGGATGGATCAGAAACTTGGCAGCGGGTCACAAAGAATATTTCCAACAGCCTGTTGCAGACCTTTATCAACAACTGTCTTCGCTCCATACTGAAGATTAGATGGCCAGAAAGAATCACAAACAAGAAGCTATGGGAACAAACGAAACAGGAACCAATCGCTCAACAAATATGCAGGAGAAAGTGGAGATGGATTGGACACTCACTAGCTGAGGAGGCCGTTGAGTGACATCGCGCGTCAAGCCCTCGAGTGGAACCCGAAAGGGAAGCGGCGAGTGGGACGTCCAAGGGTGACATGGAGGAGATCGTGTGAGGAGGAGATGAAACAGTATGGAATAACATGGACGCAAGTGAAAAGAACAGCAGAAGACAGAAGCAAGTGGAGACGTGCAGTTGAAGCCCTATGTTCCACTAGGAACCCAAGGGAACAATAATAATAATAATAATTCATTTGAATATGCATATATGTGCAATATTAGTAGTATAGGAGTTTTGACTTTCAAAAACTGAGCTGTATACTGAAAAATAAAATTAAGAACGAAAAATAGGAAGAATAGGATTCTGCACATTATGTTATCGATTCTTATCAACTGTTGTGTAGGACCTGAAGCTAGTGACATTAGACTGTTGGAGACAATCGGCAGGATCGTGCTAGTCAGCAAGGCGTATCTGCAAACCTTGGCGGAACTCATGTCCCTTTTGATGATTTGAACCCACGTCACTCAGTGAGTACTGCAGTCAAAGAGGCTACCACTGAGCTATTCGGGCAGGCTGGCGATTCACCTCCTGAAGGATCTGGAGCTATTTTATTATTCAATCTGGTAAGCAATGGATGGTTAACTTTTGGTCGAGAGTTGCAATGAAAATTTGACGGGATTCAATTATCATTACAACGACATATATTATGCAACCATTGAGTTTCTAGTGAACTGAAGGACCTCAACGTCTCTGACTGCAGCCAGCACTAAGTGACACAGGTTAGAATCTCAGAAGGGACATGAGTTCCTTCAAGGTTCCAGATACGCCTTGCTGGTTGACTGATGAGTGTCAGATAGCACGAAACCGAGGTCGAGCCAGGCTTCCTGTGGCCCATTGCCTCCAACTATCTAATATCATCAAATCAATGTGCACCGTGATGGCGAACTACCTAGAATAGCAGCGGCCACATTGCAAACCCGACTGATAGAATTCAGTCTGCACCAAAGAAAGGACTAGACATATCACACTAGTTACTATCTCCCAGCTAATTGATGTTTTTATACCGATAAAAATCTCTTTATATGCATACTACTGATAAATCATATCAGTAGAACACGCCACACAACTTATAGGTAATAACAATTGATTGAAAAAGGCAAAAATCAATGGATGAAATACGTGATTTGCAATATACACAGTTCTTTGTGAGGCTTAAGGACAGTTTCCTTTGGAAACAAGGATTAATCAGATCACAGCATATGTGATCCGCTTGGGACCATAAATGACAACTGCTATGTGGTGATGCCACATTTCAAATGATTCACAACGGAAAATTCAGTGAAACTTTGGAATAGAAGAAAGGAGTAGGACAAGACTATCTGTCCACTGTCACCGACGATCTTCCTTAGTGTGGTGGATTGGATTACACGACAGGCCATGGGAAGCGAGATAAAAGGTATAAGTGAGGCCGACAAGTAGACTTGAGAAGACTTGAACTTCGCCAGTGATTTATATCTAATGTCACACAAACTTGAAGATTTTGAAGGCGTAAAACTAAAAATTTGACGGGAGAGGCAGACAGCAAAGACAGCATTTCAAGTGAACACAGAAAAGATAAAGATGATAAGGATACCCAACCAACAACAACAACGACAAGCGCCAATTACCATCAGTGGGAGAAATCTTAAGGAAGTCATCAGGTTCACTGATATTCTAGGCAACATAGTTTCATCCACACAGGCGGCTGCACACAGATAACAATGTCAAAACCAGTTTGGATAGGAAATTCAAAGACAAAACTTCATCACTTTCAAATCAATATGGAAGCCTGCTGCCCTCAAAATAAGAAACCAGATTCGTATTATCAGAACCAAATTCACGTCAGTAACTCATATATGGTCCAGAGAATTGGTGCGTGCGCCATCGAAAGCACATTCAACGGCCTAATGCAGACCTTTATCAACAGCTACTTTCACTGTGATGAGAAAGGAAAAGCAATAAGGAACTCTGGGAGGCGGCGACGAACCAACCAAGAAACTAACATGCAACATGTATGCAGAAGGAAATGAAGATACACTAACTGGATTATACGCTGAAGAGACTACTGAGAGAAATTAAGCAGGACCTCAGGTGAAACTGGACCAACGTGAAGAATCTAGAAGACCTGGATTTCGCGGATGACTTAAGTTTGATGTCACACAAAAACGAAGACTCACAAGCGAAAACCGACAAACTGGTTGGTCGAAGAAGCAGCAAAGACAGAACTCCAGGTGAACATAGACAAGACGGAGGTTATGAAAATGACCAACCAACAACAACAGCGGCAGCAGCAACAACATCCAGAGCCAATCACCATCAACGGGAGGGATTTGAAAGAGGTTACTTCATTCACTTATCTAGGGAGCATTGTCTCAACCACAGGAGGAACGGACGAGGATGTCAAATCGAGAATCGGGAAGGCGAGAAACACATTCATCAACCTGAAACCAATCTGGAAATCTTCGTCACTCACCATCAACAACAAAATTCAGATTTTCAATACAAACGTCAAGTCAGTCAGTTCTTCTATACGGATGGATCAGAAACTTGGCAGCGGGTCACAAAGAATATTTCCAACAGCCTGTTGCAGACCTTTATCAACAACTGTCTTCGCTCCATACTGAAGATTAGATGGCCAGAAAGAATCACAAACAAGAAGCTATGGGAACAAACGAAACAGGAACCAATCGCTCAACAAATATGCAGAAGAAAGTGGAGATGGATTGGACACTCACTAGCTGAGGAGGCCGTTGAGTGACATCGCGCGTCAAGCCCTCGAGTGGAACCCGAAAGGGAAGCGGCGAGTGGGACGTCCAAGGGTGACATGGAGGAGATCGTGTGAGGAGGAGATGAAACAGTATGGAATAACATGGACGCAAGTGAAAAGAACAGCAGAAGACAGAAGCAAGTGGAGACGTGCAGTTGAAGCCCTATGTTCCACTAGGAACCCAAGGGAACAATAATAATAATAATAATTCATTTGAATATGCATATATGTGCAATATTAGTAGTATAGGAGTTTTGACTTTCAAAAACTGAGCTGTATACTGAAAAATAAAATTAAGAACGAAAAATAGGAAGAATAGGATTCTGCACATTATGTTATCGATTCTTATCAACTGTTGTGTAGGACCTGAAGCTAGTGACATTAGACTGTTGGAGACAATCGGCAGGATCGTGCTAGTCAGCAAGGCGTATCTGCAAACCTTGGCGGAACTCATGTCCCTTTTGATGATTTGAACCCACGTCACTCAGTGAGTACTGCAGTCAAAGAGGCTACCACTGAGCTATTCGGGCAGGCTGGCGATTCACCTCCTGAAGGATCTGGAGCTATTTTATTATTCAATCTGGTAAGCAATGGATGGTTAACTTTTGGTCGAGAGTTGCAATGAAAATTTGACGGGATTCAATTATCATTACAACGACATATATTATGCAACCATTGAGTTTCTAGTGAACTGAAGGACCTCAACGTCTCTGACTGCAGCCAGCACTAAGTGACACAGGTTAGAATCTCAGAAGGGACATGAGTTCCTTCAAGGTTCCAGATACGCCTTGCTGGTTGACTGATGAGTGTCAGATAGCACGAAACCGAGGTCGAGCCAGGCTTCCTGTGGCCCATTGCCTCCAACTATCTAATATCATCAAATCAATGTGCACCGTGATGGCGAACTACCTAGAATAGCAGCGGCCACATTGCAAACCCGACTGATAGAATTCAGTCTGCACCAAAGAAAGGACTAGACATATCACACTAGTTACTATCTCCCAGCTAATTGATGTTTTTATTGATTGATTAAAAATGCCCATTAAAATTTTCAAAAGAATAGACACTGAACAAAGAGAACTCTTTTCGATAAATTCATCATCAGGTTCTACAATTATATATACATTATAATGAATGAATGAATTAGTCTTATGAACGACATTAATGTTTAAATAACATCAAATCAATAATATTGATAAATTACAGCTGAACAGCATCAACATCAAATAAACTGAATGTCAGAAGAATTAGGAAAGGTAATGGTACAAATTCATGAGTTTATAGTCTCTACTGAGGGCCAGGGCAGTAGTAGGGGCTGGACTTGTTTCTTTTGGACACAGAGCGCTGGTTGTTTGAGGCGAATTGCAATAGCCTCTGCTGTTTGGAGTAAGCGGTGCTTCGAGGATTTTGGTAGTTTGTTGGGCACCCGGTATATTATGGAGAAGGATTCGTCTACGCTGGCTTTGTGACCGGTTTGCACCAGATGGTCTAATATCGAGCTGTTAATACTTTTAACTACACCTTTGCTTAGCCATAGTGGGATATGTTCTCGAGCACGAAAAATCAAGTTCCTAGAGCAACGGCCAACATAACTCGCTCCACAAGCGCAGTTGAATTGATAAATACAATTTGAAGTGGCCAGTCTAGGTACTTCATCTTTCAGTCGAGGTAGCACCATCGGTCTTGTAGAGAATAAGATGTGTAGTTCGCCAGCATTAAAAGTCCTTTGAACTGCTTTTCTTAATTTCTTTGTAATTAACTCACTTGGTTTATCGCCCTTGAATTGTAGTCGTATATAAAGGGGCTTCTTCTTTACAGATAGTGGGTCGTCCTTTTCGGCCTTCTTCGTCATATGTTTCTTGATAAACTTGTCAGGATAACCATTTTCAACTAAAGTATCATATACAATGTCTAATTCATCTTTAATTACTTCCTCAGAGCATATAGCTCTAACTCTGTGGCTAAGGGTCTTCACCAAATTCCTTTTGTATTTGATGGGAACGAAGCTATGAAAGTGTGTATATTGTCCCGTCCAAGTACTTTTTCTATGTAAATTTCTTTTTATGCTTCCGTCTGGCTTTCTTGTAAGTAGGACATCGAGGAAGGCAATTCTGTCTTGGGATTCCTCCTCGCATGTGAATTTCATAGCCGGATGTACTTCATTGAATTCAGTAACTATTGTAGTCCTATCGGAATTATTATCACAAAGAATAAAGGTGTCATCCATATATCGGCAATAAAATGAGAACTTTCTGATAAGGTTGTTCAGAGGTCCATTTTCTAGCTTACTTAGAAAGAAATCAGCCAGAATTGGACCTAATGGGGAGCCCATTGCCACCCCGTCCACTTGCCTGTAAAGCGTGCCGTCAAATTTGAAGTTTACATTCATGGTACATCTTAATATCAATTCTTTTAGGATTTCAGTATGGATTCCAATGTTTATCGAGTGCTTGTCCACTTGTTCACATATATAATTAACTGTTTCTATTAGAGGTACATTCGTGAATAACGATGTTATGTCCAAAGATATCATGGTTTTTTCCTTGATATTAATATCTTTTATTTTGTCTACGAATTCGAATACATCTTTGACGCTATATTTCACTATCTTCTCATGCAATGGTTTGAGAATATTAACTAACCATCTAGCTAGAGCATGGTAGGGCGAATTTTGCATATCAAGTATTGGTCTTAACGGTACCCCTGGTTTATGCACTTTAGGTAGGCCATACAATCTTGGCATATACGTGCCCGTCGGTCTGATTTCTTCATATAAACTTTCAGAAACTATCTGCTCCTCCCTTAGTTTCTTCAAACGTCTGGTTAATTCATTCTCTACTTTGTTATTGAAATCTTTCTTCTCCTCAAGTTTTTGAAACTTCTGTGTATCCTTCAATATATCCTTCATCTTTTTAATATAGTCATTTCTATCAAGAAGGACTACTCCTGACCCTTTATCCGGCTTTGTGATTATCAGTCTCTCATCATTTATCAGTCTTTTTAGTTCTTCTCTGTGTTCCTTTGTCAAGAAACTTTTACTGTCGCATTTGAGGTTTTTGTACTGGTAACAACACTCCACTAGACTGGATTTGAAGCGTTCTAGTTCGAAGGTGGATGATGGAGCTAGATCCCTTGTTTGACTAAATAGGTTTTCAAATTCAATATCAGTATCTAAGTAATTAACTCGTTTCGGTCTCTTTATATGCATACTACTGATAAATCATATCAGTAGAACACGCCACACAACTTATAGGTAATAACAATTGATTGAAAAAGGCAAAAATCAATGGATGAAATACGTGATTTGCAATATACACAGTTCTTTGTGAGGCTTAAGGACAGTTTCCTTTGGAAACAAGGATTAATCAGATCACAGCATATGTGATCCGCTTGGGACCATAAATGACAACTGCTATGTGGTGATGCCACATTTCAAATGATTCACAACGGAAAATTCAGTGAAACTTTGGAATAGAAGAAAGGAGTAGGACAAGACTATCTGTCCACTGTCACCGACGATCTTCCTTAGTGTGGTGGATTGGATTACACGACAGGCCATGGGAAGCGAGATAAAAGGTATAAGTGAGGCCGACAAGTAGACTTGAGAAGACTTGAACTTCGCCAGTGATTTATATCTAATGTCACACAAACTTGAAGATTTTGAAGGCGTAAAACTAAAAATTTGACGGGAGAGGCAGACAGCAAAGACAGCATTTCAAGTGAACACAGAAAAGATAAAGATGATAAGGATACCCAACCAACAACAACAACGACAAGCGCCAATTACCATCAGTGGGAGAAATCTTAAGGAAGTCATCAGGTTCACTGATATTCTAGGCAACATAGTTTCATCCACACAGGCGGCTGCACACAGATAACAATGTCAAAACCAGTTTGGATAGGAAATTCAAAGACAAAACTTCATCACTTTCAAATCAATATGGAAGCCTGCTGCCCTCAAAATAAGAAACCAGATTCGTATTATCAGAACCAAATTCACGTCAGTAACTCATATATGGTCCAGAGAATTGGTGCGTGCGCCATCGAAAGCACATTCAACGGCCTAATGCAGACCTTTATCAACAGCTACTTTCACTGTGATGAGAAAGGAAAAGCAATAAGGAACTCTGGGAGGCGGCGACGAACCAACCAAGAAACTAACATGCAACATGTATGCAGAAGGAAATGAAGATACACTAACTGGATTATACGCTGAAGAGACTACTGAGAGAAATTAAGCAGGACCTCAGGTGAAACTGGACCAACGTGAAGAATCTAGAAGACCTGGATTTCGCGGATGACTTAAGTTTGATGTCACACAAAAACGAAGACTCACAAGCGAAAACCGACAAACTGGTTGGTCGAAGAAGCAGCAAAGACAGAACTCCAGGTGAACATAGACAAGACGGAGGTTATGAAAATGACCAACCAACAACAACAGCGGCAGCAGCAACAACATCCAGAGCCAATCACCATCAACGGGAGGGATTTGAAAGAGGTTACTTCATTCACTTATCTAGGGAGCATTGTCTCAACCACAGGAGGAACGGACGAGGATGTCAAATCGAGAATCGGGAAGGCGAGAAACACATTCATCAACCTGAAACCAATCTGGAAATCTTCGTCACTCACCATCAACAACAAAATTCAGATTTTCAATACAAACGTCAAGTCAGTCAGTTCTTCTATACGGATGGATCAGAAACTTGGCAGCGGGTCACAAAGAATATTTCCAACAGCCTGTTGCAGACCTTTATCAACAACTGTCTTCGCTCCATACTGAAGATTAGATGGCCAGAAAGAATCACAAACAAGAAGCTATGGGAACAAACGAAACAGGAACCAATCGCTCAACAAATATGCAGAAGAAAGTGGAGATGGATTGGACACTCACTAGCTGAGGAGGCCGTTGAGTGACATCGCGCGTCAAGCCCTCGAGTGGAACCCGAAAGGGAAGCGGCGAGTGGGACGTCCAAGGGTGACATGGAGGAGATCGTGTGAAGAGGAGTTGAAACAGTATGGACTAACATGGATGCAAGTGAAAAGTACGGCAGAAGACAGAAGCAAGTGGAGACGTGCAGTTGAAGCTCTATGTTCCACTAGGAACCCAAGGGAACAGTAATAATATTATAATAACCAGGTGAAACCCTAAGGAGAAACGATGAGTTGAGTGTTCGAGTGTGACACATAGAGGAGATTGTATGAGCAGGAGATGAACGTTGATGAGCAATCATAGAACCAATCTAAGCACATAGCAGAGGGTATTGAGTGTAGCAAAGATTTGCTTCTGAAGCCCTATGTGTCGCACTCGGAATCAAAGAAATCAATAATAATAATACTCATTATGCCCACACCATAGTCCACTCAATCACATCAAACACCAAGTTAGTCTATGGAGCAGGAGAGAGACAGCAAGAGAGGTAAAAGAAGTGGGAAGGAGAGAGTAAGTAGCAAAGCAAAAACAGCATGTCAACAACGACAAAATACACAAAATAACTTACTTAAATATTAATTCATACATAACATCTTCACAGTGAAAGCTTAATATTGTACGAAATAACGATAATGTGACCATTCCAAGCTGAAAAGATAGAGAGAGAAAAGAAAAAACAGTAAGGAGAAAATAACGAAGATTTAAATCTAGTGAAGAAAATAACTGAAGGATTCCTGGCGTTCATTGAAGAGGTCTAGCTAGCTAGGTTCAACCCCTTGCGTGGGAGCACTCTTGCATAGCTGTGATTCGTCGATTCAAGTGCCCGAATTTTAACCACTGTGTGGGGCGGGTTCCAACCTCCGACTTGATCTAACACGGTTTAATCAGCCCCCGCATAAAAGGTGTGGCTCAACGCCAACGCCATGTAAATGCAAGTGATTATTGAGCAGAATAACTGACAGAGATATGTGTTATGACATTCAGCGACGTTTAGGGATTATACCAATTGTTTTTTTGTTGCTGTTGTGATTTTACCATATGCTGCAGAACTGGAGTTTATCCATGTGATATTCAAGAGATACATCCCATGCTCACATCGACATATTTATAGATAGTCTTAGGCACAATCGAAATGTGACATCACAGGACAAAAGATGTATGTGGGTATTTCGGAATCTGACGATTTTTTCCAAACGATTCTGATTTATATGTTATGTTATCTAACATAACAAACGCATTGTTGATTAAAATACATTATGTGAGAGACTTTGTGGATATATTTGCCCAGAGGAGATTTTTTTATACACCAGGCTGTAAACTATTTATACATCATGAGAGGTCTAATGATTCTATTCACACTAGCCCAGGCTAAAGTAGACACAGCAAGATTCGAAATAGATAACAGCCAATGAGGCATCTCGCCACTTCAATTCATAAATATTAAGACCATACAAAGTGAGTCGGTGGTTCAATGGAAGGATAGATGAGCACCAACCAAACACATGGTCCGAGATCAATTACCCCAGACCATCGTACAACTAAACCTCTCCGAGTTAACAAACTCATAGGTAAGGACAGAAATTATGAAGGTTGGGTGTGACGCTATCAACATCCCCGCTACTGATACTGGCAGAGCTTGAAGGATCATGCTCTACTCAGAACACAAACGAATTTGAAGGCAGTTAAAACATGATGATGTAATCGCTAATTTCTTTTTTAAAAAGCTGAACACTTGAAAGAAATTATCATAAGAACGTATAGTTAAATAATTTCTTGTACTGAAAAAAACAGGATAACTACTGCATGCATCAAAAGCAGGTAAGCTACCAAGATTAGCGACAACATGAAATTCTGTCATGCATACTCAAGGATACAGCTATACGCATGAAAAGGAAGCCATTGTTTATATCTAGTAAGGTGAACTGAGATACTTTAAATTTACACAGTAATTTCAAAACTACCATTTACGCATTTAGAAAAACAAAACGTCGAATTGAGCGAAGAAATCAATGCATTTTCTAGTTCCACAACATCGGCTTTACATTCAGATTTCGCTATTTACGTCTGAATAAAATAGGCGGGTAGTCAGTTATTTATTGGTAATATACTTTCTTTATTAGTTTAATTTCGTTATTCAGATCTTTCGACTTAAATAACCATCCAACCAGTATTATTTATTTAAAAAGGTATAACAATCCATACAGAGAATAAAAAAGTAATGAAAAGTGAAATTCGAAATAAAGCAAGTACACAACAGAAGTTTTTTGCAGAATAAGAAGATGGTACAATCACTGTTTATTTCATTCGTCGGCTTCTCTCTCATCAGCTGATGCTTACAGTCTAAATTTATTATCATTAAGTTTTAACATACTTGCACACAGAGTTCATTTTTAAACAAAAATCAATCAATCAATATATGCATACAATAATAAAATATAATAAACACTTTATCACAAACAATAATAATCATACATAATGGAATCCCTCAGTGTTACGTAGTCAGATGAAAGAGAGGATGAAAGCATCCAGTTACCAGAGCAAGGAAAGACTGATAACTGCTTCTTTCTGAACACATAAGTCACGTTTCAGGCGGTTGATAGGGATCTCTTCGGCAAATTTAAGGAGAATTGAACTCTTTTGCCTATTAATAATTTCGAAAGATCTTGTGACATCCACCTCATGACCCGTATCAAGAGGATTCCTGATAATGGCACTATTGTTTGGCGTTTGTTCCCTTGAGGCCTATGCTTTTCGGCACATGTTCAGAGAATTGGAGGTTTGCCCTTCTTTCTGTTCTCCCAATGTAACTGCTCCCGCAAATACACGTAAATTTGTATACACAGTTGGAGTTAACATGAGAAGGCTGTCTGTCGACTTTTGACTGCACCAGAGAGCATGTTGTTCGATAGACGGGAACCAACTTAACTGCATGATAGGCTCTGGCTAGTGACATACTCAGTCTTCTGTTGACCATTGCTGCAATGTTTTCACCTTTAAAATCTAGTTGAATGATGACAGGCTTTTTTTCAACTAAGATTTGTTTGATGTTTGAGCCTTCACATCTTCCAAATTTGTTAATGAATCCTTGATGATAACTGTTGTTTTTCAACACCTTTTCGAGAATATTAAATTCTTCTTCTAAATTCTCTGCAGAGCATATTCTCCTCGCTCTCTAATACAGAGTCTTGACTAGTGCTCGTTTACAGCTGTTTGGATAAAAACTAATAAAATGTAAGTATTGTCCGTTCCATGTCAGCTTTCGGTAAATTCACCTCTGGAGACTACCATCTTGTAGGCTCTGCATGACAATGTGAAGGAAATGGAACTTTCCATCATTTTTAATGTTCCATAATAAATTCAATATTGGTATATGTGTCGTTGAATAACCTGAGTAGGAAGGGAACATGACTTTCATTGTTGCACACTATAAATGTGTCAGTTAAACTGAGTCAGGTAGGGAGAGAGATGCAGACTTCCGGGTTGGGGCCCACCCTCGGGACTCTAAGAATCAATGGCTAGAGACGATAGGTGACATGGCTGAAAATCGTTCGTTGTCAATGGCTTACGCAGATGTATTCAGTTTCTGTAATCTTTCATATTCCTTTCTACCATTACTCATTCTCTTTCACTCTTATACTTGTCAAAACTCTATTGATTCTCTTCACTCATTTTCCTGTCTACCTTTGTGTGTTATTTGGAACGTGGCAACTCGAACTTCTGCACTTCGGCGTCAAGTTCTACGTTGAATCCAGACAGACAGACATATCAACAATACATTGGCAGAAAAGACAGAAGGTCACACCTCCAATTTTCTGAACATGTACCAAAAAGTCTATGTCTAAAGGAAACAAATGGTTGAACAGTGCCATCACCAGACATCTCCTTGATACAGGTCATGAAGTGGACATCGCAAAATTTTCTAAAATTATAAATAGAGAAGAAAGGTCGATTCTCCTCGAGTTCATCGAAGCAGCAATTTCAATCAAACGCCCGAAACCCAATTTATGTGACCTGTTAGCTGAATGTTTTCATCCCTCCTTTCATCTGATTACGTAACGCCAAAAGATACCATTGTGTATGATTATTATTGTTTGAGATAAAATGTTTATTATTATTATTATTATTAGCATTGTATGCACATATTTATTGATTGATTTTTGTTTAAAAATGAACTCTCTGTGCAAGTATTTTAAAACTGGTTCGGTACATAAACTTATCAATGTCTTTGGGCTGTGAGCAGCAGCTGATGAGAAGCAGACGAACGAAACAAACAATGATGGTGTACCATCTTGTTATTCTGCAAAACCTGTTGTGTTCTTACTTTATTCAAATTCATAAAAAGGGAATAAATGTATGAAATTCAAATCCACGATAGTGTTACCAGTACAGAGAAGAAACATCAAAAGCCCTACGTAGGATTCTTAATAAATCTGGAATTGATTAGAGCGGCATTTAAACCAACTAGCTCATTCAGAGACAAACTCTGTCGGTATAAGGCCATGATAGATCCAATTATGAAGAATAATATAATTCACCAAATACCATGTAATGATGACACTGTAAGGTCAGTCAAACTAGTACATCGGGGTCAATTACAATACCGGGATGTAGAAATTCAGCTGCATATAGAATGACTGACCTTGTTAATTTGAACAGGCTACAAAAAAGCTCTGACACCACAATATATATATTCATCAGCATGTAACCACACAGCAGGGTGAGGGGGACAGGGTGACAGTATAAAAAAGTAACATAGTAGGGTGGATTCCATATTAATTTGTTTATTAGATATATCACACACACAGTGTGAAACAGTATTGCTATTTACTGGATGACAAAGTTTCGAGCACAATTCATCATTGTTCATAATCATAACGATCAATTATAAGCACACAACTTCAAAATGACGCAATACCTTTTCCCGGATATATAGAAAATTGTTATGCAAACCAAGCGAGGTGTATAAGGCTTGGCAAAGCAAATCAAGCAGTTGTGTAAATACATTGATAGATGAAAATTCCGATTTACACATTTAGAAAAAACCACAAAAATTGAGGGAAGAAATATGCATTTCTTCACTTCAATGAGTTCCTTATCATCAGCTTTACACCAATATACAAGGAAATTGTACGAATCATGCAGTTATTTTAGTCACATAAGAATGATCAGTTTTAGGTATATAGGAGGAAGGGATTGAGGGAGGGCGGTGAAAATAAGAGATTCATCGACGAATTTCCCAACACCTTACATCTTGGTTTCCCGGGGATTCGAATAGAGTATGTTATTATTATTGTCTCCTTTAGTTCCTAGAGGAACATAGGGATTCAGCCCCACGTCTCCATTGTCTTCGGTTCTCTGCCAACGTTTCCACCTGCTTTCATCTCCTCTTCGCATCACCTCCTCCATCGCACAGACGACAATTGCTTCCTGGTTGGTCCGCTCCCAGAGATCCATGTTGCTGATTTTTTCTGGCCGGCCATCTGATCTTGAGTAGTATTGAGCGAAGACAGCTGTTGATGAAGGTCTGCAGTTTGTTAGAAGTGATTTTCGTGACACGCCAAGTCTCTGATCCGTATAGCAAGTAGCACTGACTTCACATTGGAGTTAAAAATTCGGATCTTATTTTTCATACTGAGTGCTGTTGATCTCCACACAAACTTGAGAGTAATGAAAGCTTGCCTTGCTTTCCCGATCCTCCCTTTGATATCCTCATCAGTTCCGTCCGCCTGTAGTTGAAACGATGCTTCCCAGGTAGGTAGGTAGGTGAAAGGAGGTTGCTTCTTTCAGATTTCCCCAATTTATGCTGACCGTTGTCTGTTGTTGTTGTTGCTGTTGGCCAGGAATTTTCATCACCTCTGTCCTATCTTTGATGCTTTTTCTGTCAACTTGTTGCTTTTCATCACTTGCATATCTTCCAGTTTGTTTGAATAGAGTCATACGCAGCTGAATACTAGTTCATCTTATCATCTTTATTGGACATGACGTTGACAATAAACAGAACCTTTAGTGGTATTTACCTCATTCCATCCAACCATTCACATGGTCTATGAATACGACTTTAACACACAGTAGAAGCAAGTGACTAGACGAAAGTAAGGAGTAGTAGGCGAGATAGGCGGTGTCTATTTGTTGTCTCTGCCTATGCACCAACGGATTGCAGCCCGGATGCAATGAAGAGCGAGTTCTACCACCAACTTAGCGATCTTTTGAGACAGGCGGGTCGGAGGGATATCATAGTGCTGGCTGGGGACTTGAATGCACAGGTCGGGCGTCTGAGGTCAGAGGAGAATCGTCTAGGTGGTCAATGGGGACTACATGGTCGCAGGTCAGATAATGGGGACCGTCTTCTGCAGCTTTGCGCGGATCACAACCTATTTCTGGCCAGCACCAACTTCCGGCACAGCCATCACCGTAGCGCTACCTGGCGTCCTCTGCGAAGCAAGCTTGGACTCAGATTGATCATATTGCGGTCAGTTTCCGGTGGCGAGGATGCATACAAGACTGCCGCTCCTTCTGGAGCACATGCCTGGACCCCGATCATGCGTTAGTGTGTGCCAAGTTCGTCTTGCGATTTGGTGGGGTTCGTAAAAACCGTCGTCTAAGCGTTGATGTGAGCAAACTAGTAGCACCTGCTATTTCTTTGAAATATCAGAATGAGTTGAAAACAATGCTTGCCAGCAACCCCCCAAGTAGTATAGATGAACACTGGCTTCATGTGCAAGGTGCCATGCAAAAGGCAAGTGTAGCCACTTGCGGCTTGAAAGAATGCTCCGCTAACAACCACTGGGTTTCTGCGAGTTCCTTGCAACTCATGGATGAACGCCGGTCCATTCCGGCTGGCAGTGAATACAACAATCAGCGAAAGGCGCTCACGCGCAAGATTAGACAGTGTTTACGTAAGGGCCGCGAAGCATGGTGGTCAAAACGTGCGTATGAGATGGAGTCAGCTGCAACAGTCGGAAGCTCTTCCAACTCATACGAGCCACCGGCAGCAAGAGACAAGGTGTCAGCGAGACGGTCTGTGAGGCAGATGGCACTCCAATTACCAGCCTGAAGAGACGCCTGGAATGCTGGGCAGAGCACTTCGGGAAGCAGTTCAGCTGTCCACCAGCTTCATTGTCTACTATCATTAGCCCGAGTGCTCCTTGGTCGGTTAGTACTGACCCACCCACCGAAGCGGAGGTCCATAAGGAACTCCAAGTTCTGAAACGCCATAAGGCGCCCGGCCCAGACAAATTACCCCCGGCTCTTTTTAAAGATGGTGGCGAGACTCTCATAATGGCTCTAACTGGGTTGTTCAGGAGGGTGTGGGAGACAGAGAGAGTACCATCAATGTGGAACGAAGCCATCATCGTCCCTATCTTTAAAAAGGGTCGATGTAATTCGTGTGACAACCATAGGGGTATCAGTCTGTTACCAGTTGCGTCTAAAATATTGGCTGCTGTCATGCTTCGCAGACTGTGCAAAATACGTGAAGAATTGATTCGCGAAGAGCAGGCTAGAGTTCGTTCAGGTCGTGGATGCATTGATCATGCGTTCACCCTTCGCCAGTTGTTGGAACACCGCCACACGTATTGCAGGCCAACGATCGTTGTGTTTCTTGATATTAGGGCTGCCTTCGATTCGTTGGACAGAACTGTGCTCTGGAACTGTCTGTTAGAGAGAGGTGTACCTGAGAAATTTGTTAACATCTTGAAAGCCGTATACAGAAACACCTCAGGTACAGTGAGGGCATACAACCAACTATCACCACTGTTCCCAACCAACAGTGAGGTTAGACAGGGTTGCCCAATCTCTCCATTTCTCTTTAACTTTGCCATCGATGACATTCTGGAGTCAGCTCTGAAGGATGTGCGTGAAGGTGGTGTAGATCTGCTACCTGGAGATAGACTTTTCGACCTCGAGTATGCAGACGATATCGTCTTACTGTGCGATAGCATGCAGGCTGCCTAAATCGCACTTAATCAGTTGGCGATCAGTGTCTGTAAGTATGGTATGTGCTTTGCGCCGTCTAAGTGCAAAGTACTGTTACAAGATTGGCAGGAGCCTGTACCTGCACTCACTCTTGCGGGTGAACCGCTTGAAGTTGTCGATAAGTTTATGTACCTAGGTAGTTGTGTGAGTGCTGGCGGAGGGGTGACGGATGAGATTTCCAACCGTATAATGAAAGCTAGGGTGGCATACATCAACTTGAGCCACCTCTGGCGCCGTCGCGACGTTAGCCTGGCTGTCAAAGGTCGGGTATACAATGCTTCGGTGCGGGCTGCGCTGCTCTACGCCTGTGAAACCTGGCCTCTCCGAGCTGAGGATGTGAGGCGACTCTGCGTGTTCGATCACCGCTGTCTCCGCAGGATTGCTTGCGTTCGATGGCATCATCGCGTGAGTAATTCTGAGGTTCGGCGGCGTGTGTTTGAACACAGTGGAGATCACCATTCATTGAATGTCGTCATCTGGAAACACCGGCTCCGGTGGCTTGGACATGTGCTGCGAATGTCATCCCAGAGGCTTCCGTACAGGTCTCTGTTCGCTAGCCCTGGGACGGGATGGAAAAGGCGGAGAGGTGGTCAGCCCATGACGTGGCGTCGTGGGATGAAGGATTTCTGTGCTAGATTAGCATCGGTTGGTGTGTCACGACTCCCTGGTTGGGGTCTGAGAGATAGCTCAAATCGATGGCTCGAAACGTTATCGGATATGGCCAAGAATCGTAATCAATGGCGAATGTGTTGCGATTTCCTTCTTTCTTCCATTCCCGATGATAGTTAACGAACACTGTTTGAACCTGTTAAGAATGAGTGTTTTCCTTCCTGATGAAGTTCTTTATTCGTTCTCTACTTATATATATTTTTTCTTTTCCTACCTTCCTTTTTTTTCATCTATGTTGTTTTATGATTATTGTGTGGCGCATCCTTCTTGGTGCCATATTGTACCAAGTTTTAATGCGTTTAAATAAATAAATAAATAAATAAGAAGCAATCGGGATACATCATAACAAGCCAAATCCGTGCACATTCATTCTTTTTCCGTGGCCAACTACATAATATCTTTGAAGTGCTGGAAACGATTTTCCTTCCCCTTTGTAACCATCTGTTGACTTTGTCACTTTTACAATTCTAGCTAATTCAATTAACTTATTTGTATCTCACGTAATTCTACTTAGTCATTCTATTCCTGTTAGTCATCATTACTTAACCAATCTCTTGAGTGTGTAATCACTTGTTGCTAACGCCCCTTAGAATTAAATAATCTTGACAATGACACATGTCAAGTGATTCACAACAGAAAACTTAGTGAAATGTTTGAAGTGAAGACATGTCACTATTCTTTCTCCCACACATTTCTACATCTTAGAGTATTTTCAAATCTCTTTTCGCCACCTCTATGTGTTGCACTTCTGTGCAGAGTTCTATGTTACAGCTAAGTCAGTCAGTCAGTAGATCACTCTTGCTCAGGTAAGAAGCAGTAGTCAAGAGGTTAGATCATTTTAAAGTAACTAACGTGTATTACTTCTATCTACTTATTATATTAACATATCTATTTATCAATAACCAGCACCAATCACCATCAACGGGAGAGATTTAACAGAGGTTACTTTCTTCACTTATCTAGCCACGAAGAACGGTTTCAACTACAGGTGACAGCACGAATGAAAATGTCAAAGCCAGCCAGGCAGAATCGGAAAGGCAAGATATACCTTCATCAAACTGAAACCAGTTTGGAAAATATTCTGCTCTCATTCAGCCAGCCAGCATAAGCAACAAGATTCCGATTCTGTTAAACACGAGTGTGAAGTCAGTCAGTCACTTCTTCTATCAGGGTCAGAAATTTGTACTGCGTGTCACGGAAGGGATTTCGAGTTACAGACTTATCAACAGCCGCCTCTTCCGCTGTCTGGCTCCATACTGAAGATCAAATGGTCAGCCAGTCGGTCAGAAACAATTAACAACAAGAAATTCTGGCTAGCAACAAACGAACAGAGCAAGAGTCAATCGCTCAACAAATATGTAGAAGAAAATGGAGATGGATCAGGCATACGCCAATGAGGAAGCAGTCAAATGACATCGCGCTCAATGCAGGCCATCGCTCAAGTGGAACACAAATGGGAAGCGATGAGTGGGTTGGCAATGCGAGCATGATATGAAGGAGATTGTCAAGCGAGGAAGAAGAGGAGGAGGAGAAAACGAGAGATTATGGTCAATCGTGGGGTTATAGTCAGTTCCACTCGGAATCCAGGGGAATGATGAATAAATCATACCAATTAGTAGTATATTAATCGTTACTCTCTTATTTTACAAAAATATAACTCTAAAATAATGTCGGGGTAACAATAACAAAATACAAGTTAAAAGAGACAAATAAATACACGAATATACACACGCATAAAAATGGGGATAGGGTATGGGGACTAAATTACAAGCTACAAACAGACAATAAATAATAATATTAATACACTAAAAGGATAACAAGACAACAGAGAGAGATTACTATAATGCAATATGCCTATATTACATAACACATAGGACGGAGAACCGAAGGCGCAAAGCGGTAACACACAACGCATGCATGCACGCATACATACACACACACAATCAGTAAAAATAGACAATAATGTAATATATATATGTATACATAATTTGATCAGCTTACTCGATATCTTTTATCAGTAATTTGCTAAATATTAAACATTATAAAATAAGTATAGTATTAGTTATTAGAGGTAGAGATAGTAGTCTGAAGTGTACTACTGACAAAATTCTATAAGTAATATGCATATGTCTGTCTGTTTTCGACATAGAACTTTGCACATATGTGCGGCAGTTCAAGTCGCCACACTCCACTCCATGTAGCACACAAAGCAAGAGAAGAAAGTAAAAGAAATGCATAATCTAGTCAGTAAACAGAGGTGTGAGACGAAGGAATAGTAATAACGAAGATCATTATAGTTTCATTGTATATTATAAGTCACAAGGAGTGGATGCATCTGCGCCAGCCATTGAGAACGATTTTGAACCATGTCACCAATTGTTTCCAACCATTAGTTTTAAACGTCCCGAAGACCCCAACCAGGAAGTCTACACCTCCCTACGTGGCCTAGACCAACTGTTGTAGATTTCATTGACTGACGAAACCAAGTTCTGGTTTGACCGTCGCTAGCTCTCTCTTTTCCAACCTGATCCATTCTATACCAGCTAACAATGCCCATCAAGGAAGGCAATGACCAAGCATACCTAACACATATCCTAACCATCTCAGTCGATGTAGCTTCACAGTCTCGTCGACTGAATTCCCCTCCTTACCTAGCACTCGACGCCTAACCTCAATATTGCTCACTTTATTATACCACTTCACACGGGAGATAGAACGCAGGCACCTATGATAAAAGACAGCTAGCCAGGCTTTTCACTTCCTCCACTCTCAATGGCCAGGTCTCACAGCCAGAAGGAGGACGGAGTGGACTGTTGAGCAGTACACACGCCCTTTGGTTGACAGCCAGCCAGATATCACGTCTACGCCAGAGACGGCGTAAACTGGCATATGCGAAACTAGCCCTCTGTATCCGTGCTGAGATTTCGTCAGATGTATATAGATGGTGTAAATGAATGTGCACATTTATTGTTGGTTCATTGACCTTGGTCGCCATTGGCGGGCAACTCGAAGGCGCGAATGATTCAACCGTGTACCAGTTGGAAGAAGACGAAAGAATACGAATAAAAAAGTACAATACATTCATTCCTTGTAAAACATTTGTTTATAGACGACTTTGTATCAAAATCGATTTTAATTGCCGAAAAATAAAAACTTATCACAAGTCCTCGTGTTTTGGAGTTAAAAAGTCAATAATCAGTCATAGTAATTATCGATTCGGAGCGTCTTCGCAAATAATAGGAACTTAGGGTTAAGTTCCTTGACAGATGGATTTCTTTACATTGTCTGCAAGACTATTGAATAGCAGAGGGATGGATGGATTCAATGGCGCAGAGAAGAAATGAACGATATTTATGAAATAGTTCACAGAAAACATGAAACGAAGATAATGGAAGTAGGCTACGGAGGACATGCAAAAGTTGATGATTGTAATCTCAGGTATACTTTTTATATTTTCTAGTGTCTTACGACATATCTGTCTGTCTGGTTTCAACATAGAACTTTGCACCGGTGTGCAATAGCAGTTCAAGTCGCCACACTTCACTCAGAGAAGGAAGTAAAAAAGAAACGCAAAACTGAGACAGTAAACAGAGATATGAGGCATAAAGAAAGGTAATATCGAAGAACAATATTGTTTTATTGGATATTATAAGTCACAAGGAGTGGATGTATTTGCGCCACTGAGAACGATTTTCAGCCATATCACCGATTGTCTCCAGCCATTGGCGTTTACCGTCCCGAGGATCCCAACCAGGAATTCTACATCTTCCTACGTGTCTGGCTTAAACTAACTGTTGTGAATTTCACTGACTGATGAAGCCATGTTTTGGTTTGACCAACACCACCATTGGCTCTTTTCCAACCTGATCAATCCTATGTCAGTCAGCTAACATTTCCCGTCAAAGAAGGCGTTGGCTAGGCATGCGTAGCACATGTCCTAGCCATCTTAGTCTGTGTAACTTCACAGCTTCGCCCATTGATTTCCCCTCCTTACCTAGCAATCGACCGACGCCTAACCTTAATATTGCTCGCCCTATTATACCATTTCACACGAGAGATAGAACGATTACGACAGATCAGATCCATTTCGGTGACTCAAAAACAAGTTTTTTGTCCTTTGAAGAAGTTTCATTTATGCGCCTTTAGTAGGTAAGATTTCCACATACTCTATAAATGACTCTGAAATTGGTTGGCGGCTTCGTTCAGTGTTGAGAATCGATCAGGTGTTCTAGAATAGAGCTGTGGGGGAATCTACTCTCTCTCTCTCTCACCCTTTCCTTTGTAAAATTATGTAAGAAAGTGTTTAATGATACGTTTAGATAACAAGCGCTAAGTACGCCTGACATACATGTCGCCTCAATATTACATGTCTATTCCTTATGACACTGATTTTCTAACTTGACTACCTTTCAGTTTAGGTTGAGTTCTACCCAATTTCATCCCAATTACACTACATTATTTGATACCCTCTTCGTGCTATACTGAAGGTTAAGTGGCCAACGAGAAAGAATTAGTAACAAGAAACTATGGGAACAAACCAATCAAAAACCTGTGTAGAAGAATATGGAGATGAATTGGACACACATTGAGGAGACCATCGAACAACATCGCACGTAACACCATTGCTCAAGCGGAACTCGAATGGGAAAAAATATGTTGGGCTTCGGTAAAAGGGTAACCATGGAGGAAATAGTGTGGGGAGTAGATGAAAAGTTATGGGAGATTGTGGGCCCAGCTAAACAGAACTGATAAAATAGGACAAAATGGAGATATGCTGTTGAGGACCTATGTTCCACTAGGAACCCAAGGGACATCTGCATTTGCTAGCTAGCTTGTTCAAACTCAGTAACCTGGATCAGACCTTTCATACAGTGAGGCGTATCTGCAACCTTGAAGGAAATCATTTCCCTTGTGAAATTCAAACCAGCGTAACCCAAGGATTGGAAAAAGAATATCCAATACAGTCATATAGGGGGGCAATCGCTCAACTGAATAGCACAGTAATAACGTCTCGGACTGCAGCGCTCACTGGGTGACGCCGGTTCGAATCTCAGACTGTTGAGTGACAACTAGCACGAAACCTAATTCAGGCAAGGCTTCCTGCCAATTGCTTCCAACTATCTAATACCAACAATTCACAGTGCACCATGATGGCGAGCCACCTAGTAGCATAGTGGCCACATTGCAAGCCTGACTGATAGGATTCAGTCTGCATCGAAGATAGGACTAGACACATTACACTAGTTACTGACTAGTGTCCAATCATTAAAAAAACAGACAGTGTTTCTAATTCTAATCCCGAAAGCCTCAACAGTTTATCAATACATCAGTTTTTCTGCCTTCTTACAAGGCTCGATAATAAGAATACCATTTTCATTGTCGAAAAGACGTTTTATTTGTAAACTTTTCGGCATTTTAACTTCAACTTCTTTCTATAATTTGGATAAATCCCCAATTATACGAGTAGACAACTAAATTGAAAACTTCTGACTATTTTTCCCCTGACTGTTGACGTATACACAAACTGTTACTGAGATACACCAGCTCATAGTGCACTTATTTTTCACGTCTCTCCCTATGTATTTTTCACAGTATATATGACACCATATGTGTAGAGAATTCATCTTGGGAGTTCTACTGGAATTTGATGAATTCATCAAAACTCTCATTTATTAACATTCTTTCTTTTTAAGAGTTTGGTTTGTAAGGATTAGATTTGTCTATACGCGTTCGACCACAATGGAGTTCCCGCCGATGACATTGGTTGGCGGTCACGCTAAATATATGACGAATTGGTAGAAGTTAGAATTCATGAACCATTGAGTTGGGTCTCAGTGGCTGAATGGTATACGAGCTTGCCTTGTAACTGGAAGGTTTTGGGTTCGTAACCCAGTGGTTGTATATTGCCGGAGAGCCCCAAACTAGGATGACGAGACAGCTGTCCAATACTCCCTTGTTTCCAATGGTTCTCTAACTGATATCAATCCGTAGTAAGACTCGTAAAACCATTCTGCTTTTAAAAAATGATACACTAATGTTGAAAGAGAAAAAAATTTGAACACAAGTTTAAGGTTTGTCGACACAGTTCATTAAAGTAGTATGATTAGTACCGTTTTTAATTATCTGAACACTTTCTTTTTCATTTCTTCAATTCTGGCTGGTTTATTTGAAGTGATCTGACTCTTTGAGCAGAGTTAGACCCGATGTATCATTGATGAGAGGTCAGTTTCAAAACAGTGAAACGGCCATCAGGTATTTAGATTATCACTTCGATTATCTGACTAACACAAGTACTACTGTGTCGTGTGCTACTGATAAGATTTATCAGTAGTATATAAAGATATCTTCATCGGCATAAAAATATCAAATAGCAAAGAGATACATTTGATATCAGAGAAAGTAAATGATACCGTGTTATGGAGATACATGGGAGACGTGAGTGAAAGGAACACAAAGAAACACAATATGATGAAGGAGGGTGAGAAGTAGCAGGCACAACACGAAAGATCTGTGCAGCAGCAAATGGTGCGTTGAAGATAAGGTGTACATAATTTGGCTATATATATGAGATATCAAATTGAAAATAAACACTCTTTTGCCAAGTTTCTCGTCTTCAACCGTCACCCTTCTAATAAGTTTTTACTCATGTATATAAATGAAGCGAGAAAGTAGTGTAAGTAGTGCCTTGATATGATTATGAGCAGCAGTAATAAATTGTCCTCGAGACGTGGTCATCAGTAAATATTACTGTACTGCATAACACTGGGTGATTTAATCAAAATAAAATCTTATCCATAACAGAGTTAAACCCTACCACCACCACCATCACCACAGTGCCCAAGTTTTACCCCTATATCAACACTACTTACTACCAGGCCACGCAAAGGTCATTCGTCATCCAGTGAAGTTGAGGTTTAAACCTACAATCCAGTCAGTTTGGTTAGCAATTAAGCCCCTAGACAAACAACCAGCCATACAACTCTGAAATTCGATACTTTTCACACTATAAGTGAGAAAGAGAGATTGTGTGTATGTGTGGGTGTGACAAAAGCTTTACTCTCATTTCTTAGCTAAATTACCCTAGAAACAGATGAGAGAAAAATCAATTGGGTGTGAAAAATAAATTTGATACAATGTAAACAAATAACTAAGCGCCTAAGAACAGCTACACCACCACCAACAACAACAAGAGTACATGACTATTGATCTTACCAAGAAGAAGAAGGAAAGATCTTTCACACGATTCATAAAGACGAATAGAAAAGTGGTAAATTTGGATATTAAGTAATCGATCAATCTGCTACTAAGTGGTCATAATCAAACTAGTCACAATCAGTTCTGAATGATGTAATATTACGGATTGCTGCAATCATTTATCACTGAGATGTAAAATAGATTACGTTCTGGTTACAGGATTTCATCATGAGCTGACATTGGTTAGAGAACCATTGAAAAACCAGCTGGGAGTACTGGACAGTCGTTTCGTCCTAGTTTGGGACTCTTCAGAAGTACGCACCCACTGCTGAGATTCGAACCCTTGACCTTCTGGTTACAGGGCTAGCGAGCTCATATGGCATTAAGCCACTTGGACCCAATCCAATGGCCCATGAATTCTAACTTCTGCCAATTCACGATATAGCGCAACCGCTAGACAATGTCTTCGGTGAGTATTTGTTCTCACACTCGGTCGGCTACACCCTACTGGTCACGACTTCCCAGTGGAACCCCAGGTAACTACGCTTTCTTTTGTAAAAATCTTCATCGAATGCAGAGGTTCAATAAGGAGTCATTAGATAAAAATTTATTTTTCACAATGTATTACTCAATTAGAACTCCAAATAACCCGAACAAATTCTCATGTACACTAGGCTGTGAGCCAAATTTTTATTTGTCAGTGTTTCAGTGTTAGCAATGCTCGTCTTCCACGCGGAAGTTTGAGGCCTGCTTTGCGACTAATGAACTTCTGAAACTTGTCTTCTTTGACTACCAATTGGAAAATAAGGAGGTTTGGGCGTGGGGTTAGATACCGCACAACATAAAAGCTCGGTAGGTAGTGACCTGGGTTCCAGTAAGAAGTCGTGACCAGTGGGGTACACAAGCAGGTCAGGTGTGAGGACAAAGACTCACCAGCGAAGATATTGGCTAATGGTCACGCTAAGTCATGAACTGGTAGAAGTTGAAATTCATAGACTGGCCATTTGACCGGGTCTCAGTGGCTCAATGATCTACGAGCTAGCTCACTTTGTAACTAGAAGGTCCTAGGTTTGAGTCCCAGTGAGCGCGTGCTGACGAAGAGTCCTGGACTAGGACGAAACAGCTGTCCAGTAATCTCTGCTGGTTTTCAAGGATTCTCTAACTGAAGTCACTCCGTGATTCAACTTTAAACAATTGTCAGTCAATTGAGTATTTCAGTAAAAATATCTTAATTTGATCTGTCAAAAGTTTGATCGATCTCATGAAAAATACCAAAAAAAAACGGGAAAATAAACAATCCCAATAATTTCATTTTTTGGAAAAGTTCTGTTTAAAAAAACACTAACGGATTTGTAAATTGTGAAGGTTATTCTATAGCGAAACTATTGTCTTAGATAAAAGCGGTTGGCATGTATTGGATCTGCAGGGTACATGGCAATAACACGAGTCAGGTGATCCAAAACAAAAAATTCAGTGAACTGTTCGAAGTGAACACATGAGTAAGACAAGGCTGTCTACTATCACCGAAGATATTCTCAACTGTGGTAGACTGGATCATGTGAAAGACGGCGTGTGGGTACTGAAAGACAGGAATACTCTGGACTGACCGATAAGAAGACTCTAGAAGATCTAGATTTCTCAGATGACTTATGTTTAGTGTCACACAAACTCGAAGACTTGCAAGCAGGTGGAAACCGACAAATTGGTTGACGAATCTGACAGCGAAGACCGGACACCAGGTGAATATGGAGAAGACGGAGGTGATGAAGATAACCAACCAACCAACCAACAGCAACAAATACCACCGATCACCATCAACGGGAGAGATGACACAGGTCACTTTTTTCAATTATCTGGCCACGAAGAACGGTTTCAACCACAGGCCAGCGGAACACATGAAGATGTCAAAACCAGCCACCCAGCCAGCCAGTGGGGATCGGAAAGACAAGATATACCTTCATCAACATGAAACCAGTTTGAAAGTTTTCAACACTCCGCCTCAGAAAGAAGATTCGGATTCTGTTCAACACAAATGTGAATTCACTCAGTCAGTTCTTCTATACGGATTAGAAACGTGCACTGAGCACACATAACGAAAAGCATTTCAAACACGTTTTGATGTGATTGTGTTCTCTATGCTGGATAGTTTTATTTGCGAAGCTTTCATTGCCCCACCCACTAAGCAACATCATCAGCGCATACTTTAATTTGAAGCGAGCTGTTTTCACACCTTCTAGACAACTTGCATCGGAACTGATTATGTGGCAATGAAAGCTTCGCAAATAAACTATCCAGCTCAGAGAACACAACCAAATCAAAATCATCCACCGTGAGCTACAAATCTTCTCCATCATTTCAAACACTGTACTGCAGACTTTTATCAACAGCTGAACCCCTGCGATGGTTGGCTCCATACTGAAGATCAAATGGCCAGCTGGCCAGCCAGAAAGAATTAGCAACAAGAAATTATGGCTGGTAACAAACCAACTAACAGCCGATCTCTCAACAAATATGTAGGAGAAAATGGAGATATATCGGGCACACACCACTGAAGAGGCCATCGAATGATACTGCATGTAGTGCAGGTCATCACTCGAGTGGAATCTAAATGCCACACAAACTCGAAGACTTGCAGGCGAAAAATAACAAACTAGCTGTAAAACCTGGATGGTAGCGAAGACATAACCGCAGATGAACGTAGAGAAGGTGGAGACGGAAATGATGAAGATAACCAACCAACCAAGCACCAACAGCAACAACAATCAGCACCAATCATCATCAACGGAAGAGATTTCAAAGAGGTCACTTCCTTCACTTATCTGGCCACGAAGCACGGCTTCAATCACAGACAGTCGGACATCACGGATGAAGATGTCAAAGTCAGACAGACAGCCAGAATTGAAAAGGCAAGATACGCCTTCATCAAACTGAAACCAGATCGCAAATCTTCTGCTTTTACTCAGCCAGCCGCCAGCATGAACAACAAGATTAGGATTCTGTTCAATACGAATGTCAAGTCAGTCAGTCAGTCACTTCTTCTATACGGATCAGAAACTTTCACTGAGCACACGTCACAAAAAGCATTTCAAACAGGCCACAACAGACTTTTATCAACAGCTGCCACCTTCGCTGGCTGGCTCCATACTGAAGATCAAATGGCCGGCCGGCTGGCTGGCCAGGGAGAATTAGCAAGAAGAAACTATGGCTGGCAAAAAACCAACCGTGCAAGAGTCGATTACTCAACAAATATGTAGGAGGAAATGGAGATGGATCGGTGATACGCCAATGAGGAGGCAGTCAAATGACATCGCGCTCAAAGCAGGCCATCATTCGAGTGGAATCCCTATGGGAAATGACAAATGGAACATGTGTCCTAGGGTGGCATGGAGGAGATCGTGTGAGGAGGAGACTAGAGACTATGGGAAATCAAGAGCCAAGCTGAAGAGGATAGCAGAAAATAGGACAAAGTGGAGATGTGTCGTTGAAGCCCTATGTCCCACTCCGAACCCAAGGGAATAAAAATTATTATAATAACACTGCAATTTGACTCAAGAGATTTCAAGCTCCCACCATGACATAATTCATCATTGAAGAAAAAGTTATTTACTATTAGAGAAAGACATTTTTTTAACACTTATCATAAACAGCTTAATTCTCAGCATCACAATTTTTTCGCCTAAGTATCATTGACTGAAAAGTTTTAAATAAAAGATTATAACATGATTCATTATAAATCACAAACTGGAGTGTTTTAAATTCTACTGACAACAAATTTTAAAAATGGCGCCATATGCGATAACGTGATCAGTAAAACAACTACAACAACAACAGAATAAACGAAGTATTGAACAGAATATAACTGCTTGAAAAGTGGGTAATTTGTTTTGTTTACATACTGTTATTTATTGAGTTTTTAGTTGTTTTTTTAAGAAATAAATAAGTAACTGTATATTTGAGGTATATTAATCATAAGGTACGGTATACCTAGAGAATGAATACACGTGTACATATTTATATATATATATATATATAGGTACTTAAGTTTACCTAAAGTGTACACACATATGAACGCCATTCATGCATGCATGCATAGCATAGCATAGTCATATGCTTTCCAATGTTGTAGTAAATAAAGTGGGGGAAAATATTTAGAGAAAAAATAAACCACTTAAGCATTCTTCCCATTGATATTAGAATTATGCTTTTCTGTGTATTGTATCTACCTACCTACCTACCTACCTCTGAAAAGGATTCACATGGCGTACTAGAAAACTTAAGTAATTTATAATTAGTATGAGTATTCAGGATTCAGTTGACTAGTACTGCATTATGAGACGCACTTAATGTGTAAGTGTAGAATTTGGGCACTGTATATTGTAGAATGTAATTCCTCATTAGATAAGTTTACTTTAAATGTCACACACACACACAAACATGGTGATGATGGTGTATTAGTAACTGGATGACAAGGTTTCGAGCTTTAGTTATTGTCACTTATAATCGTAGCAATGTATTATTCACACGGCTTCACAATATGTCTTATATACACTTTAAGAACACAATATTCAGCGAAGAGACTCTTTTCAATGAATTTATTATCAAGCTGTACAATCGTACCTTGCTCCACAAGAGCAGGTGAACTGATAGATGCACATGGAGGCGGCCAGACGGGGGAGCTTATCTTTTACAGAGGTAGAGAACAACTTGCGGCTAGTGAACGTCACATGTAATTTTGCTGCAAAGAATGTCTTACTGACTGATTTAGAGAGACGATTTTTGAGCATATCTGAAGCAGGGTACATTGGCCATAGTCAGAGGACGCTTTCCACACGTATACGAGAACATATTCAAGCATGGTTTTACAAGGGAGAAAGGAAGTGTGTGCGAAGCTACATTTTGGAACACCTGATCGACTTCTGTCACTCTGTTAACCCTGACCATGATTTTAAGATCATATATAGAATCCATGCTAACTTTCCGCGTTTTCTTCGTTACAGATTTCTAAAGACAGCTGAGGCCTTGACGATTCATGACCTAAAGCCAGCCAGACCTTTGTGTACAAAAGAAGTATGTACAATCCCTACTTCTGCCTTGGCCGTAGAGGGATAGACATTCATTTATTTTGTTTATTTAGTTATTCCATGTACTTTTCCCTTATTACTACGATTATTACTAATATTATTATCATTGTTACTATTACTATTCTCACTCTGAATCTTTTCCACTTGACCCACTTGACATTTTAAACCCAAAATTATTAATTTTTATATTTTTTATTTTTACAATATTAAATTCTATCTTATCAAATTTCACACCGTGTTATGCAACATTTTATATTCGTCTACTGATCTTATAATTATGTACCCCTTTCCAAAATTCTATACACCTTATGTATTATTCTATATATGACATTAATTGTTTTGTTACTTGACATTTAACTATGATTATATAACCACAAATATTTTAATTGCATTTCGTACTACTATTATTATTATTTCATGTATTCACACCTTTGACCTAATTCCCTCACCGGATATAATTTCTTTAAAAAAAAACCATATATGTACGATTGTACAGATTGATAATAAATTCGTTGAAAAGAGTCTCTTCGCTGAATATTGTGTTCTTAATGCTACAATGGGAATTATTAAATTATCAAATACACTTTCTCTAAATCCACCTACCCTTTGTTGTTTGACGCCACTTTCCATATCGCCGGTATATAGACTCTGCATCTTTCTGATTGCACATGTGCAGTGTTGAATGTCGATGAACAAAGATTCAGTGATGATTAACCTCCCTCTCTCTCTATCTTTCCATCTAACCATATTACTTTTTAAAAGGCTCACCCTGAGTTCGTCTACTTACCTATTGCTGAGGCTGGCTGTTGCGATCTACATTAAGAAACTTGACTTATGTATCCAAAAGAAGAAGTTGGTTGGTTGTTTCAGACACTGTCCTTACCTTACCTTGGCCATCAATCAAGGTTTTAATGATCCTCAATTTGTTGTTGTGGAAATTTACCTGATTTTATTTGATATTCTATTTGCTATTATATTTAAAAGAATGGATACTGAACAAAGAATACTCTTTTCGATAACGCCTTCTTTATCAGGCTCTACAGTTACATATATACATTATAGTGAGTGAATGAATTAGTGTTATGAACAACATTAATGCTGTTCAAATAACATCGAATCAATAACAATAATACCAGTGGATAACAACTCAGTAGCATCAACATAAAATAAGCTGGATGTCACAAAAATCAGGAAAGATGATATTACAAATTCATGAATTTATAGTCTCTACTGAAGACCAGCCAGGGCAGTAGCAGGGGCTTGCCAAGCTTGCTTCTTTTGAACACAGAGCACTGGTTGTTTGAGGTGAATTGCAATAGCCTCTGCTGTTTGGAGCATTCGGTGCTTCGATAATTTTGGCAATTTATTTGGTACCCGGTGGATTATAGAGAAGGATTCTTCTACACTGGCTTTGTGACCGCTTTGCACCAGATGGTCTAATATCGAGCTGTTAATAATTTTAACTACACCTTTACTTAGCCATAGTGAGAGATGTTCTCAAGCACGAAAAATCAAGTTCCTAGAGCAACGGCCAATATAACTCGCTTCACCACAAGCTCACTTGAATTGGTAGATACAATTGGAAGTGGCTAATCCACGTACTTCATCTTTCAGTCGAGGAATCACCATCGGTTGGCAAGTATTTTCTCGCTGTGCCACCGACGCTCTTATAGAACTATATTTAGGGAATCATCAGTAGTACGCACCCACTGAGGTTCAAACCCAGGACCTTCCGGTTACGAGGCAAGCTCGTATACCATTCAGCCATTGGGACTTATATTTGGATGCTTATTATAATTTATGTATCTTTCATGAACTGTAATTCCACTGTGATCTTACTTAACAAATCGATATTATTTTAAAAAAGACACTAATATTGAAATTGACTACTATTCTAGAATATTCTGTGTATATAAACATACATATATAATTGTAGAACCAGAAGAGAAAATTATCGAAAAGGATATTCTTAGCTCAATTTTTTTGTTGCTTTTCCTAGATGTCTGAACGAATATTTTCACTATATTGAAACCTTAGAGTAGGTGCTCCAACGGTAGAATGTAACTGCCAACCCAGCACTTGGTCAGGGTTCGACTCCCAACTCTCACATCTCTAAGCGACGTGTAGTTTCACTAGTCGATAATAACCCCAGGAAAAAAGAGGAGGTTGGCAGGGAAACTAATATCCCCCCCCACTGTTACTGAAACTTCTCAGCTTCAAAACCCTGTGTTCCACTCGGAATGAAAGTATTTTTGAAAAAAAAGTAACAAAAACTTTAGCTACAATTAGTCTAGGACTCTATGCTGATAATCTCAATTTCCCATCTCAGTCAATTGATTTAATGATTTTTTTTCAACACCCTACTCATTACAATATTATTTTCTGACATTCTCCCATCACGAATACAGAAGAACACACCAAACTGGATACATTTACAGCAGCTGAATCCTTCCATATTTTCGATTCATCCAACAACAACAACAAGAACAACAAAAAAGAAGAACTGGGATACCTGTCCCTCTATCTATCTCTCTATCCTTTTTTCTCTCCCAGTCTCAAGTTTAACCGTAAATAGACATACCTTAATTTTACTCAATTGTCAAAGTACTTTGACACGTGAATATATGTGATGGAGTAATAGACAGTTCGCTTACGACTACAGACATTCAAACTGTTAACACATTGTCAACTAATAAAATAATAGGCTGGTTAATTGACTGCGGACGAATCTTCATACACATATATTAATCAAAAATAAGGAAAAATTGAAAAAAAAAAACTATACGACACTAGCCCCACCAGATGAGTCCTATTCACCGCCTTCAAGCAGCGAGGGGATTTTTCACATAAGTGGAAGGGCGAATGAGAACATCTAGCCCTTACGAATGGATTGGTAGACACACTCTCCTACCTACGGGAGCTAAAAAAAACCCTGACTTGAAACCTTTGAAGTAGTACATCGGCCCTAGGATCCTAACGGATTGAATGGTGTCTTACGTATACCTAGTCATCGCTTTCCTCGACAATGGGCAATGTTAGCTGATATAGGGTCAGGCTGGAAAACAGCTAGCGGCGGTCAAACCAAAACATGGCTTCATCAGTCAATGAAATCTACAACAGTTAGTCTAAGCCACGTAGGAAGATGTAGACTTCCTGGTTAGGGTCCTCGGGACGGTAAATACCAATAGTTGGAAGCAATCGGTGACATGGCTCAAAATTGTTCTCAATGGCGTAGATGCATCCACTCCTTGTGACTTAAAATACCCAATGAAACTATATTGTTCTTCGTTATTACTATTCCTTTGTATCACACCTCAACTTACTGTCTATATTATGCATTTCTTCTACTTTCTTCCCTTGCTTTGTGTGCTACATGTGGGGAGTGTGGCGACTTGAACTGCCGCACATATGTGCAAAGTTCTATGTCGAAAACAGACAGACAGACAGGTGTATAGTGGGGACGCAGTTCCTGACGCTACTCTGCTGCCATGTGGGACCAACCTGCTGCTACCGTCTGGATGTCCGGATAGTATCCCAGCCCTCGTTCGCACAGACTATGAGACAGTTTTGTGTGGTGCATCTCATGGTGTCAATAATGTATCAAAATATAATTTACTAAAGTACATATGTGTCACAAAGACGTAATTAATTTACTCCATGGAAACAACCAAGTTAGCAGTGAACTCGGCAGCAAGTTGAATATTACAACTTAGTTGGTGATGAAGAACAGTGACATCCAAGACGTGTGTTTCATCCTATTTAGGACTCGTCAGCTAGATATACCTGTGCACTAATCTTCGTCACTGGTGATGTCCCTCACTGAGACTCGAAGCTAGTCAGTACCCATAGCTTCAAAAGTAAAAAGAACTATCCACTAAACCATTGGACTATCTTAAGACATTGTCGATGTGTGCATTTTTAGCAGTTGACATGTCAACAGAGACCGGGTTATTTGGCTCCAAAAAAAACCAATCAAAGGGATTAAGAAATAATAGCTTCAACACATTGGATTCTATCCTAGTGCAGTGGTTGAATGGTCGATGAGATCACTTTGTAACCTCAAAGTTCTGGGTTCGACCCCTGGTAGGGGGGTCATGGGTGTGTACAGTTGAAGAGTCCCAAATAAATGGAAACATCTGTCTTTAATGGTACCCTAACTTAAATTAGTTCGTTATCAATCTTGACATAAAAAGAAGACGTGCTTGCTAAGGAAATCTTTTCGATGAATCATTTTTAAAAGCTGTTTTATAATCGCATTTAATAAAACCAATCAAATACTGGTAACTATGTACTGCAAAATGTCTTAAGTATTGTTAGGCATAAGAGAAAATGTACAAATAGAAATCTCTTTACGCGACGATAACGTTATAAGCAAAAATGGATATCCACTCAGATGTATCGATAGAATCATATGAGAAAATCTGTCGTCACTCAAAGTTGAAGTTTCAACTTCTCAAAAGAAAACTCTCTTCTTAAGTATGAGAAAAAAGAAACGGTGACATTGAAGAAGAGACTCGTAAAAGCCACCTTTGAAAGTGTCTTGAAGTGACATCTCACGCAGCTACCTTAAGAATTACATTCTCCAGAAGACAGTTAATCTAGTTATACATTAAAGACAAACAAACAACTTCAGGCCATCTCAGTGTGTATCTATCAGTCACTTCTTCCTGAGGAACAAGATAACATCACTCGTACCTAACCATAGGTCCGACAGCGTATTTTGAAATACTTTTCAGCGTTTTAATTGGACACTAGTCAGTAACTAGTGTAAGGTGTCTAGTCCTATCTTTGGTGCAGACTACATTCTATCAGTCAAGCTTGCAATATGGCCATGCCATTCTAAGCATCTCGCCATCACGGTGCACCATGAATTATTGTTGTTAGATGGTTGGAGGTGATCGGCCACAGGAAGCCTTACCCAACTTAGGTTTCGTACTAGTTGGCACTCAACAGTCAGTCAGCAAGGTATATCTGCAACCTCGAAAGAACTCATGTCCCTTCTGAAATTAGATGATGCGTCACCCATTGAGTGCTGCAGTCAGAGACATTACCACTGAGCAATTCGGTCGTCTTGAGATTGACCTCCTGCAGGACTGTATTGGACACTAGTTAGTAACTAGTGTAATGTGTCTAGTCCTGTGTTTGGTAAGGGTTCCAATCTCAGAAGGGACATGAGTTCCTTCAAGGTGTTAGATACGCCTTGCTGACTGCCTGTTGAGTGCCAACTAGCACGAAACCTAGTTCGGGTAAGGCTTCCTGTGGCCGTTTACCCCCAATTATATAATATCTACTTTTCAACCTGTTTAACCAGAGGATAAAAGACGAATATCAATAGTTCTATCCTTAAGCATCTTGTCAACGTTAGACATCCGGCACCCCTGTATGAATGCTTCACAATGATCCACGAAGAGGAATCACTGGCTATTGAGGATCTTAAACCAGACCTCTGCATTTGCTAGCTAGCTTGTTCAAACTCAGTAACCTGGATCAGACCTTTTTTATGCACCACGGTCTACGAGTTACACACTAATTATGTGAGGATTGATAATGTGACTATCACCAGTATAGGTAGGTGGTGAGCGGGACTCGAACTCGTGACCCAACAGTTGAAAGTCAAGTGCTTAGGTCAGTGAATCACATTTATTTAAAAACCTAACCGTTTTTCTACTCTTTTTTTGTCCATTTTTATACATTTAGATTGATTGGTGCATTTTTCTTACGCTCATTACGTAATAACCACTTGCCTTTTGTATACCCGCTTGTATATTTCCTCACATCATCAGTAAATGATTGGCAAAATGAGTCATCGGACAGAAAGTTTTTCCACTCTGTTACGCCTACTTTTTGGTTATAGCTCGATGTAGGAATTTCAAGTTCATTGTAGAACTTCAACACAGAACAAAGAAGCCTTAATCACTATCAACGGGAGAAATTTAAAGTCAGTCACCTAGGCAGCATTGTTCCAACTAAAGGTGGAGTGGAAAATGATGTTAAAACCAGAACCAGAAAAGCAAAACAGAAAACAAACAAACCGAGCAGTAGCACTAAGTAGTACAACAAAAAAAGACCTAAATGATGAAATAAGACAGATAGAAGAAGAAGAAGCGTTGGTGTTAAACAACTATCCCTATAAAATTTAATAGGAAGGTCGAAAAAGGCCAAAAGCAAAATAAAAATAATTGTGAAACCAGTAATGATAACAAAAATAAGAGAGAATATATAAGGCATCTACTGTTATACCATATAAGGAGGGGACATCTGAAACCCTACATAGGATTCTTAATAAAGCAGGAATTACAGTTGCATTTAAACCTGCAAACTCACTCAGGGACAAGCTCTGTAGGCTGAAAGACCCGGTGGATCCAATTAGACAAAATAATATAATTTACAAAATACCCTGCAATGACTGTGAGTTGCGTCAACTACATAGATCAAACTAGTAGATCAGGAATAGTCAGATTGTCAGAACATAAGAATTTAGCTAAGGTAAGAATGGTTGACCCAGAGAAGATAAGTAATTTAGAAAAAAGCTCGGCAATTGCAATGCATGCATTAACACACAACCACACAATATGGTGGGAGAAAGTTAGAATTCTAAAAAGTAATCTAGGTAGGTGGAGAAAAAGATTGATTACTGAATCCCGCCTGGTTCATTGAGTCTACACCCAACACACAAAAACGCAATGCATATACCCGCAGTATGGAAGATATTATTATTACCAGTCAGTCAAATCAGAGGAGGATAATAAATAATCTTAAAATTCTATTTCAATTCAAGCACATCACAACGTGCTGACTATAAAAACACTCGTCTGATTTCCCATCTGATTGTAATTGATCAATAACACTCATATTATTATTTCTGAATGCACTTTATCCTATATTGGTTTTTTATTCACTCATGTATATAAATGAAGGAAAAAAAGTTGTGTGAGTAACTTGATATGATTATGAGCAGTAATAATTTGTGCTCGAAAAGTGGTCATCAGTTAATATTACTGTACCGTACAACACTGTGATTTATCAAAATAAAATCTTATCCATAATGGAGTTATACTCTACCACCACAGTGCCCAAGTTTTATTCTTATATCAATAAGCAAAACAGACCATGTGAAAATATGCTGCAGTTAGCATTACGAAAGAAAACAAGATTCGGATTCTCAACACAACTATCAAATCAGTAACTTTCACATAGTTCAAAGACTGTACAGTATGAAAAGCACTTATAACAGACAACTGTAGCAGACTTCCATCGACAGAGTTGTCTTCGCTCCATCCTGAAGATCATATGTATAAGTGGAAAGGATTATAGTAAAAAGAAACTCTGACAACAAACCAACCAATAATCTATCGTTTGACAAATATTCAGAAAGTGATGCAGGTTGATTGGATATATACGATACGCGGAGAAGATCATCGAATGACATCACACGCTAAGGCAGGCCGTCAAGTGAAACTTGTGAATGCGAAAAGACAGTGACTGGCGGGAGATTACCTTGAAATGGTAGAGGACGAAAGACTTGATAAAGGAAATGTTTATTTGCAATTTTGTATCTCTATATCTAGCTTAATTATGTACACCTTATCTACAACGCACCATTTGCTGTTGCAAAGATCTTCCATGCGGTACTATTTTTAACTCCATTATGGATAAGATTTCATTTTGATAAATCACACAGTGTGTTATACAGTGTGTTATACCAGTTCCACAAGTAATGATAACATAAATAAGAGAGAATATAAGTCATCCACTGTAATACCATATAAAAAGGGGACATCTGAGACCCTGAGACGTAGGATTCTTAATAAAGCAGGAATTAGGGTGGTGGCGTTCAAACCTACAAACTCACTCAGGTATGACAAACTCTGTAGTTTAAGGACCATGTTGATCCAATGAAATAACATAATATAATTTACAAAATACCTTGCAATGACTGTGAGTTAAATCAACTACATAGGTCGAACTAGTAGATCGGGGTAGTCAGATTATCAGAACATAAGAATTTAGCTAAGGGCAGATTGTATTTGATTGATAACACTCATATTATTATCATTATTTCTGAATGTACATTATCTCATATTGAATTTTATTCCAATATCTAATCGATTCCACACATGTATATAAATGAAGGAAAAAAGTTGTGTGAGTAACTTGATATGATTATGAGTGGCAATAGTTTGTGCTCGAAACGTGGTCATCAGTTAATATTACTGTATAACACACTGTGTGATTTATCAAAATAAAATCTTATCCATAATGGAGTTATACTCTACCACCACAGTGCCCAAGTTTTACACTTATATAGGTACTATTTTTAGCTTTCCTTTCACGTCACCCATAAAATGGACTCACACAAAAAACTTGGAGGATCTGGACTTCGCCGATGGCATATGTCTGATTTCCCACAAACTGGAGGATATGCAAGTGAAAAGCAACAAGTTGGCAGAAGAAGCATCAAAGATAGGACTTCAGGTGAACATAGATTAAACAGAGGTAGGTGATGAAGATTCCCGGGCAACACCACCAACAGCAACAACAACAGACAACAATCAGCATAAATGGGAGGAACCTGAAAGAAACAACCTCTTTTACCTACCTACTGGGAAGCATCGTTTCAACTACAGGCAGACGGAACTGACGAGGATATCAAAGCAGTGAGGATCGGGAAAGCAAGACAAGCTTTCATTACTCTCAAGTCTGTGTGGAGGTCAACAGCACTCAGCATCGAAAATAAGATCCGGATTTTCAACTCCAATGTGAAGTCAGTGCTACTATACGGATCAGAGACTTGGTGCGTCATAAGAAGCATCTCAAACAAACTACAGACCTTCATTTACAGTTGTCTTCGCTCAATACTCAAAATCAGATGGCCGGCCAGAAAATATCAGCAATAGAGATATCTGGGAGCGAACCAACCCAGGAGGAACCGATTGTGAAACAAATATGCAGGAAGAAATGGCGGTGGATTGGCCATACTCTGTGGAAACCATCAAGTGACATTACTAGACAAGCCATTGCTCGAGTGGAACCCGAAAGGGAAGTGGCGAGTCGGTCGTCAGTGCGAGGGTGACTTGGAGGAGGTCATGTGAAGAGGAGATGAAACCATGTGGGCAGAAATGGAGCCAGGTGAAGACTCTAGCAGAGAACCGAACTCAATGGAGACGCACGGCTGAAGCCCTATGTTCCTGTAGGAATTAAAGGATATAATAATAATCATAATAATATATCTCTCCACAACACTGTATCACTTACTATCTCTGACATTAAATGTATCTCATTGATATTTGTTGATTTTTATTCCGATGAACATCTCTTTATATACATATACTACTGATAAGATTTATCAGTAGTACTCGCCTCAATGTAGAGGAGGAAATGAAAGCTTAAAGGGGGGTTGCAATTGTGTAAACAACTCAAAAGGACTGAAGACAATGGAATAAAGTGAAGATGTCCTACTGCTATTATTATTATTATTATTATTTTTATTAATATGGCAATCAAGTCATTCTTTTATTAACTCATTGTGAATAATAAACAGCATGGGATGTAGGCTCTTGTGTTGCTGGTTCTTTTAGTTAATAAAACACTCAAACAGAACTGACAGTTAATCCACAAGAGCACGTAATTACCGAATTGGTTTTAGAAAATAAACCAAACAGGGGGAACCACACACACATCAAATTAAATTCTATCATATATAAAAGATACACTCCATGCAGGCGCCTATCACACACAGCGAGAAAGAGGGATGGAGGAGGTGTACACGACATATAAATATATTAACACACTCACTCACTCACTCACTTACCACAGCATTAGCATTCAATCGATTCATAATTGAAGTGAGTATATGATAGGTGTCATATGATTCGATAATAATAAACTTGAGAAATAGCCTAATCAATAGGGGTTCAGTTAAACGACGTAAAAATAATTCCAAGTAGGCAGTAGCAGCGATCACTTCATCCATAGCACTCTGAAAAATTCAAAGCAAAAACACAAAGCACAAAATAAATTCACTTAATCATTAAGTAGATATTTAAAAAAAAGAACGAAAAACGAAAGAGAATACATGAGAAAGGATGACATAGCCAAGTACAAAGTTGTTATTGTGCTATCGTGTGTATGGTTTCTTCTCTTATACTCCAAAAGTTTACCGTTGAAATTAGATCTCTCTTCTCGATATACTACTGACTGATCGAGATAAGTAGTTGTATACCAACCATATCATATCATCAACCAGTAGTGATTGATGTAGATGTGACTCAATGCAAATACCAGAGATATGTATGGAACATAATATTACCACCACTCAGTCAAATCAGAGGAGGATAATAAATAATGTTAAAATTATGGGTAAGATTTTATTTTGATAAATCACACAGTGTTGTTATACAGTAATATTAAGTGATGACGTTTCGAGCACCAACTATTGCTCATAATCATATCAAGTTACTCACACAACATATATAAATGAAGCAAGAAAGTTACGTGACTAGTACCTTGATATGATTATGAGCAGTAATAATTTGTACTCGAAACGTGGTCATCAGCAAATATTACTGTACAACACTGTGTGATTTTATCAGAATAAAATTCTATCCACGATGAAGCACAGATCTACACTATTGTGTAGAAACAATCGTCATCCTGAAGAAACAAACTCTTATCATTCTAAAAAACAAAGATTATTCCATTAAAGCATTTGGTCTGTAGTCGATTCCCCCTGTTATAAGAAGACTACTGTCAATGTTAGTGAACATTGAGCGGTGTTTCTTTCCATATTAGTTTGTTAATTAAATATATCACACACAGTGTGAAACAGTATTCCTACTTACTGGATAACAAAGTTTCAAACACAATTCATCACTGTTCATAATCATACTTTGAAACTTGAGTTTTATAGTTTTCTTTATTCTTCCCTATTTGTCGTACGGGTAGTAGAATTCTCCAGATGTCCAGATGGATGGACAGCTGTTGAATCATTCCTATTGCAGGCACGTATTTGCAGTTGATTTGATAAACAAAACTTCTGTTATCAATCTCTCCCTATACCCTGTGACATTAGATTTTAAAACTGTCATCCTATCCCATCATCCTATTGTGTGGTTGTGTGTAACTGCATGTAGTGCTATAGCTGAACTATTCTCTAGATTTCTTATCTTATTCGGGTCAACTAATCTAGATTTTGCTAGGTTTTTATGCTCCACTAGTCTGACTGACCCTGTTCTACTACTTTGACTTATATATTTGACCTGACAATCATAGCAGGTAGGGTATTAGATAAACTAAGTTGTTTTATTTAAAAGGCTCCACAGGATCCTTTAACCAACAGAACTTGTTTCTAATTGAGTTTGTGGGTGGTTTGTATGCCAGCCACCTTTATTCCTGCCAGCATTGTTAAAAATTCTGCGTAAGGTGGTTTCCGAGGTTCCTTCTTTGTATGAAATTACTACTGATGATTTAAATTCCTTATTGTTGGTGTTGTCATTATCCTGTGCATGTTTAACAATCTTGTCGTCATTAATGTTATTATTATCACTATTAAGAAAATAAAAGACAAATTCATCAGCGAAGAAAATTTTCTTTATCGACGAAATCATCTTCACAGGCTGGCTGTACAGTCATATTTATATTTACCAAAAATGTACAGTAGTCTATTATTGAGTAATAGCACGAGTGGGGTGACATAATTGATAGAATCCCTCAGAAGTGGCTTTAACAGTAAAAAAAAATAAAATTTGTAAATCACGTGGTACTTAACGACACACAGGAAGAAAGAGTTAGAAATTTGAAAAGATTAAAATTGCTATTGAGTGAGAATAAAGGCAGTATTTGAGTGTCCACTTAACAAGTGTAAAGAGGGTGTGAAAATGTACAACAGTGAACATATGAGATTGATAACAGTGAATTAATTATTAAAGCAATAGCAAACTGAAAATAAAATTGAAAATTAAAAAAGGAAAAGATAAAAATCAAAACTTTTCTTACAGGGAACGACTGGTGAAGAGGTTAAGAGCAAGGTAGAATAAGAGACTGGACAAATTGGATATCACATTATCTATATCACGACTATTATTATTTATTTTATTTTTACATTTTCCTACATACTTCCTGATTAATTTATCAGGGTAATTATTACGTTTCAAAGCTTCTATCATACACCTCACTTCCTGTCTTAGATTTTCCTTGGTACTACTTAGTCACTTAAACATTTGACCAGTACTATTTTGGTGAAATAATAAAAGAAACAATATCACAGACTAAATAAGCCATAAGACCAAAAAAAAGTTAAATTCTAAGTGTCATCAGAAAGCGAACAGTACCAAAAACAAATTAACGACTGATGATGACAAAGGTCGTCGACAGAGACAATCAATGAATATCATTCATGGGGAATTCAAATAAATTCAATTCATGCCAGAGTTTCCGCTGAGTATGTTGCCTACGCAGACAATGGAAGCTTAGCAATTATAAACCAACACTCAGTTTAGACAGAACTCAACCACATCAAGATGAAATTATATACATCATATCATATTTATTTAATTCGATTTTGGATTTTCCCGTCGATTGATTGGACCCCGAAGTGCTCCTCTGTCTCAGGTTGACATGTCGGGTCCTTGTGCGTGGATGCTTCGACGACGATTTCTGGTCATGTAACTTGAAGTCAGTTGCTGTGGGTGGTGACTAGCAGTGGAATCCAGGATGCGCATTTGATCCTATTTGGGACTAGTTGTTAGCTGGATGTACCTGCATTCCACAGTGAGTGATGATTTTCCCACCGAGGATCGAACACAGTGGCCATAGTTTCAAACGAGTTGAAGACATGAAAAGGTTGACTGTTTTTGATCATAGATGTCTACGATCTCTTTCTCACGTTAGGTGATATATTAAGGTAAGTAATGGTGACGTTGGTCGTAGAGTATTGGGCAAAGAGGGAATATCAATCGACGAGGCTATAAAGTTATATAGATTGAGGTGGCTAGGTCACGTGCTGCGCATGCCTAACCATCGCCTCCCCCGACGGACGGGCATTACTAGCTGATATAGGTGCAGGTTGGAAAAGAGTAAGTGGTGGCCAAACAAAACATGGCCTCATCAATCCATGAAATCCCTGACAGTAAAACTGAGTCAGGTAGGTAGGGAGATGCAGACTTCCGGGTTGGGGCCCGCCCTCGAGACTCTAAGAATCAATGAAGGCTGGAGACAATAGGTGACACGGCTCAAAATCGTTGTCAATGGCTTACGCAGATGTATTCAGTCTCTGTAATCTTTCATATTCCTTCCTACCATTACTCATTCTGTTTCACTCTTATACTTGTCAAAACTCTACTGATTCTCTTCACTCATTTTCTTGTGTGCTATTTGGAAGGTGGCAACTCGAAGTGCTGCACTTCGGTGCCAAGTTCTATGTTGAATCCAGACAGACAGACAGATAGATAGATTGAAATGCCAGACAAAGCGTTATCCACTAGACCACTTCGGCGACGAGAACCACCTCTTGTGCAACAGCTAATATTAATTATTTAATTCAATTTTAGATTTTCCCATCGAAATGCACATCCTGGATTCCACTGCTAGTCACCATCCAACAATTCACTTCTAATTATATGATATTATACATTATACGGCGAAGATATTCACTAATCCAGTTAACTGTGAAACGTAGAATGGTGTTATTTAACTTGTACAAAAGTTTCTTTTTACATTACATAAAAAACGCTACAACGACAACAACAACAACGGAAAAGGGCGCAAAACACACCCCCACCCCCATACACTCACTTGATGTAATGCAGATCCTAAAACTGGAATCAAGAATCCAGAATGAATAAAATGCAATAATTGATCACGAACATGCGGATGTGCAATCTAGAAGAGAGAAATAAAAGTAATTCTAAAGTAAAGTAGAATTAAAAGAATCGACATTATACGATACTCACGTGATGTGAACGACTTTTTAGATTTTGGTCACTGACCAACTTATCAGTGTGAAAGAACCATTGAAACCAAAATACCAGGGGACACTGAACGGCTGCATTTGTCCAAGTTTAGAACTCTTCATCAGCACACACCTGTCATTTACAGATTACGACGTGAGTAGTACATTACCATTTAAGAAATGGCGATTAGCTTCCGAATCAGTGATTGAATGATCAATGAAATTGTCTCAGAACATAAAGATCTTATTTTCAATAATCTGGTGTGACTATAAGTGTACACTACTAAAGTGTCCTAAACTATGACATGTTCATTGTCGCCTGATTTCAAATGGTTCTTCAATTAGTGTCGGTTCGCAACTAAAGTTACACAGAGGTGCGACAAATTCCGACAAGTCAACGCCGCTATAAACGACTCAGTACGGTCGAGGTTGGATAAATTTTCGCCTTCCTCTTGAAATGCCCCCATGTTGCCACGCGTTCATAACGTCTGCCAAGTAAGTTTTATTCACTGCCTTTACAAGGCGGGAATGTTCCTCATAAAAGTGAAAGGGTGAATGCGAACAACTGGCACTTACAACTGGGATGGTGAACCATGTAGGTCTACCTATGTGGAGGTGGGAGTCATTGATTCCAAACCTACGGTGTATATGGGGTTCCATAATCCGAACAGATCGAAAGACCTTTAGGCCTAATTTGGTCACCAGAAACCATGAGAACGTGGCTCCTCACGCCGCTCCACTGTCTTGTAGGTGAAATTTCAAGTCAACAGCTCAAGGAGTAATCTCTTTGTATTGAACATCCGGACAGTATCCCAGCCCTCACACAAGCTAAGAGATTTTGCGCAGCGTATCTCTTGAAGCTAACAGTCGAATATTAAACCAGTTCACAATAATCGGCATGATGCATTCGAAATTTGTAACACATCTAAGATTTGCAGGCTCACCATTCAACTGTCAAAGTAGTAGACTTTAATAGCAAAAGTCATTTAAAGCATGAATAATTCACGATAAGAGAAAATTGTTGAATAGTAACCGATTCAACTGCGTATTCACCACTGCTGATCGATAAAATTTTGTCAACAATTAAAAACTAGTTCCTGTAAACTGCAGCCAGCCAAGTGAGAGGCTACGTAGAGTTGTCGTCTAAAGTGATGACAACTAGTGGTATCCGTCAGGATGCCCACTATCCCCATTTCTCTTTCATTTTCATCATAGGCGTACTAATGAACTTAACCCTAACAGACTTCACTGACTCAGGGATTCACTTGTTACTAGTCAAAAACCTTGGTGACTTAGAATATGCACATGATATAGTACTCCCTCCTAGGTGAAGGTGCTGATGAAATACAGCAGAGTCTTCTGAACACCTTGAGCTAAGCAGCAATCTTCGAATGTTTGGCATGCGATTTGCACGATCCCGTCAAATGTAAGATGATGCTACACCAATGGACTGGACTATACTGACTCCTAGCTTAGAAATAGGGAGTAAAGTGGTCGGTAGAGCGCATTGACCACTTCATTTATTTGGGAAGTTGCATCAGCCAGTTGATAGCTGATGAAATCTCAGCACGGATAGAGAAGGATCGTTTCGCGTATGTCTGCCAAACTACGCCATATTTGGCATAGTAGACGCGATATCATCCGGCTGGCTATCGACCAAAGGGCGTGTGTACTGCTCAGCAGTTCTTTCTGTCCTCCGTTATGGCTGTCTGTGAGTGAGACGTCGCCATTGAGAGTGCGAAGCCTGGCTAGCTGTTTTTGTTCACAGGTGCCTGCGTCCCATCTCCCGTGTTAAGTGGTATAATAAGGTGAGCAATATTGAAGTCAGGCGTCGAGTAGTAGGCCAGGTAAGGAGGGAAAATTAGTCGGTCCTCGGGATGATAAAAACCGATGATTCCTGGAGACAATTGGTTATATGGCTCAAAATCGTCGTTGTCAATGGCTGGAGCAGATGTCTTCACTCTTTGCGATTTGCCAGTCATATCCAATCAAAGTACTCTATTGTTCTTCAATATTACTATTGTTTTTCCGTCACTCACACTTGTGTTTATCATCTATCTTTTGAGTACGTCTTTAATCTCTTTTCTTCCTTTGTGTGGTACATGAAGGGAGTGTGGCAACTAGAACTGTTGTACATCAGTGAGAAGTTCTACGTTGAAATCGGTCAGTCAGTCAGGCAGTCACAGTGCTATATATTTGTAGAAATTCGGGACGATAATGTTGACCAATTTATTTTTCATACTTTCTGACAATTATCATCTGTACAACTTATATGTATGCATAGTCTGCAGGTAATAACTGACCTACCTGATAAAGATCCCGACTGTATCCACCACAAACTGTCCTACAACTTTCTATTAACCATCTTGGAATTTTTCTCATGGTCTTTGTATCTGTCTACTCTGGCAGCGAATCAACCAAGAACCTCACATCTAACAAATATGCATAAGGAAGTGGAAATGCATTGGATATACGTTGATGGAGACCCGCTAAGCGACAACTCGCGACAAGGAAGCCCTTCCCTGGAACCCCACTGGCTTATAACCAGCTGGGCATCGCAGAGTGACTTGGAGGAGATCGTGTCAAGAGGAGATGAAAGTTTATGGGTAATCATGGAGCCAGCTAACAAAAAGACTGCAGACAAGAGAGTTATACGACGGTAGGCCGCTTGAAGAAAGCCCAATGTTCCACTCAAAATTCAAGGGATTATTTATTGACAATTCCTACGGTTATTATCCCTCCATTGTCTAGGGAAAATCTAAATAATTAAACCCAGTTTCTCGACTTGCCACTTCTTGTCATCCCTTTCTTATTACACTTATGAAACAGTTTATTATTACGTAATTTTACTGATTATTTTCTGAGGCATAATTGTTTGGTAGGCACTTCATAAGCAGATTGATATCAGTAAGTAATAAACGCCTTAAAAGTAACATGCACTACTACTTATCTACTTAAATAAAACATCCATATACAACAACAAAAAATAGTGAGATTTATATCGATTTCATAACTGTGTGTTATCATCAAGTTAAAACTTGTGCATGGCTGACAGTGTCAGTCATCAATTCTACTTCAGTAAAAACACCAAAAATATATACAGAGAGAGTGGAGAACATGACTTTGTAGGTCTTGAAGCTGAGCCACACCTATTGATTGGAATTAGTTGGAAGTCAGTTGACCAGAGTAGACTTTACATGTATCAGGTTGGCTATGAGCTATGCCTGATTGACTAACTAAGCTTCAACACAGAACTTTGCACAGAAGTAAAGCAATTCTGTAACCGTGGAAGACGAGACAATTGGTAAAGGAATGTTTCAGGTTAGACGACGAATTGATGTCAGTTAGAGAACACTTGAAAACCAGCAGGGAGTACTGGACGGCTGTTTCGTCAACCTAGTTTGGGACTCATCGGTAGTACGCATCCATCACAGAGGGGGTTCTAACCCGGGACCTCCCGGTTACATGCAAGCAAGCTCGTAGACCATTCAACCACTCGGACCCGATTCAGCGGCCCCTACAAACTAATTCTTAAAAAGTAATCTGATGCTCGCTGGTTACAGGATGAAGTTGCCTGGAGTTCTAATGAGAAGTTATCACCAGTAGGGTCCACCCGGTAGGGAGTGAGGACAGATACTCGCCAGTAATGACAGCGACTGGTGGTTGCACCAAAATACTGAACTGGTAGAAGTTAGAATTCATATGCCATTGAGTCGGATTCCAGTGGCTGAATAGTCTAGCAGCTTTCCTTGTAACCAGAAGGTCCTGGATTCGGGCCCCCTGTGGTGGATGCGGACTGCAGATGAGTCCCAAACCAGTACTCCCTGGTTGGTTTTCAATGGTTCTCCAACTGATATCGATCCACGATCAAACTTGGAACAAATTCAATGTTATAACTGAAATTGAATTGAATAAATTCCGTTGCTACTTTGTTATGTCTGCGCCTGTTAATTACTATAACGGTAATGAACTCGACTGGTACGCTAATATGTCAATTTGTCCGTTGTACCTTCCGATTCACTGAGCCACGCAAATATCAAAAGACAAGGGTTGGTCTGTGACTGTAAGATACTGTATTGTATATCTACATCATATTTATATATTTATAGACAGAAGACCAGTAGTTCAGTGAAGAGTCTCTTTTCGGCGGCGAATTCATTTTCATAGCTGTACAATCGCAAATATATATGGTTGTTTTGTATGTGTGTGTGTACATTAAATTTGCCAAACGAAAATACAATTAGTAAGTTTTTGGTGGAATTACGTAGTACAAAAGGCGTTCAGATGAATTGGATGTTGATATAAGAGGGTAGTAACAAAAGTAATGAGTTGTCACAAACGATTGTCAAAGAAGAGTTACGTAATAACGTGAATAGTTTGATGAAAGAGTTGTGCTCAGGGTGTACATAGAAACAAAATAACATACGGAATTACACAAGAGTTTTAAGTAGTTAGAAAAATAAGCATACAAGCAAAAGTTAAGTCAAATCAACAGAGTTGTTACCATGATAGTAGAAGTGGTTGAATAATTTTCTTTTGTATGCATAGTTCTGCTTCTTCCAACTGAATGGCTAGGGCTTTTGCAATGCAAAGAAGACGGAAACGTACTGTCGCTGGTAGGTTGTTCTTCACTTTGTAGATTACTTTGAAGGATGAGGTGTTTTTTGAGATGGAATGACCACTAGTGACGAGATGTTCGATTATTGCACTCCTTATACGGCCACTACTTCCTTTCTGCAGCCACGCTGGATAGTGTTCTTTGACCTGTTTTGACAGGATGCGCGTCGAACGACCGATGTATCCGGCTCCACAGCAACAGGTGAACTGATATATACACATAGAAGTGGTCAGGTGCAGGATCTTGTCCTTTGGGCTTCTGCAAATCAGCGGGCGACTAGAGAACACTACTCTCAATGTTTCCGCAAGGAAAGTTCTCCTTAAAGAGATTCTCCTTCTAAGTAGGTCTCCTTTGAAGTCGAAATTTAAATATAAGGTATCTTTTTTGGCACGGATGCTGTCTTTTGCTTTTGGATTTTTTGTTTGATGTTTTTGTCTACGAATCTTGATGGGTAACCGTTTTGTATGAAGGTTTCTTTCAGGAAGTTTAGTTCTTCTTCCATGGTATCAGAGCTACAGATACGTCGAACGCGAGTGGCAAGAGATCTAATTAGGTTTCTTTTCCGACTGATTGGTACCCAGCTGTAGAAGCTTGTCAGTTGGCCGTTCCATGTGGGTTTCCTATGGATGGACGTTTCTAAAGTTCCGTCAGCTCTCCTTGTAAGTTCAACATCAAGAAAAGGGATTTTAGATTCGTTTTCAATTTCAAGAGTGAACTTTGTGGCTGGATGGCATTTGTTGAATATTTGCAGTAACTGATTGAGATCGTGACCGTCATCACAGATAATAAAGATGTCGTCCACATATCTAACATACAGTTGGAAATTGTCAATAGTTGATTTGAGTGGACCGTTCTCGATGCTTCCCATGAAGCAGTCTACTAGTAATGGGCTCAGTGGAGATCCTATTGCGATCCCATTTTGTTGTCTGTAAATAACCTCGTTGAATGTGAATTGTACATTGAGTGTACATCTCAGCAGTAGTTCTTTTAAACAAGTCGTCGGTAATCCGATGTTCAGCTGATTTTCGTCTATGTATTGACAAATGTGACAGACAGTTTCTGTGAGTGGAACGTTGGTAAATAGTGACTCAATGTCGAGGGAGAGCATATTTTTGTTCTTTACATTGATATCTTTGATGTGATCGATGAATTGGAAAGTGTAACGAAGTGAATAGTGGCACATTCGTTTTCGTACAGGTTCTAAAATTTCAGCTAGCCATTTCGCTATTGGATGGTACGGGGAACCTGACATATCGAGAATTGGACGAAGTGGGAGGTGGGCTTTATGTATCATTGGTAAGCCATACAGTTTTGGTATTATTGATCCTGTCGGTCGGATCTGATCATAGACTTCATGACTGATCAACTTTACGGTTTGCATTCTCTTAAGGACATCGGTGAGTTGTTTTTCAATCTGTTCTGTTGTTTCTTTCATTGGGTGGTTGCGATGAATTGATCTCACACACACACTAAATCACAACATGCGTCAGAAATGATAGATCAACACAGTAACTCCATCACAAGATAAATCACACGATTCGTGAGAAAGGATGATGATATACTATTTCATGCTGAGTCCTATCAATCAAACCCCATGCAAGAAAAAAAACTCTTAGAAACTATTACTGACAGTAAGTGAGACAGATCTCAAATGCCCAATTGATTGAGTGGAGTCAGAAGGATAAAGAACTTAACTATGACTTTATTGTAGCTTGATTCCACACAGTATTTTTGATACAAGTATGGAATTTTCAGCATGTGATATCGGTAGCCCAAATGTAGCAGGCCGACCATTGATATCAGGTGTGCGTCGACCGGGGATCGAATCCCGGACCATGTGCATAGTCGGCGAATGTCCTAACCGCTATGCCACCGACGCACATATTATCTTTTGATCTCTGACGAAATCCCACCACGGATACAGAGGGCTAGTTTCGCATATGCCAGTTTACGCCGTCTCTGGCGTAGACGTGATATCCGACTGGCTATCGACCAAAGGGCGTGTGTACTGCTCATCAGTCCGCTCCGTCCTCCTTTATAGCTGGCCGTGAGACCTGGCCATTGAGACTGGAAGACATGAAAAGGCCGGTTAGCTGTCTTTGATCATAGCTGTCTGCGTTCTATCTCCTGCGTGAAGTGGTATAATAAGGTGAGCAATATTGAGGTTAGGCGTCCAGTGCTAGGTAAGGAGGGGAAATCAGTCGACGAGACTGTGAAATTACATCGACTGAGATGGTTAGGACATGTGTTACGAATGCCTGGTCCTCGACAGTGGGCAATGTTAGCTGATATAGGGCCAGGCTGGAAAAGAGCTAACGGTGGTCAAACGAAAACATGGCACCAGTCAATGAAATCTACAACAGTTAGTCTAAGCGACGTAGGAAGGTGTAGACTTCCTGGTTGGGGTCCTCGGGACGGTAAGAGCCAATGGTTGGAAACAATTGGTGACATGGCTCAAAATCGTCGTTGTCAATGGCAGGCGCAGATGCATCCACTCCTTGTGACTTATGATTTCCAATGAAACTGTTTTGTTCTTCGTTATTACTATTCCTTTGTCTCATACCTCTGTTTACTGTGTCTAATATTCATTTCTCCTACTTTCTTCTCTTGCTTTGTGTGGCGACTTGAACTGCCGCACATATGTGCAAAGTTCCATGTCGAAAACACATAGACAGACATATTATTTTGTTTATTTTAAAGAAATAATTCGCCAGATAATTTAAGTTGTTAAATGTTGAATTAATCACCAGCATGAGAAATTAATTTCTGCATAATATTAAATGCATACATTTTTGTTAAATCTAGACGTCTAGGGAGGCGATGGTTAGGCATGCGCAGAACGTGACCTAGCCATCTTAATCTATGTAACTTTATAGCCTCTTCGATTGATTTTCCCTCTGTGCCCAACACTCTATGCCTAACGTCAACATTACTTACCTTATTATACCATTTAAGGTGAGAAAGAGATCGTAGACATCTATGATCAAAAACAGTCAACCTTTTCATATCTTCGACTCGTATTGGCCATGTTTCAGAGCCATAGAGATGGACGGAGAGAACTGCTGAGCAGTACACACGTCCCTTGGTTGATAGCTGGATGTCACGCCCACGACAGAGATGGTGTAAGTTAGCGAAAGCAGCCCGAGCTTTCTGGATCCGTGCTGAGATTTCGTGGCCAATCTGTCCGTTGGTGCTGATACAACTTCCCAAATAGGTGAAGTGGTCAACATGTTATATCACTTCACTCCCTATCACGTAGTCCAGTCCTGTAGCAGCATCTTACATTTCACAGGGGCGAATCGCATGCCAAACATACGAAGACTGTTGCTCCTCAAGGTGTTCAGAAGACTCTGCATTTTGTCAGCATCCTCCCCTAACAGGACTATGTCGTCTGCGTATTCTAAGTCCATAAGACTATTCCCTGGTAACAAGTCGATTCCTAAATCTTTAAGTTCAGTTAAGGATACTTCCATTAGCATATCTATGATGAAGTTAAACGGAAATGGGGAAAGTGGACATCCTTGACGGACACCACTGGTTGTTAACAATTCAGATGACAATTCTCCATAAGCCCTTACACAGCTACGTGAGTTTGAGTAGAGTGACTTGATTAGTGCAATGTACTTACTTTCTTGGCACTCGCTTCACAGTCAAACATTGCCATAGTACCTTCCGATTGACGGAGTCGAAGGCCGCCTTCAAGTCAAGAAATATGGCAATTGTTTGACGCCGAAAAGTGTGTCTATGTTCTAGGATCTGTCGGACAGTGAAGACCCCAAAGGTTGGTGGTTCTCGAACTACGTTACACCTAACAGATAGACAGACAGATTGATGTAGATCAGGTTCATTGATTAATTCAAGACAAATCACGTGATTGTAAAGTCAGGTAACAAGTCGAGAAGACAACCAACCAACCAACGCCAGTACATAGTGAACCCAAGGGATTTGCTAATTCTTCAGCGGTAAGTAATCATAGTCACAGAACGCAGAAAAAGTGACTTTCAAGTGTTGGTTTGTAGGGATTTGATTGATTGGTTACAGGATATCATCATGAGGTGATATTAGTTAGAGAACCATTGGAAAACCTGGGAGTACTGGACAGTTGTTTCGTCCTAGTTTGGGACTCTTCATCAGTACGCATTGATAGAGAATTTTAAAAAACCTTACCATACCATGAAGAAAAACAATGAAAGCTTCGCAAATAAACTAACCAGTTTAGAAACTACGGTAACTTGAAAAACCAAGTATGTTTTATTATACTGGATAGTGAGAGACAACATAGTAACAACTAAGGCACAAAGAGAGAAAAAACATCACGACAACAACAACAACGACTATGAGACAAACAAACTAGCTAGCTAGCTTACTCACTTACTTTAACTGTAAGATTACAAAAATCCAGCGTATGCAAAAACCGTCTCAGGTCGATTGAATGATTACTCTCCTTCTCTGTCAACTGATGCCATTCAGCACCGCCAACTTGTAATTCTAAAAGACACGGATATCGTAAATCTGATTGGATAAAAACTGGTGTAGTGACAGAAACAGGACCACCAGGAGATTCAAAGACAGTACCATTGTTATTGTAAGCGTAATTTGTACTATTATTGTTATTATTATAGTCATAATTACTTTGTGAATTCATTGAATAACGTGGTACCAGTTTTTTTGGTAAACTAGAATAAAGACCACTTAAACCAGTGGCTAGAACCTGAAATATATGTAGTAGAAGGGAAGAAAGAAGATGAAAGGTGATATATATATATATGTATATACATATTTCATGAAATTATATGACCTAACCAATTCACAACAAAAGATAATTCAAGGAAAATTCCCATTGTAACATTATAGAAAATCAAAACAAGTGATTCAGTGAAAAGACTCTTTTCAACAACGAATTTATTTAGATAAAGCAATAAAAAGACGTAATTTGTCTGAATCGTGTGTGTAATGTGTATTTGCGCAACACATTTCGAGCAATCTGATCACACACGAACTTGTCATAGGAATACATATATATGAAATAAATAGAGTTAAGAGATGAGAAAACAGACAAGTTAGGTCAAGTTAAAAGCACATAGTGAAGGTCAAAATAACAATGAAGATCACTAAACCAAATAACAGAGGAAATAGTGTAACAACACATATTTATAGATTATGATGTACATTATTGTAGGTTAATGTTAGTAGAAAATACAGTCAGTTGATTGGTTGTTTCTCACACAAAGTTAACCTTGCATCTCTTGTGGCTGTGTCAGTTCATCTATATGTTAACTGTATCCGCCTCTCCATCTTGACCTTGTTTTCACATGACTACCGTTGACCTCAATTACTGTCAAACAATTTGGCTAGCAACCATCTCTCACCACAATAGTACATCTGCCCTGGCTGGTATCAAAACAAAATTTACCAAGGAAGGTTTAATGTGATGACGAATTGTTGCTTTGAACGCATAAAGGTGGTTGTTTCTGGAGCCATTTAGAAATATGCTCTGAAGCCCTTATTTGCAGAGCATATTCCTAAATGGCTCCAAAAACAAGTGGAGTCTTCAGAAACCAATAATGGTGAGAACAGGAAACCTAGATCCTCTATTGCGAAACATATTATAGATGGGACAGGACATAAAATTGACGTTAACAGATCTTTTAAACCTATCTATAAAACATGCTTGGGGCGTATCCTAAAGTTTGTGGAAGCCCTAGCAGGCAATTAGAAAGTTTAAGCCACCTTTATGCGTTCAAAAACAATTCGTCATCACATTAAACCTTCCTTGGTAAATTTTGTTTTGATACCATAGCAGATGTACTATTACCTCTGTTATTTGTTTTAGTGGTCTTCATTGTTATTTTGACCTTCAATATGTCCTCCTGTTAATTTGACCTAACTTGTCTATATTCTCACCTCTTGACTCTTTTTTATTTTCATGTATATATTCATTCCTATGACAAGTACGTGGAGTGCGATCAGATTGTTCAAAATTTGTGTTGTGCAAATATGCACATTACACCATTCAGACCAATTACGTCTTCTTGAAGAAAATAAAAGAACAGATTCAGCGAAGAAAATCTTCTTTATCGACGAAATCATCTACAGAGGCTGGCTGTAAAGTCGTATTTATACTTACAAAAATATATAGTAGTCTATTATTGAGTAATACAACTGGGGTAAAATAATTGATATAATTACTCAACAGTGGCTTTAGAAGTAAAAAATTAAAAAGTTGTAAATTACGTGGTACTCAATGGCACAGAGTTAGAAATTTGATAAGGTTAAAACTGCTATTAAGTGAGAATAAAGGTATTTGAGTGTCAATTTAACAAGTGTGAAGAGGGTGGGAAAATGTACAAAAGGAACATATGAGAGTGATAATAGTGAATTAATTATTAAAGTAAAAGCAAACTAAGAGTAAAACTGAAAAGGAAAAGAAATAATTAAAATTTTTTTACAGGGAACGACTAGTAAAGAGGTTAAGACCAAAATAGATTAAGAGACTGCATATACGTTTTCTGTATACAGAGTTCAGGGTTGTATTGACGAATTGCCAGAGCCTCCACCATACACAAATGCCGAAACCTGACTCCCTTTGTACCATTTGGCTTCACTTTGTAGATGATGTTGAAAGACGACTCTTCTAAATCCACTTCCGAGTAATTATATCAATTATGTCACCCCAGTTTATTACTCAATAATAGACCACTATATAATTTTGTAAGTATAAATACGATTGTACAGCCTCTGAAGATGATTTCGTCGATAAAGAAAATTTTCTTCGCTGATGAATTTGTCTTTTATTTTCTTCATTACGTCTTCTTATTGCTTTGTCTAAATTCATAAAGGGAACTAATTGTTTTAAACGAATTTATTATGCATACAGAAAGAGAGTGTGATTAATCTCTCACTTACTCCCTTGATAACTGAATTTTGATTTTGATTACATTAATAATTAGTCATCTAATTCAGTGATCTCAACTCATCACTGAACAAATCTTAATCTTATGAACTGTAACCGCGTTTGTTTTTTGAGCTGCTGTGTGAACCTACCAGCTAACACTGTTTTGTTAATTTTTTCTGTTTTCTGTCTTACCCCTCCCCCCCCCCTCTTTTCTACTTTGAAAGCGTATAAATTGATGATGAAAACTTAAACTAAAAAATTGTAATGCTGCTTACATTTTGGATGCGTCAATTTGATAGTATTTCTTTCTTCTCTACTACCACTTACAAAAATTAAAGTATGTTATTATCATCTATACATGACTATTGTAATTTCAGGTAGTTATGTGCAGCTGATGAGAACCTGTGAAATAGAATGATGATATCATTTTATATTGCAAATCTGGTCTTTCTTTCTCTATCGAAATTTATTATCAAGCTGTACAATGGTATATATATATATATATGGTTTTTAAGAAGTTATATCCGATGAGGGAATTGAATCATAGGTGTTAACGCATAAAATAATAATAATAATAGTATGAAATGCAATTAAAACTAAAATGTTTGTGATTATAATCATAGTTCAATGTCAAGTGGCAAAGCCAATTAATGTCATATATAGAATAATTCATAGGATGTACAGAACTTAGAAGGGGTGTGCAATTACGTTACGTAACAATGTGTGAAATTTGACAACATAGAATTTAACGTTGCAAAACCGAATTGATTTAGAATGACAAGTGGAACGAGTGAAATAATAATAGGGACAGTTCAAAGTAAGAATAGTAATAGTAACAACTGACGTAATAAAGAAAGAGTATACAAATTGAATAAACAAAAAAATTGGTAGAGCCAAAATATGATTAGGGATTACCATACTTTAGCATAGAGGGATTAAGACCATGAAAGTTGGAGGGGTTGACTGAACTTCTTCTGTAAACAGAGATCTGGCTTTTCTGTTTCGATAGCCAAAGATGGCTTCAGCAATACAACACATGAGTCGGATACGTAGTGATTTGGGTAAATTACTTTTCACCTTGTAGATGAATTTAAAGGCAGAGGCTGTAGAGATCATTGAGTGATCATTATCGACCAGATGTCCAATGATCGCGCTTCTTATTGCTTCACATCCACCTTTCCGTAAACATACAGGATTAGATAAATTTGGAACGAGAACATATGCAGCAGGATTGATTTTTCAATAGCACGGTGAAGGAAAAAAGCCTATCTTTGTAAATCTTTTTTTTAATTTTTTTAACTTTGATTACAGCTTGATGCCATACCGTATTTTCAGTTCAAGTATGGAACTTTAAGCATGGATATCGGTAGCCCAAATTTACAGGCCGACCATAGATATCAGGTGTGCGTCGGCAGGGGATCGAATCTCAGACCATGTGCATGGTCGGCGAGAGTCCTAACCACTGTGCCACCGACGCACTTTAAGGGTGATTACATTGCAAAAAGAATAAGGTTTAGACTGAAAGCTGCCCTGAAAAGAGCAGATCAAGCTCCAAACAGCTCATAGATTTATATCAAAAACGAACTGCAGTTTAAGATAATGAAAAGCGGACGAATCACCATTTCATGTTACCTCCAACTGTATCCATAAGCTTACATGTATGTGTTAGAGCGCATGCTTTAGAGGAGCAAAGAGAGGGATCATCGTCGGAATTTCTGAACACATACTATCAAATCTGAGACTACAAAGCTCATAAACACTAAAAGGTGCGACTGCTCTGCATCATTTCGATAGTATTGGACAGTCTGAAGACGTTCAAAATAATCAACAGGCAAGAGAAATTAGGATTTCGCAGACCATATATGTCTAATGCCACACAAACTCGAAGACTTGCAGGCAGATGAAAACCAACAAACTGGCTGAAGAGGTTCGCAGAGAAGACAGAACTCCGGGTGAACATAGAGAAGACGGAGGTGATGAAGATAACCAAAAAACCAACCACGCACCAACAGCAGAAACAACCAGCACTAATCACCATCGACGGAAGAGATTTCAAAGTGGTCACTTCCTTCACTTATCCGGCCACGAAGTACGCTTTCAACCACAGACAGTCAGACATCACGGATGAAGATGTCAAAGCCAGACAGCCAGCCAGAACTGGAAAGACAAGATACACCTTCACCAACCTAAAACAAGTTTGCAAATCTTCTGTTTTCACTCAGCCAGTCAGCATAAACAACAAGATTAGGATCCTGTTCAACACAAATGTCAAGTCAGTCAGTTCTTCTATATGGATCAGAAACTTTCACTGTGCACAAGTCACGAAAAGCATTTCCAACAGGCCACAACAGACTCTTATCAACAACTGCCAACTTCAATGGCTGGCTATATACTGAAGACCGTATGGCCAGCTGGCCATCCAGAAAGAATTAACAACCAATAACTCTGACTGGTTAGCAGCGAACCAACCAAGAGCCATCGCTCAACAAATATGTAGCAGAAAATGGAGATGGATTGATCGGGCACACATTGAGGCCGTCGAATGACATCGCGCTCAATGTAGGCCATCGCTCGAGTGGAATCCCAATGGGAAGCGACAAGTATGTCGTCTGTGCGAGGGTGACATGGAGGAGATAGTGTGGCGAGGAGGAGGAGGAGATGAGATATTATGGTCAATCGTGGAGCTAGCCAGCTGAAGAGGACAGCTACAAATAGAACAAAGTGGAGATGTGTTTTTGAAGCCCTATGTTCCACTAGGAACCTAAGGGAATAATAATAACTGATACTATAAATGTAAATAAAGAAAGCAAACACATAAACGCTATGCTACATACTACTGATTGACTTAAATGAGTAGTTGGATGCGACTCACGATAACCAATAGTGCTTCTTAGCCAGATCAAAGTGACCTAAACACCAGAGGGCTATTTCACTTGTTTCTTCAGGCCGAATTCAAATCCCTCCATCAGTATGCCATACAGTCATGTTGTTCTGCTTTCTTTCTTGATTTCAACTCACGGTATCAAGCGGATCACATATTTTATGATCTCAATAATAACTATGGTGACATTTCACACTTCCTAGAACTGGTTAGATTGCAAGTGATGAATTGATTTGCAAATTTCAGATTTGAATCATTGTGTTACTAGTTCACATAAGTAGATAGGCAGAATTTAGGCGGTCTGAAGTGATTCATCTGTCTCTCTCTCTCTCTCAGCTGAGTGAAAACCAGCATAAACCAGTAATGACAGCTCGGCTCCAAAACCACAGTAACAGACGTCCGGTCTGTCTGGCTAGTAAACACTCCACTGGTTGGTGTGAGTAGCATCCAACTACTCACATAAATCAATCAGTAGTTCATAGTATCATGGTATTTCCGAACTTTTTTTTCATGCCAAGAGGTGCTTTGGCAACTATTTCGCTACTACGGGGTGCCACCGACAATTATACATCACATTCAACAGCTGTACGACAATGCTGCATGCCAAGTAATCCACAACGGGAAACTCACGGAATCCTTCGACGTGAGGACAGGAGTAAGACAAGGCTACCTACTATCACCAATGATTTTCCTGATTGCAGTAGATTGGATAGTGCGACAGACAGCGGGCAATGAGGAAACAGACATAAAATGGGCTCACACAAAAAACTTGCAGCATCTGGACTTCGCCGATGATATATGTCAGAATTCCCACGAACTGGAAGATATGCAAGCGAAAAGCAACAAGTTGGCAGAAGAAGCATCCAGAGCAGACAGAACTTCAGGTGAACATAGAGAAAACAGAGGTGATGAAGATTCCTGGGCAATACCACCAACAGCAACAACAACAACAGACAACAATCAGCATAAATGAAAGGAACCTGAAAGAAACAACCTTCACCTACTCACCTACCTACCTGGGAAACATCGTTTCAAATACAGGCGGAAATGACGAGGATCTCGAAGCAAGGATCGGGAAAGCAAGACAAGCTTTCATTACCCTCAAGTCTGTGTGGAGGTCAACAGCACTCAGCATGAAAAATAAGATCCGGATTTTCAACTCCAATGTGAAGTCAGTCAGTGCTACTATACGGATCAGAGAATTGCACTGCGCGTCATAAAAAGCACCTGAAACAAACTACAGACCTTCATTAACAGTTGTCTTCGCTCAATACTCCAGATCAGATGGCCAGAAAAGGTCAGCAATAGAGATCTCTGGCAATGAGCAAACCAACCAGGAACCGATTGTGAAACAAATATGCAGAAGGAAATGGAGATGGATTGGCCATACTATGAGGAAACCATCAAGTGACATCACTAGACAAGCCATTGCTCGAGTGGAACCCGAAAGGGAAGCGGCGAGTTGGTCGTCAGTGTGAGGGTGACTTGGAGGAGGTCATCTGAAGAGGAGATGAAAACGTGTGGGCAGACATGCAGCCAGGTGAAGACTCTAGTAGAGAACCGAACGCAATGGAGACGCACGACTGAAGCCCTATGTTCCTCTAGGAATTAAAGGAAACAATAATAATAACAATATAATAATATTCTACTTTATTCCAAAAACAGTACTTATAATACAGAATGGAATTCTCAGCATTTGTCACACATATTGCATCTGATTTACTCAAAATATAAATAAAATTAAAAATTAAAACAAAATTAACCAGAGGAATTTGTTCACATTTACGATATAAAGTCAAAAATATTCGAAGCACGAATTGAGAATACTAAATATAATAATAATAATAACAGTGAGTTTGTTTCAAACAGTATTGTCGATTCAGTTTGGGAATTTTAGCATGTTATAGATTACTCGAACTTATGTTCCGTTGATACAGTATAGTGAGGGGAAATACAAAATTAACAGTTATTACACAGCTTAAATGATGTTCACACTTATGAAAAAATAAACAAATAAAGACAAAAAATTGAGAGGATTATAATATAAGAAATACAATAACAATAAAGGTTGATGTTGTAAAGGTGGAGGAAATGGTTTCTTTAGTGGTGCAAAGAAGGTTAGTTAGTTAGTTCATGTCTGACACTATTTTCATCACATAAAATACGTGACGCCAAATATGGTATAGTGGAATTTTTATACTAAAACGTACGTGCATAAAGTCTTCTGAAAAGACTTCTTGTCTTACCTGAGGAGACACAAGGTTGGAGTTGTGGGTAAAGTGGATGCCCACAGGCTGACAAAATTCCTTTAACAAATTTATTGCATGATATCAAGTGCCTAGCAATAATGAGATGTCAACGATATAGCCCAAAGGGGTACCACTCGCCCTATTGGCAGTCTTCAGAGTTCTACGAAGTATGACATAGTCCTTTTTAAGCAGTCCAGGAGAGAATAAGCAAGGGTGAACAGTAAAGAAGAATCGTTAAGATGCCCGAGTTGACAAACTGTAAGAGGAGGGGTTGAGTTATGCTTGAGTGCCTCAAATTCTTAATGTAAAAAGTCAGACGAAATGTTCTTTGAGAAATCGCTAAGACATAAGAAGACCAGGATAGGTCAGTTGAAAGAATTAATGCAAGATACTTAACGTCGGACGTGATTTCTATATAACTATCATCAATTTTGCAACGATCATAGAAACCAACAGCTTAATCATTTAACTTTCTTTTACATCGAAAACTTGTTGTCAATATGATAAAAACGTGTTCAAACCTCTTTTGTTTACAATTTATATGTGCTTTAGTGCTATTTACGGGATGGAATCCGTTTAAAGGTATCAGCGAAATAACGATGAAAAAATGAGCTCATATAATCTTCGTATATTTGCTTTCGATTGCTTTGATCAAATATATCAGTGCAAAGAAGAACTAGTGACTATGAAACGGTAATTTATTAGTAATAATGGTAGTTCCAGATTTCATGAAGGATTTCATCATGAGCTGACATCAGTTAGAGAACCACTGAAAAACCTGGGGGTACTGAACAGCTGTTTCGTCTTACTTTGGGACTATTCAGCAGTATGCACCCACTGCGACGGTCCGAACCCAAGACCTTCTGGTTACAAGGTCAGCGAGCTCGTAGATCATTAAGCCACTGGGACCCGATCCAATGGCCCATGAATTCTAGCTTCTGCCATTTCACGACATAGCGCGACCACTTCGCAATGTTTTCTTCGATGAGCTACTGCCTCGTCTTCAACCTGCTGTAACTTACTTGTCACGGCTTCCCACTAAAACCCGCAGGGCCAGTCACTAGTGAGCATCAGATTAATTTTCCAATATTGGTTTTGTAGGAATTGTGTTTGATTGGTTACAGGATTTCATCATGAACTGAGTACTGATGAAGACTCCCAAGCTAGGACGAAACGACTGTCCAGTGCTCCCAGTTGGTTTTTACAATAGTCTTCTAACTGATGTCAGCTCATGATGAAATCCTCCATGCAATCAAACAAAATCCCTACAAAACCAATACCTGAAAATTCCAAATTTGACCACAAACTGACTTCAGTGGGAGAACCATTGAAAACCAGCCAGGGAGAGCCGGAGGGATGTTTTGTTCCAGTTTGGGACTCTTCATCAGTACGCACGCATGACCCTACTGCCAGGAATCGAACTAAGGGTCTTCGACCTACACTACTAGGCTGTCGATCATTCTCAGCCACTCGAATAGAACTCAATGATGACTGGTCCATGAATTCTAATTTCTGCCGCTAGCCAATATCATCATTGAGTACTTGTGCTCAAGCGCAACTTGATGGACCTCGCTGGTGACGACTTCTTACTAAAGCCAACAACACCAGGTTCAGTTGTTCCTTAATAAAAGTCAATTCGTGATCAAACTTGAGATCAATCAAATCCCCACAACCCACCATTGAAAATAATGACAACTAACATTCAATTGGGACACTGTGAAGTGAGGCAGACAAATCGATTTCAAGGTAGTATCGATTTTAACCTATTCAATTCATGCTTTCAATTTTGATTGGTTAAGTCATATTTGATACAAAAAAAGACTTAAAACAAAGCATCAAATTTCAATGATCATTGGTGTTTCCAAGGTGAACTCTAAATGAACAACTTATTTCAAATACTACTAATTAAAATGCATAATAATGTAGGGACGGGTGGGGTGGGGGAAATTAGTTGTACGAAATGAACAGTGGATGAATTCAGTTCTTGCTGCTAGTTTCATAGTTAATTAGACCGTTATTAAATAGCAATATTGGAAGCTTTCACCGGTTTCTGCAGTTTAGTAGACAAATCAATCACTCCATAACAGGAAGGTTATGGAACCACACTTATTGAATATCTTTGATTATAATCAACTGCTCAGGCCTGAGTAAACGCGGAGTGTGTGTGACTACTACCTGGATGCCCAAACTTCAATAGGTGGAGTAGGAGGAGGAGAGGTGTTCGAACTCGCAACCCAACGGCTTAGAAGCTGAGTGCCTAGACCAGTGTGGCACAACTCCCACTGTCGGGTCCCAATAGCTGAATGGTCTACGGGATCACCTTGTAACCGGGAGGTCATTAGTTCAGACTCCGATGGATGCCTTTTACGAACAAAATCAACTTCGTTAAATATGCTGATAACTGTCCCGTCGCCAGGTAATTCTCAATCTGACTGTTTCAAACTAAATAGCTTTTTGTCAAACATTAGCCAGTGGTCTAAGTCAAATGGTCTTATGTTAAATCCCTCCAAATATCAAACAGTTAACTCCACCTTGAAGCATAAAAGTTATCTACACGAACTGTGTTTTTCAAATAATGCCTCTAGCATGGAAGGCGCTGAAATAGAGACTAAATCAAGTATTAAATACCCTGGAATAGTTCTTTCGTCTGACGTCTCTTGGTCATTTCATATCTTGTATACTATATCAACAGAACATTAGACCCAATAATCTATAACATGCTGAAGTCCCCAAACTGAATCGGCAATACCGTTTGAAACAAACTCACTGTTATAATTATTATTATATCTAATAATTATGTCGTAAATGTGGATAAATTCCTCCTAATAATTTTGTCTTAATTTTTAATTATATATACATATATATTTTGAGTAAATCAGATGCAATATTGTGGCAAATGCTGAGAATTCCATTCTGTATTATAAGTACTGTTTTTGGAATAAAGTAAATTATTATTATTATTATTATACTATTGTTATTATTTATAATATCCTTTAATTCCTAGAGGAACATAGGGCTTCAGTCGTGCGTCTCCATTGCGTTCCGTTCTCTGCTACAGTCTTCACCTGGCTCCATGTCTGCCCACACGTTTTCATCTCTTCTTCACATGACCTCCTCCAAGTCACCCCACCCTCACACTGACGACCAACTCGCCGCTTCCCTTTCGGGTTCCACTCGAGCAATGGCTTGTCTAGTGATGACACTTGATGGTTTCCTCAGAGTATGACCAATCCATCTCCATTTCTTCCTGTCTATTTGTTTCACAATCGGTTCCTGCTGCGTTGGTTGGTTCGCTCCCAGAGATCCCTGTTGCTGATCTTTTCTGGCCATCTGATCTTGAGTATTGAGCGAAGACTACTGTTAATGAAGGTCTGTAGTTTGTTTCAGATGCTCTTTATGACGCGCAGTGCAAATCTCTGATCCGTATAGTAGCACTGACTTCACATTGGAGTTGAAAATCCAGATTATTATTATATCAACAAGATGAGGAGGAAGAAGAGATAATGAAAGCTTATGAAAGATCTGCGAGGCAGCTAGCTATAAAGAACTACAAAGAACTGAGTGAAATGACGACGCCCTGCTGAAGTCGTCTCATGATCCACTCCAGACACAAAATAAGTAAGTCAGTAAAGTAGAGTAGATTAAAAAAGAAACCAACTTACCGGGCATATATCAGATTCATATGCTAAATATTGACCAAGTTGATCGTCTTTTTTAGAAATAGCAAATATTAACAGAAATGAATCTCTAGCTGAATCACCCAGTGTATCATTACGATGTACCAATGGGACAAGTAATGAAAATATCATATAGGGTTGATTGAATATTTCTTTGCACAGCTAAAATACAAAAAACATAAACGTGGAGATGATTGTATTGGAAAAAAAGATTAAATTTACAACAATCCACTTAATTCAATTTTACATTTTCCCATTTATTGATTGGATCGAAGTGATCGGTCACAGAATGATATGTCGGCTTCTTGTGCAGATGCTTCGACGAAGATGTTTGATCATGTAACTTGAAGTCAATTGGTGGATGGTGACTAGCAGGGGAATCCAGGATAACGCGGGTTTCGTCTTATTTGGGACTCGTCAACCGGATGTACCGCCATTCCCAGGTGAGAGATGGTGTTCCCACCAGGGCTCGAACAACGCCAGAGTGTTATCCACTAGACCACTTGGGTCACGACAGCCACCTCTTGTGCAACGATCATATTAATAGTGGATAACGCTTTGGCGTTTGAAACTATGGGTACTGTGTTCGAGCCTCGGTGAGAACATCATCATTCACTGGAGAGTGCTGGTATGTCCAGTTGACGAGTCCCAATTAGAACGAAATGCACGTCCTGGATTCTACTGCTAATCGCAACCCACCAATTGACTTCAAGTTACAACAATGCACCTCGAAATTCCATATTATATGTTTTTATTTGATATTTATATAGACGGAGTAACGGGGTGTATTGATTAACTAACTGGATGACCCTTCTTTAAAAAAAACACAATTTATTGCTCATAATCATATAGATGCAATCACACAATTTGCTTTATATGTAGTTTCACTTTATCCTGGCTTTTATTGAAATTTTCCACATATTAGGGAGAGTTGTTGAGTCATTTTGATTACATGTGTTTGGTGTTGACTCGAAGATTCAGTGATTAACCGCTCTCCCTCTCTCGATTTAACTATATTACTTTCACCCTGTCCCACCCTATTATGTGACTAAATGCAAATGAATGCACTACAATAGTTGAGTCCTGTTTTTTTCTATATTATTTAACATAGCAGGATTAATCATCCTGGCTTTAGCTATATTTCTATGTTCCAGTATACTAACTGAGTGAGGAGACAAGAATACGCTGGACTGACCAACAAGAAGACTCTAGAAGATTTGGATTTTGCAGATGATTAAATGTCACACAAACTCGAAGACCTGCAGGCAGGTGAAAACTAACAAACTGGCAGAAGAGACTGGTAGAAAAGGCAGGATTCCAGGTGAACATAGAGAAGACGGAGGTGATAAAGATAACCAACCAACCAACCACGCACCAATGGCTGCAACAACAACCAGCACCAATCACCATCAAAGGGAGAGATTTCAAAGAGGTTGCTTCCTTCACTTATCCGGCCACAAAGCACGGCTTTAACCACAGGCAGTTGGACAGCACGGATGAAGATGTCACAGCCAGCCAGCCAGCTAGAATCTGAAAGACAAGATACGCCTTCATCAACCTGAAACCAGTTTGGAAATATTCTACACTCACTCAGCCAGCCAGCATAAACAACAAGATTAGGATTCTTTTCAACACAAATGTCAAGTCAGTCAGTCATTCAGTCCTTCTATATAGGTCAGAAACTTTCACTGAACACACGTCATGAAAAGGATTTCCAACAGGCCACAACAGACTTTTATCAACAGCTACCAACTTCGCTGGCTGACTACATACTGAAGATCAAATGGCAGCCTAGTCAAGTTGCGGCTTCCCACTAGCGACTGGCTTTATTCAGGCGTGACCAGTAGGCTACAGCAGGTTGAAGGAGAGGCAGTAACTCATCGAAGAAGACATTGCGAAGTGGTCGCGCTATGTCATGAATTGGCAGAATTCAGAATTCATTGACCATTGGATCGAGTCCCAGTGGCTTAATAGTCTACAAGCTCACCTTGTAACGAGAAGGTCCTGGGTTCGAACCCTCTGTGGCAGGCACGTACTGGTGAAGAGTCCCAAACTAGGACGAAACAGCTGTCCAGTACTCCCAGGTTTTCCAAGCTCTCTTACTGATGTCAGATCATGATGAAATCCTCTAACCAATCAAAAAAAACCCACAAAACTTGAAAAACACAGTTACCTAGGGATGAAGTAGAGGGAGTAGAGCTCGAATCTGTGACTGAGTGACTTAAAAAAAACGGAATGATAAAGCCAATGAGCTACATCACCACAGCAACTAAGTAGCATCACCAGCCATCATTCAATAAATGTAATGTTGAATTATTTCAAACCATTGATTCTTAGAGTTTCGAGGATCCCAATCAGGCAGTCTCCACCTCCCTATAAGACTTAAAGCAACAGTCAAAAACTTCATGGACTGTTTCCATGTTTTGGTCTGACCATCACATTAACCCTTTTGAAAACTAATTATATGCCAGCTAACATTGCTCGTCGAGGAAAACCATGGTTTGGGATGAGTAGCACCTGTCCTAGCCATCTCAATCGATATAACTTCACAGCTCCCACGATTGATTTCCTCTCCTCACCCAACACTCTACGCCTAACCTCAATATTACCAACCATATTGTGCTACCTGACACAAAAGATAGAACGCGAACACCTGTGGTCAAAAACAGCCAGTCCCTTTATATTCTTCACTTCCAATGACTATTTCTCGCAACCGCAGAGAGGAGAGGGGCGAATTGGCCACGTTGGAGTAGAATGTGAACATGAAACATACTGACTAAAAGTTGACTACTACTCAAATCAATTAGCCAATTAAAGAATATATTAATCTTGCTTCAATCACTGAAAGATTTGTCCAATCAAATATCATGTGAATATTATTTTTATTGTTTCCTTTAGTTCCTAGAGGAACACAAGGATTCAGATGCACATCCCCATTGCGTTCGGTTCTCTGCCAACGTTTTCATCTGGCTTAAAGTCTGCCCACATGCATTCATCTCCTCTTCACATAACCTCCTCCATGTCACTCTCACACTGACGACCAACTCGCCGCTTCCCATTCGGGTTCCACTCCAGCGATAGCCTATCTAGTGATGTCACTTGATGGTTTCATCAGAGTATGGCCAATCCACCTCCATTTCTCCCTGCTTATTTGTTGTAAAATCGGTTTCTCCTGCGTTGTTTCGTTCATCGTCAGAGATGCCTGTTGCCAGCCATCTGATCTTGAGTATTGAGTGAAGACAGCTGTTGATGAAGGTCTGAAGTTTGTTTGAGGTGCTCTTCATGACGCGCCAAGTCTCCGATCCATAAAGTAGCACTAACTTCACATTGGAGTTGAAAATCCGGATCGCATTTTTCATGCTGAGTAGTGCTGTTCACCTCCCCACAGACTTGAGAGTAATGAAAGCTTGCTTGCCCTGCTTTCCCGATCCTCATTGCTTTGATATCCTTATCAGTTCCGCCCGCCTGCAGTTGGAACAATGCTTCCCGGGTAGGTAGGTAGGTAGGTAGGTAGGTAGGTGAAGGAGGTTGCTTCTTTCAAATTTCTCCCATTTATGATGATTGTTGTCTGTTGTTGTTGTCGTTGTGGCTGTTGGCCAGGAATCTTCATCACCTCTGCCTTCTCTATGTTCACCTGAAGGAAGTCCTATCTTCTCTGGATGCTTCTTCCGCCAACTTGTTGCTTTTCATCACTTGCATATCTTCCAGTTTGTGGGAAATCAGATATATACCATCGGCGAAGTCCAGATCCTCCAAGTCTCTTTTTGTGTGGGTTCATTTTATGCCAGTCTCCTCATTGCCCACTGTTTGTCGCATTATCCAGTCTACTGCAATCAGGGAAATCATTGGTGATAGTAGGCAGCCTTGTCCTACTCCCGTCTTCACTTAGAAGGATTCCGTGAGATTCCCGTTGTGGATTACTTGGCACGCAGCATTATCGTACAACTGTTGGATGAGATGTATAATTGTCGGTGGCACCCCTTGGTAGCAGCGAAGTAGTTGCCAAATCACCTCGATCGATGCTGTCGAAGGCCTTTTCAAAGTCGATGAAGTTGAGTAAGGTAGAGAGGTGACTGCCATTTCAAGCTCTGTTCAATGATGATCTGTAGTTCTGCGATTTGATCGATGCCTGACTTGTTTCTCCTGAATCCAGCCTGTTTCAGTCGAAGTTTTTCACCCAGGGCAGCGTGTTTGATTCTCTACAGAATGATGCGGCTTAATATTTTGCTTGGAATGAACAGGGGCATAATTCCGCGCCAGTTCTTGCATTGACTTAAGTCCCCTTTCTTCGGCAGTTTGGATAAATAGTCTTTCTTCTAATCCGCAGGTACCTTGCCCATCACGTAAATATAAGAGATGCATAAACATAACTTGAAAATCACTGGTACATTCACAAAAGGAATATTTCATTGAAACTCATAGGTCTCAACTTTACCAAAACCAAGGTTCCCACAAAAACTACAACTACTAGTCTACAACCATCTCAGATAACTGTGTCAATAATTTCAGGCTTTCAATAAAGAACTATATTTGTAAGATGGTGACTAGCAATTGAATCCAGGATGCGTGTTTCGTCATATATGTGACTCATCTTCTGCTAGTCACTTCAAGTTTAAATCCTGAGAAATCGTCGAAGCGTCCATACCAGAAGCCGACATGTCAAGAAAGGCCGAACATTTTGGTCCAATTAATGAACGGGAAAGTCAAAATTGAATTTAAAATAATTACCAGTTAGAGAACCGTTGAAAACCATCAGGCAATACGGGACAACTGTTTCATCCTAGTTTGGGACTCACTATCAGTGTGCAACCACCGAGGTTCGAACCTAGGGACTCCCAATTACAAGGAAAGTTACTAGACCATTCAGTCACTGGAGCCCAATCCTATGGCAAGTCCATGAATTCCAGCTTCTACCATTTCGTGATTTCAGTGTGACCGTCAGACAGTCCCATAGGCAAGTATTTGTTCTCACTCCCGACCCGGTGGCATCTACTGGTCATAAATTGGTAGAAATTAGAATCCATGAGCCAATAAGTCGGGTCCCGATGGCTGAAAAGTCTACGAGTTTGACTTGTTATTGGAAATTCCTGGTTTCGAATTCTAATGGGTTTTTACGGATGTTGAGTCCCAAGCTGGAGCGAAACAGCTGTCCAATATTCCAGGCTGGTTTTCCGGCGATTCTCTAACTGATATCAATCCGTGGGCAAACATGAAACAAATCAAAGCCCTACAAACTAACTCCAAAATTATATATATATATAATTGTAGAGCCAGAAGAGGAAATTATCGAAAAGAATATTCTTCGCTATAAAAATTGTTTGTTTTTTCTAAATATCTGAATGAATATTTTTGCTATATTGGAATAAATTTGAAAGCGACCACTTCCTTCACTTATCATCTAGACAGACTTTTATCAATAGCTGCATTTGTTCCACACTGAAGACTAAAAGATCAAGCAACAAGGAACTCCAGGAACGGAACCAATCGAAAAGCTATCGCCTAACAAAAATGCAGAAAGAAATGCAGATGGATTTGACATACACAATAAAGCAGCAATCGTTGAGTGACACTGTACGCCAGGCCCTTGAGTGAAACCCAAATAGGAAACGGTGAATTGGGCGTCAGAGGGTGATGTGGAGATTATGTAGCGAGGCAATCATGGAGCCAGGTGAAAAAGATCATAGAGAGCAGAGTAAAATGGAGAGGTACTGCTGAAGCCGTCTGTTTCACAAGGAACCCACGGGAATTAAAAAATGTAATAAGTTGCTTAAAAATCCCCATTCAGTCATAGAGAAAAAGAGAGGACGTTCAGCGAAGAGACATTTTTCAGCGGCGAATTCATTCACATAGCTGTGTATGCGTTTGTGTTCATGAGGTCTGTCAAGTTTAGATAATTAATCAGGTAATACAAGAATGATCTAATATAGAAACAAAGATAATCAGACAGCAACTAGAGTAAGATTGAGTTAGTAAGTTAGATGACGTAATATAATTGACTAAAATGTTTCAGCTTAGGTCAGGATAGCAACAGAGGTAATTAAAGGTACAGACCAAGTAGAGGTGGGATAGACAACAATGCCATTTAAATTAGGACTAAAGTTGAGCAAATGAATTGGATGACGTAACATAAATGACTAGAAATTAAGCGTTGGTCAAGTCAGTAACAGTGGTAATGAAGTGTAGAAATTAAATAGGGTGGAGGTCGAGAACAGGAAGATTGAAAATGTAAAATATTACATAATAGAATAAGTTGTTTGTTGCTGGCTAGCAGTAAAGTGACAGCCACCTCTTGTGCTCCAGTGGTCCAATGGATAAAGGTGTGGTGTCTGAGGCAATGAGTATTGGGATCGAGTCTCAGTGGAAAAACTACCACTACCTGGGGAGTACGTACACCTCGGTTGATGAGTCCCGGGTAGGACGAAACGCACATCGGAGGTTTTACTGCTAGCTATCAACCGGACAAGTAAATTAAATCAATTGCTCGCTTTAGCTACAGCATAGTTTACATTAAAAACGCAATAGTAGTAATGGTAGTAGTCTGTAGGTATTTTTATCAATGTTATTTCATATCGGGTTAAAAGTTACAGTACGACATATATGTATGTGTTACAAGTATTCGCTGACCTTTCGACCTATGCGAGAGAGAGAGACTCAAAGTGATACACACACAGACATACACAAAGTTTACACTTGCCAAAATAAATATGAAATGATATAATTTTTCGGAAATATAACGATGCATGCCAACATACAAAAAGAATTTGATTGGACACTAGTTTGTGACGAGTATTATCTGTTTGGTTGGTTCTTTGTTCGGTGCAGAGTGAATTCTGCTTCCTGTCGACGACTGCCTCAAAACCACCTAATACCAACAATTCGGAGTGTACCAGAGCGGTGAGCCACCTAGAATAGTGGTGGCCACATTGCAAACTTGACTGACTGACAGAATTCAGTCTGCACCAAACAAAGGACTAGGTACTTACTAACTAGTGTCTGAAGAGAGCCTGTCTGTCTGTTTTCGACATAGAACTTTGCATCGATGTACAGCAGTTCAAGTTGCCACACTCCCTCCTTGTAGCACACAAAGCAAGAGAAGAAAGTAGGAGAAATGCATAATATAGACAGTAGACAGGGATATGAGACAAAAAGGAATAGTAATAACGAAGAACAATATAGTTTTATTGGAAATCATAAGTCACAAGGAGTGGATGCATCTGCTCCAGTCAGCCATTGAGAACGATCAGTTTGAGCCATATCACCAATTGTTTCTAACCATTGGTTTTTACCGTCCCGAGGAACTCAGCCAGTCAGGAAATCTACACCTTCCTACGTGACTGGCTTAAACTAACTGTTGTGGATTCCATTAACTGTTGAAGCCATGTTTTCGTTTGACCATCATTGGCTCTTTTCCAACCTGACCCTATGTCAGTCAGCTAACATTACCCACTGTCGAGGAAGCTGATTGCCTACACGTGGCGGGAGTGTTCCTCACAAAAATCAAAGAGCCAATGCGAACGTCTACCACTTACAACCACCAAACTGATGATCATGTTGGTTCACCTAAGGGAGCTTGAAAACTCCGATTCCAAAGCCATAGTATACATCGTCTCTAGAATCCGAAACGACTGAATGGCTAATGAACCTGTTTTGGTCACCGTTAGCCATGGAGATGTAGCACCTGACGCTGTTCCACTGTCTTGTGGATCACACTTCAAATTAAAGGCTCGGTTGGAGGTGGCCTCTTAAGACAACCACCACCTGTTTTGGTCTGGGTATCCGGGCAGTATCCCAGCCCCCGCATAAACTATGAAACCTTGTGAAACGTATCAATTGGTGTCAAATCAAACATTAATAAACGTCAACGAGTCATATCTTCACAAATGTTTATACTAGGTGGGTGCTGAGTGCGTTATGCGTAACAGGTAGTTGTTAGCCCAAAAAGGCATTCTTTTGGAACACACTGGAACAATAACCAGACAAGTATTTCATCATAAGGAGAAGTTCATTATTCCTTCTGAAAATAAGGTTGTGATTCTATCAACAACAGCAACAATAAAATATCGTCACATTGGACTAATTCGACCGATCAGAAACGCGATCAGTATAATAATATATGCTAAATGACTTTTATTCCAGTTTAGTGAATGACACCTGTAATCAATACACACCAAGACTCATCAATACTCAGTGATTCCTAGTACGTAACAACCATTCATTTATCAGGGTGTACACACAAACTTGTCAGGATCGAGTCCAGAAACATTAGGTTACAAAGTGCGTACGTCGACAGTCACTCCTCAGGCTAAAAATCGAATGGCTAGTGATTTTTAACTTTTGACATCTGATAATGTTGTAATGCCAACAGTATCAGGCTGAATATATGAGCATATATTCTCACACAACTTGGTGAATACCATTGGAACAAAAAGGTCCTTTCTCAGAGGCCTGCTTAAAACTTCAGCTACTGAAAACCTCCATCAATATATTGCATACAGTTTCTCTGATTCGCTTTGTTTAAATATAGTAAAATAGTGTTGTTTACTGTGGCGGATATTTCAAACATTTACAACCTGCGATTTCGCAAGTTTCTACTACTACATGAGAAAAAGCATTATCCTTGATGGATGGCATCTTATCCCAATGCATGAGATAACCGTTCCTCAGTGGTGTGTCCTTGGTTGACAAAATGTACTGCTGAACTTTTTATTAATTGGCATTCAACAAAATGTCGTATATTTGTCGAAGGGGAAAAAAAGAGATATCATAAGGGGGATTGGTTTGCGCTTCAGGTCAGATAGATCAGTTTCACACGATCTACTATCAGTTAATCTTGGGATTTGATTAGTTACAGGATTTCACCATGAACTGACATCGGTTAGAAGACCATTGGAAAACCAACCGGGAGTACTGGACAGCTGTTTCGTCAGCCTATTTTTGGACTCTTCCCGACGTCCCGACGTTCTGGAAACAGAATTAGATACTCTAAGAGAAATCTTCATCCAAAATGGATACCCAATAAGATTCATTGACAAAAATATCAAACCGAGAATTTGGAGAAACGAAACTTCACTCGCGCCTTGAAAGAAACTCTACATGAACTTGGATTTCAAGGGAGATTTAACAAGCTATATTCTCAAGAGAAGGATCACATCATCTCTGAGAAGAACATTCTTTGCAGCAACGCTAGGAATAGTGTTCTCCAGTCGCCCACTGATGATCTGCAGAAGCCTCAAGGACAAGATCCCGCATCTGACCACTTCTGTGTGCATATATCAGTCCACCTGCTGCTGTGGAGCCAGGTACATCGGTCGTTCGACGCACACCCTATCCAAGAGAGAGGATTCAAGAACACTCACTATTCAGCATGGTTGCGAAAACGCCAATAGTGGTGCAATAAGGAGTGCGATAGATAATTGAACACACCTGGTTAACACTGATCATTCCATGTCAACAAACGCCTCCTGCTTCATCAAAGTAATCTACAGAGTCAAGAATAACCTACCAAAGGCAATACGGTTTGTATCGTCTTGTTTTTGTATCGCTGAAGCTCTGGCTATTCACATAGAAAAACCGGAGCTGTGCATAAAAAAGAGAGAGAGTTACTCAATCACTTCTACTGTCATGGTAACAACTTTGTTGATTTTGATGACTTAATTTTGTTTGTTTGCCTGTTCTTTAATAATAATAATACCGCTGAAGAGTGCCAAACTAAGACGAAACTACATGTCCATTGTTGCATAGTTATCTACGACTCTCTCTCCCTCTATCTGTCTCAAATCATGTTGTTTTGAAACAAAAAGCCAAATGTAAATTCACCTAAACCTGTACACAAAAATTCAAAACAACAAAATAGTAAATTTTACAAAATTAAACATACCTGTCTACTATAGTCTAATAATTGATAATTTCTACACAATAAAACACAGACACTATGCAATAAACGTCCATAGGTTTGATCATAGCCTGGTCGTAATTGTGATGATAATTTGAATAATAATTGACATAATGGTTGTAGAATTGGTCTATGCAGTAGAACATTTTGTCTTGATTGTGTTATTAATTGTTCAAAGGCAATGATAAGATTTCTGCGCAAAACATCACGTGTACTCAAAGATTTATCGTCTTTCAACGTGGGACTAGCTTCAATCCATATAAGAAGTGATTGGAATATATTATTGTGTAGTACTGCTTCAAGATATGAACCTTGTTGTACAGTATTTTGTTCTGATTCTATTAAGGATAAATAGATAATAACAAAATCGTCACAAAAAAAAGAGGTAGGCAGACGGATTAAACAAATTCTGGTACAAAATTAAAAGAATTAATTGGTTACAGGATTTCATCATGAGCTGACATTAGTTAAAGAACCATTGGAAAACCTGGGAGTACTGGACAGCTGTTTCGTCCTACTTTTGGACTCTTCGTCAGTGAGCACCAACCCCACTGAAGTTCGAACCCAGGACCTTCTGGCTACAAGGCGAGCTCGTAGGCCATTAAGCCAGTGGGACCCTAGATTGGATTGGGTGCGTACTGATGAAGAGTCCCAAACTAGGACGAAACAGCTGTCCAGTGCTCCCAGCTGGTTTTTCAATGGTTCTCTAACTAATGTCAGCTCATGATGAAATCCTGTAACCAATCAACCAAATCTCTGCAAACGAATACTTGAATAAAAGAATTAAATTATACGACTTTCAACTAGTGAAATCCACGAATTCCAAACTGGTACCGCCTATCTATAGTGAAGATAAACAGATAGAATTACGGTCATCATTCAGTAATGGTGCGTCAGTAGAAATCTGGTCCCTAAGATAAGTATGTTCCAAAGATCAGTATATAAACTTGCCCTACAAATATTTTAGGTGAAATAAAGGACGTATGTATGTACTCCGCAACGGGCAAAGTTCAACAATAGCGTCCCAAGGAATAATAATTTGCTTTATTCCAAAACAGTACTTGTGATACAGAATGGAATTCTCAGCATTTTATTACAGTATTGCATCCAGTTAGTACATTAACAATAAATAAAATTCTACATAGATTAAGGGTAATCTCGGTTAGTTTTGACAACAACATATTAGCATGTCGGTAGTAAAGCCAAAATTGAACAGAGTGTTTGAAGGTGTTAGAAAAGTAGATGCTAGCATATTTGCTGGCGTAAGCAGTAACAAAAAGGTCGAGATATACAGAGTGTGAAACAACGAAGAAGAATGTTTTAAATAGAGTTTGTAAGGAAGTGAGAAACAAAGCAGCACATAACAAAAACAAAAAAGAGAAAAGGAAAAGAAAGAAAACGTTGTACCTATAAATGATATGAGTTGGAAAGACGAGATCCAGTTGTTCTACTGACTATTTAATAAGTTATAGGTATCACGCCTAATGCTTTCTTTATCGCACAGAACACGAGCTAAGTAGGGTATGGTTGAGTTTTTGTACTTGCTAGTGCGAGCATATAGTTTTCTATATAGGCTTCTGGTTCCGCCTGATGAGATACGAGGGGAGATATACAAGGGATGCGAACACGCGAGTGACCTTTAGCCAACTAATTATAAAAATTAGTGATTTTTGCACAAAAATGAGGCATAGTTACAAGAAAATGTATGAAAACACATTAAACAGGGTATCTTTTTCTGACACGGCTCAAAGATATGTCCCAGTTAATAATGAGGAGTATCAGTTGCTAAGTTAGACTAGTTAGACTAGGCCGAAGTGACTAAAGAGGAGTTGTTTTTGTGAAATGTTTATCTCTCTCATCTTGTTGTACAGTATTCCCCAAAAGCCCTCGGTTGAATTACTATGGTTTCCAGAAAGAGGACCGACGACTACTTACCGGGAAAATGTGGATAAGAAAACAAATTAAAATAAATGACATCAACTCTAAATCTATCCCTAGCCTTGACCCTAACCCTAAACTTAACACTAGCCCTAATGCTAATTATGACCCTGATCCTAACCCTAACCCTAATACTTACCTTAACCCTAATCCTAACCCTAACGAGCTATTAACACATTGTCCAAACTTTACTTAAAAACGTGATCTGAGTGAAATTTGCTGCTTGCTTGTTGAACAGTGTTGATATTTCAGCTATGATAGCGACAGATGCCGTCAGCCAACGACTAGCATGCGTTTAAGGTCATTGGAGTGTTTGCACTCCTGGGGACACTATTGTTGAACTTCACCCGCAACAGTTCTTTCTGTTCTCCTTCATGTCTTTGAAACATGGTTATTGAAATTGGAAAACATGAAAAAGCCGGTTAGCTGTCTTTGATCATAGGTGTCTGCTTTCTGTTTCCCGTGATAGGTAGTATAATATGGTGAGTAATATCGAGGTTAGGCGTAAAGTGCTAGGTAGGGCGATTGAGTCAATCGATGAAGTTGTGAAGCTATATTGATTCAGATAGCTAGGACATGTGTTACGCATGACTAGCCACCGCCTTCCTCCTTTAACAATGTAAGCTGGTATAGAGTTGGGTTGAAAACGAGTTAGATGTGGTCTAGTCGAAACCTGGAATCAATTGATGGGTTCATTTGACTGTTGAATGGAGCCATGTAGAGAAGTGTAGACTGCCTGACTGGTTGGAGTCATCAAGATGCTGATAACCAATGGCCTGAGACTTTTGGTGATCTGGTTCAAAATTGTTCTCAATAGCGTAGATCCAATCAGTCTTTGTAATTTCCCACATCTATTAAATCTTCGTGTTTCCCCAAGTAATTATTCTTTCCCCCCCCCCCCATATTTCTGCTTATTGTACTAATTTTGAATCTCTTTGTTTCCTCTTCTTCGTTTACCTCCGTGTGCTCCATGGAGCGTGGTAAATTGAACCGGTGTACCTCTATGCAAAGTCCTGTGTTGAAACTCAGTCAGTCAGATTGTCTGCTAATCTAAGCTCTTCGAGACAGAACAAGATTCAAAATCACGAATTACTGGTTAAAAATCAAATAACTAAGCCGAAGAACTACAGTTTCACTGACGTTTATTTGTTAGAAGTATAACGTGCACTGGTAGTTCAGTGGTGGGATGCTGGCCAACTGCGTACCTAGTCCTAGTTTCGACTATCAGCCGGCCCACCTCCTAGACCTCACCTACTTGGATAGACGTTAGAAACCAAAACCAGTAAAAACAACCCCAAAGCTACCGAAACTTTAAGTCTGGAGCCTTATGTTGCAAAGGGGTGAAAAAAAATAACTAAATAAATCAAAATAAACAATATGATATGTGCCTTAAAACATAAAACTATCAAAAATCATCAGTTAAGCTATTCTACCAACAACAACAACAATAAAAGACGACTTACTATAAGAAAAGTGTTCATCAACTACTAGAAGTATAATTTTTCCAACATGATTAAAGACTGATTCAATTTTAGCAATAGACAGGACAGTATTATTACTGTCATTAATTATTGATTTACAACTATCCCAGTGATCATAGAATTCTTGAATACTTCCACTTGGTAGCATTAAATCAGACTCAGATCTACGCATTCTGTTGCAATAGAAGATTCATCTTTGAGAAGTGGACACCAGCGGAAAGCATTAAAAGCTGATAAGATATATAGAAGAAAAACAGATTCGACAGTCAAATGTTATACACCAAAACTAAGTGGTTAAGTCATAAGTTACAAGCTGGCTGCAGAGGAAGAAGAAAACTAAATCTCCAAGAGCAGAGATCAGTGAAACCCATAAGCAAATAAATAGTGGAACAAGGTGCTGCAAATGCATATTTTTACCTCGCCTATCGACCGTGTACAATTTAGCACCATTAGTCCTCATAACTGAAAGATAAGTCTTACATATTAGAATAGTGACCATTACACGTCAAATGGGAAAAACTAAATATTGACAGAAATGAATGCAATAAAACTCAATAAAACGTTTTAAAATAGCAAAGCTCTATTTAAAAATGCAGTACCTTATTGACATTTCTGACTGTGCAGTAAACTATAATCTTGATATAAGCAAATAAGCAATACTGTATGCTTTATGAGACAAAATTATTCTATTATGAAATTCAGCCAAATCTCTACTGACTCACACAAAACTGCTGCCTAGCGTTATGTGATGTACAGGTTGAACAAATTTGAGGAGGCTCACGGACCATTTCACGTCACTGAATGCGTCGAAATTCTTTATAATAAAAACGACACACAAGTAACTTTAAAGCCTTAAAACCTCGTGAGGTATCGTAAATAGGCTAAGCTTCTAAGAAAGCCGTGAACTATAAGCCATCTTGAGTAATTAAACAATGTACAAATTTCAAGTGAATTTTAGATTTTCCCGTCGATTGATTCGAAAGAAGTGCTCGGTCTCAGACTGACATGTCGACTTCTTGTGCAGATGTTTCGACGATGTCTGGACACGTAATTAGAAGTTAATTGGAGGATGCTGTCTAGCAGTGGAATCAAGGATGAGCATTTCGTCCTATTTGGGACTCGTCATCTGGATGTACTTGCATTCCCCAGTGAGTGAGTGATGGTGTTCCCCCAGAGGCTGGATAACGCTTTGGCGTTTGAAACTATGGGCACTGGGTTCGAGCCTCGGTGGGAACATCACACTGCGGAATGCAGGCACATCCAGATGAAAAGTCCCAAGTAGGACGAAATGCCCATCCTGGATTCCACTGCTAGTCACTATCCACCAATTAACTTCTAATCTACTAATTTACCTAGCTTTCTAGACTGACGTATTAATCAACTGACGTTAAGATAAGTCTGACAAGTTTAGCTTAAAAAAGCCATTATTTTAGTCAATAGATAAGACACAACACAGAAGCAATGACTTAACCTCGAATATTAACACTGCAGTACTAAATGAATTTAAGCACAAAAGTAGTAGTACTACCTACTTTCAAAGCACTTTTCAAACATATCGAGTGCTTAAATAAGAAACTATCGTCTGCCACGAAAAATCAAAGTATATCCCCCATCAAAAGTATGAGTTAGTGCAAATAAAATGCTTAAATACTAAGTACATCTGAAATGAACAGGTACAATAAGAACAAATCCGTGGGCCTAGTGCGGGTTAACTTTTCTTTATGGTTTGTGTAACGAGGAACTGATTAATAACAAAGTTTTTCACAAACTGAATATCCTACATGATAATATCTCACTGAATACAGCCTTCCTTAATGAAAGAGAACTAAGGAATCTACAAGTAACTTGATTCAGTTAAATAACCTTTCCAAGATTCCCCCTAGTATTTGAAGAGTAAGATAAATGATAACCCTGGTTACGAAATAGTTGTAAGCAATAGATGTTGTGGACTTAAATAGAGGCGTCTGAATTATGATAATACAAAGACAGGTGGAGGAGGAGACACGAACAGGACTAAAGGAGTACGCAGCATGGAAGTTTGGAGATCCTATGCAACAGCAAAAATATTCAGAATATTAAGTGTCGTGCATCTTCTGAAAATGTCAGCTCTCACGGCAAACTTCAGTAATTCAAAGTTTGCCTACACAAATGGATTGATTGGTATTCTGTAAACAATGATTTTTTCTTTCTAAAACTTTGAGAAAACGAACAAATATCACAGTAAAGAAATTCGACACCGCGTAATTTAGGAGTAATGTATATCACACGGGTAGGATTGTAAATATTAACAGCAACAACACGTTTATTGTACAATATGACAAAGTTGAAAAACAGCACATGACATCCCAAGCTTACAACAATTCTAAACTTATTCTAACCTATGCGTTGATAATGCCTTTTTATGGTAAATGAAAATTTTTTTCTACCCACTATGTTCTTAAATAACGCTGGTCGTGCTTAAAAAGAGAGCTGGGTGCTGAATTAATGCGACAAAATCTGAAAAGGCTAGAATTAAGCTGAAAAAATTGCCACTATGTGCTGAATTAGGTCTTTTCCTTCTGAAGTAATGCTAGTCAGTTCTGAATATGTGCTGAGAAGGCTAGAATTAAGCTGAAAAAATTGCCACTATGTGCTGAATTAGGTCTTTTCGTTCTGAAGTAATGCTAGTCAGTTCTGAATATATGCTGAGAAGGCTAGAATTAAGCTGAAAAAATTGCCACTATGTGCTGAATTAGGTCTTTTCGTCTTGAAGTAATGCTAGTCAGAGCTTAATATGTCCTGTAATGGCTGGAACAACGCTGATAAGGAGACCCAGTATGTTCTGATCTACTCGTGAAAATGCCTAGAAAAAGAACACGGTGCTGAATTCGTTCTAGTCATGCTGAAAACCAGCACTGAGTTCTAGTCTGTGCCATTAAACAAACCATTTCAGAACAGATTCAGAATTTACTCACTATAGGATGCAAGAATTATTTCAGATTTACTGAGATTTAATTCAGCATTATTGTAAGCTTGGGATGGTCTTTAACTCCTAATCCTAGCTTGCGGTACATGTGAACACACATAGATAACCACAAACATAAGATGACTCTGTCTTAACTACATTTCAAAATCATCTGTGATACTGGAGAATCTAGCTGATTTGCACCAACTTCATTTGTAGTGCTAAGAGTGTCAGGTCGTCTTAAAAGATGTAGGTTAATGTTTGCGACAAATCACTCCCTTGACAGGTTGTGAAAAAGCAGCCAATAACAAGATAAAATAAAACACACGCAAAATATAAATGTTATGAAGAATAACTACACTTCCTTCAATTTATATTGAATGAAATCATTTTTCGCAAGAAGTAAACTGTATATATAGAATGAAAGGCTCAATCCAACATTCACACCATTTAAAGAATAAATATAGATAACTAAAATACGTACTTAGACACACATTCTCTAAATAAATGTGGTTAATGCATATGAAGAACAACCACAATTCCTTTCGTAACGGAACGTTCTATTTCTGCGCTAGTCACGGACAAGGTCGAATACAATATTCAATATCGGATTTTGGATTAGGACGTTTCAAATTTTTAGCTGAGGAATGTAGGCTTCAAGCTTAAGGTAACCATCGCATATGTACTCATCTAATACACCCTTGAATGGGCTGATCGAGGGATCTTCTTCTACAAGTAGTTTGTGCGTCGGTGGCACAGTGGTTAGGACGCTCGCCGACCATGCAAATGGTCTAGGGTTCTACTCTCACTCGACGCACACCTGATATCAATGGTCGGCCTGCTAAATGTGTACTACCGATATCATGTGCTGAAAATTCCATACTAGTACCGAAACATTGTGTGGTTTCAAGGCATAATAAAATAAAAATATAAAAAAGTGACTCTCGAGTTGATAACTCAGTGAAAAACATTCCCAGTCAGCTTTTTAGCGTTCCTGATACTTCCTCTGACGCTTTTCAACTAAATGGAAAGAAAAAATAACTTAGACTAGGTCTGCAATCGTTTCTCAAAATGTTGGATACTCTGGTGATACTCTCTGTCTATTGTATGATTATGAGAAGTGATTTAGTTGCTCATGGCATAATGAACCGGATATATTAAATGGCTGTCATCTACAGTTCTTCATATTGTTTTTACTGTGTGAGTTGCCTTTAAGGAAAGATCTGGGTTCTAGAAGCAATTTTGTCGATGAAACTTCACTGAAGATGGACAAAGTGATGTACTTATCACGGATGATTCTAGTTAAGGTCCCATGGATTTTCCCAACGGTCCTTAACTCACAAATATGACTTGAAGTTACTGTTTTCTGGCTCCAAAGTCATGACCTAATTTACAACCTAAATCGTTGGTTTTCTCAAACCAAAGTAATTGTGTCCTCCCAATATAGTGCACTCTGAAACTTGAGTGGAAAGTTGCACATGCTTGATGGGTCGGCGGAGTTTGTGGGGCACTTATTTTTGACCAGCTGAGGAGAAACCAGACCTGTTTGTAGCATGAATGCACTGTACTTCTTCAGTTCGTATGTTGCGGATTTCAAAAAGACATTTCGTTTGACTCTTGATATAAGGAAGGTAATATTTTAACATCACCCCAACTCTGCATTTACAAATTACTAAACCATGTTTTCTTAACTATTCTTGATTAATTCCCTGATTTCTCCCGGCACTCTTTAAAAAACTCCGTTTGTAATGTATAAGACTTTCAAGGTTATAAGCAACGGCAGTGAGGGACTTCCGTCCGAAACAATTATCACTGAAGCTGACAGATTCTTGCCAGCCTATGCCTTGGATCATTAGAACAGATACCGAGCACTCTCACAAGTGTGTATTTGCGATTCTTCAAGAAGAGCTCCAAACAACTTCAATAGAATCTATGTTAGTACGACTGTACATGAAAAATCGCCCACTGTTGAACACAAACTTCATGTATTTCCGTCCGACCACGAGCACCGATGTAACGATGCTTATTAATACGATGCATGAGATTTATCCCGTGTATTTCATCAAACTTCCCTGATTTACGCCTAGTCAACGAATATATTCTGACCTCATCGAGACATGATTTCACATGATGCACTCTGCCGTTCTATCAGCAATACAAAGTTATATGAAGCATATAAATCTACCTCAAAAATAACGTACTCCGTACAACTTACCAGTGGCAATCATCGCGAATGTTTCAACGCTGGAAATGGCCAGTAAATATTCAAGATATAGCCCTATTACAGGAAGAGGGCATTTCGACGTCTACGGAAAGTATGACAGACACTTATGCAAATTGCTATACCTATAACTCCCATAGTATTTGTTCTGCGCATACCAAGGGCAAAGCAAAACACCTAATTGATAGTCCAAAATACATAGTACATTTCGGGACCAAAATCGAAGTAAGGAGATAATTACTAAACTACCTAGGGTTAGTACACGGACGAACGAATGTAACAAGGCAGAGTGCCAAATGGCGTAAATGCTTGTCTAAGAGCCTGCTGTTCAAAAGTGAAGGTTAGTATCCAGTTTTGGGTGACGAATTCTTTAGGCTGATAATTTTGGGAAGTTATCAACTGCCACATCCTCATAGTTTGAAGAGCTGTGTAAAGACGACCACCACTAAGCGCTCTATGCCAATGAAATTTGGCCCGCTCCGTCCATATATTTAGTTCTCTTACAGCTCCATTTCTTATGGAAGCTGGAAGGACCTTTACTCCTTTGGGCGTGGTGACCGAACATTTGCGTGGCAACGGTTGCCGCCTAAAGACCTTTGTGAAGTGGTCCATTATGTGTCTTGTTCCTATGATAATGACTCCAGCATTGCACTTTGCAGAGGACACTGAATTCCATTTGTGATTAGCGAACCATCTGGATGAATTTTTTATCTGGAGTGTACACCTCCCTTTACTTTTTAGTTCAGGGGTTGATAAATACACTCTCAGTAGCTATTGTTTTATTGGGATTCACTCACTTGCACTACTTGAACCACTTCGAGCTCGCTTTTCGTTCGGCTTCAACAGAAAATGATGTTAATGATTATCATGTGGACATTTGTCCTGCTAGAGCTCCTCTTTGAACGCACTACTTTCCGACGATCTAACCACAGCTCATTTAACTTAATGTTCAATCTGCTTTCATTACCCCCCATACTAGTGAAGGGGCGGTGTCCAAAGGAGGTGTGTTCAAGATGTGTTTAATAATTACAATAATGTATATTTTCATATAAACATAAATTTACATGAAAATGCATGCCACTTTTACAGGCACGATCAAGTATGATATAATGTCAAATAGTAGATTGTCTACAAGTTAATAATGTTTCATCAGCTAAATATTTGATATATACACAAATACACTCATTGTCTGACCCAGGCCGTATGATTATTGAATTGAGAAGTAGTCCTCCAGGTTGCGTGGGAAGATCGACTTCGTTTCGTTTTCAACCCGTGGTTGTAGGCGTACGATAACCAACCGATATTAAGGTAAGTACAACGTTTACAAGGGATAGTAAGCTGCTTTAGAAAAGTAAAGGCGCTAAGGTGAATCATTAAAGTGCAATGAAATAGGCCAGTTTAATGTGTCATTATATATATCATTAAATATATATTAATAAATGCATTCATAAAGGAAATACAATGGGAGACTATAATCCCAAGGCTGACAAAGTTCATTTGCAATGTGTGATGCTACCCATATAGGTCTTACTATCATGATGTCCACTTTTCGTTTTAATACAATTATCCACAAGCCGGTTGTTTTTATTTCGTACCTTCTTGTGTATTTGGTGCACAACCGTACCCTATAGAGAATAGGAATAAAATAAGTCCAATGAAATTCAAAAATAGCTATTAAATGTTAGGTTTAATGGAATATAATTCGGAGCAAGTAAGGACGTTATTATTGCTCTCGCTTCCACAATAATTTGCTTACGAGATATATCACTCAGCCAAATAGTATTATTTGCTGGATGATATTTCGAACAAAATTTATAGTTCATAATCATATCAGTTATAACACGACAACTTCAAAAATTTCTTTTTGAGATTTTGAAGTCGTGAGAGAATACCAAACCGAATGCTGAGGAGCAATGTTAGGAGCCACACCTTGTGAGTTTAAGAATATGCTGGACTAGGATAAATGGTATGAAATATTCCACCAACTTGCGATCAGAACCGTTATATGATAATATAATTGGGAGGTTCCTTTTGCCTGACTAATCGGGTTTTGAAATCACCGTCTACTAGAAACTAGCATCTTGGTATCCATTTACCTAATTCCTCTGCTGGGAAGTCAGCACTGAGGTTTTCTCGTCCATTGAGATTCAACCTGCAAATTATGACCATACATGATACGTTTTTACTTCTTTATTTCGTGTTCTTCAAAGCTTTGCGCTCTTATTAAGGTGGGTAACAACTGTGATGGCACTGTAGATTTAACCTTTCTGTCCCATGAAAGATCATGTAGTGTCAGTTGACTTCATAACCTCTGATCTCAAGTCTTAGCTGTGATAACATTAAAGGATTTCAGACCAACTGCACTGCCCAACACAACTCGCCTCTCCCTCGGGCTTTCAGCGTTTGTGTGACGTACTACGGACTTAATCCAGTGATTCCGTGGTTGATCCACAGGGAGCAGCCTATCACGAGGTTTAGAAACTTCAGTGCACGAAAACCTGTAATAGTAAAGCCTTTGCTATCACATCACTGTTCACTTAATTCCAATCTCCAGATATGCTACAGTACTTGGGATACTACAGTACTAAGGATATATCACTACTGCACTCAATCCATGAGTCTCTTGAATCTATCAAGCGCCATCGCTCTCAAAAGGACCTCGACGAAGAATTAAGGGCACTTGAAAGTACCTCCAAAGTTTATAACTTAACAACACTTCTTAAAAAACGAATGCAGTCGACGAGGGACATCCCCTATTTACTTCATGACAAAGTTATCTACAATGTGCCTGCCACCATCTGTGAAATATTCAGTGAGTGGTTTGCAAACTTCAGTTTAGAAACGTACATTCCTGGTGAAACCGGCCCCCTTACTAGCTCTTTACTCGGAAGCATAATGTTCACCGACCAATTAATAGAACAAGCAGTTAAAAGCCTGAAACCTTCCACTAGCACGGGACCAGATGGCCTTGCTTCTGTAATTTTCAAAAACAGTGGGTGTGATATACCCCTACTACTTCTTAAATTCTTCTCAATATCTATGGACACTGGCACTTACCCTAATGAGTGGAAAACTAGCTTCATAATTCCACACTATAAATCCGGTGATTAGGCAAACGTCCGCAATTACAGACCTATAAATATAACCCCAGTTGTCTCGCGAGTCATGGAGAAAGTCGTCAAAGATCAGTTGTCAGACTATCTACTTAAGGAAGATCTTGTTACAAGGTCTCAACACGGATTTCTCAAAAATAGGTCTTGCGTTACTTGCCACTTCGACTTTTTCAACTGCATCACTAGTGGTCGCGAAGCACGTAAGCTAGTTGTTGTTCTCTACTTCGATATATCTAGGGCATTTGACATGGTATCTCACAGTATTCTCTTTGAGAAGCTGTATTCATGTGGGATTCGCAATCCATTACTGAGCTGGTTAAAATCGTTTCTAAGCAATAGGGTACAAATAACCAAGGTTGGATGTGTATTGTCTCATCCCAGACAGATCACAAGTGGGGTTGTGCAAGGTAGTGTCCTAGGTCCACTTTTATTTACAGTATACATTAACAGCATTTGCAACTGCTTCACCTCAGGTAAATCATTCCTATATGCTGACGACCTCAAAGTCGTTTACTCCTGCTACGCTCATGAACTAAGCGATATGGTAAATAAAATACATCTTGAACTAAGTAGTCTCGCAACATGGTGTACTGAATCCTGTCTAAAGTTTAACATTGACAAATGCGGCTGGATTTGTATCGGAAACAGTAACCTTGACCTAAATCTTGAAATAAATGGGCGTAAACTAGCCAAGCTCAACTCAGTCGTAGATCTCGGTATCAGATACTCTAGTAACTTAACGTTCTCTGAACAAACTGATTATGCCAGACGTAAAACACGAAGGCTCCTAGGATGCATAACTCGCAATTCCTTTTGTTGTGAAACTAGGGTTTTATTATATAAAGTATGTGTCCGACCTATTCTAGAATATTGCCCGTTTATTCTTAGCGGACTCAAACAAATTGACAAGCTTAAGTTAGAAGGAGTGCAACGGCAATTCACCTTAAGTATTCTTGGTTTAGAAAGTGGTCTCCAATACTATGAACGTTGCGACAGACTAAGTTTAGAACCACTCTGGAAAAGACGTCTTAAGCTAAACCTGATTTTTTACTACAAGCTAACTAATCTGCTCGTGCACTCCTCCGAGCCAATAATTAAACCTACCGCTGCCATCAGTTACAATCTTAGAAATCATCACAACCTAGCTGCTATAGAGCATTGTCAGACTTACATGCGGTATAACTTCTTCTTAAATAAGTTTTCAGTCATTTGGAATAGACTACCAGCTAGCTGATGTGCGCCATGCAAACACGCTCGCAGTGTTCATCTCCTCAGTCACCAGACTGCTCAAAGATGACAGTGCACTTCTGAGTCTGAATCCTACACCCACTTTTCGTCCAACATAGATATTTTAAGTTCATTAAACGTGTAGTTACAACAAACTACAATTATAAATTTTTATATTATTGGAAGTACATGATAGACATTTTACACAGGACAATAATATTAGTTCACACAATATGAAAGTTAGCATCACGGGGATATTTAGTTAGTGCACCAAAATAACTATAATTACTAAACAGAATATAAATGTATATATACATATTAATCACTCCCTAAGTACTCCACTTGCTTTCTTTTACGTTGTTGTTGTTTGTCTTCTTTTGTCTCTCACCATTTCATGTACAAAATGAGAATATACTATTATTATTACTAATAGGATGTATCTACAGAGCACCTGGCACCTATAATGATTATGAGACTCAAGACATCAATGCATTGAAGCAAGCGTCAACTTTCCCATATAAGCATAAGACCATTTGTGGAGACTTCAAAAGTGGTTGGATCTGCTTCGGTGCACCCTCAATCGACATGAAATTAACGCCTCAATCTGCTAACCTACCCAGACTCCGAAGTGTCGTTGACTTAGGCCTGAAGTACTCTGGTGACCTAACATTTTTTGAGCAAGTGGCACCACGGACTAGAATGTCGACGATGCCCTTGAGATGCATGTTCAGGAACTTTCACGGCAACGAAGCGTAGCTGATTCCATACAAGCATATGTTAGGTCACTATTAGAATACTGACCACTTATTATTAGTGATACAGGCATATGCGACAAGCTAAGGGTGGAAATTATCCGACGATATTTCGCCTCCAAACTACTTGGCTACGATTGTAAGAAAGGCTACATCTCACGGTGCATGATTCTAAAACTTGACCCACTCTGGACAAGACGACTTATTATAGACCTAATATTCTTCTTTGAGGTCCTATACAAAATATCATACTCAGGCAATAGGGACATACGATTCTCACCGGAAGGCTCTTACAATCTGCATAACCAAATTTGCACAGTGACAATAAAAGCCTTTAAATAATAACTCCACGAAAATTTTTTCACAGTCATATATTCTTAAATATGGAACAGTCTACCCCTGTAAATCAGAACCTGCACCTTGGTTACAAGTTTCAGATGCTCTGTATACAGACTGTTTCTTCGTACTGATTACATTCACAAACAATTTATTTCTAGAACGAATCAATTATTGGTTTCCTACAGTACCTAAAAATGCGCGAAATTTCCCTAATTACTCTATAAACGATAAATAAACTAGTCGCAAAGATGCATAAAAAGACTAAGCGGAAATAAACATATATGTTTACTAGACGGCAATGTACAACAAATGTAAACATATATATACAACCATTAGGGCCCTATCCGTGGCCACATACATTTACTTTCGTCTCTTGTACTTTGCTGCTTGCCTGCTCCCTTGTATTTGCTTTGTAGTGGAAGTTGCACAGATCTACAGTTAGAGTAAAGTTGAACAAGACTTCAAGCCACTCATAAATATATACCATATCATCATACAAGGTTCCGGCTCGTCATAACTCAACATCCTTGAAAAAGTCGCTGTCACCATATCAGGACGCTGTATAACATCCTATACAAGCACTATCCATGACCTAAGATGGTTTACAAATAGTTTTCTACACGTTAATCAACTTACTCGTACAGAACACCATGCCGCTACATTTTGCAGCTGGACTCGCTGCGGTAAGATAAATCTGCCTGGCAATAACCAATATCAGTCTGCATCGGGTACAATCCACTTCTGCTGTTACCTCTGATGGAAATGCTGACAAAATTATATAATAAATAAATAAATTTATTCTCATAGTACACTACATGAGGGACGCCAGTTTACAGGCATCATCAAATTGTTACAGAAATAGAACCATATAATTCAATCACAATTTACAGGCAGTAGCAAGATATGCTTTACATGTTTGCTGGAGATTATACATACACTTGATAAATGTTAATCCCAGTAGTATAAATTTTTATTTTTTATTTTATTTTCGTTTACAGCTTGATTCCACACAGTACTTTTGGTAGAAGTATGGAATTTTCAGCATGGATATCGGTAGCCCAAATTTTACAGGCCGACCATAGATATCGGGTGTGCGTCGGCAGGTAATCGAACCCCGGACCATGTGCATGGTCGGCGGGAGTCCTAACCACTGTGCTACCGACGCCTTTTCACTTATATACAATCGTCTCTGTGCAAAGTTGGAAAAATCTGCTAGATTGTCAGTGAGTGCAACACAACAGGAAATACAGGAGTATTGTCTTCGCATTAACAAAAAACCAGGTCTTTGGTGGATGGATTATAAGTGCCTGGGAAAAAAATAAAGCTTGAAGTAAATATTCATACATAACTTTGTTGTGTGCAGAGTCCTCGAATTATAGTTCACTGACGTGTTATTTTGAAATCAGTGATGTGTTTATCTCATTTGATCTTCAATGTCATTGTTGGGAGTAAGTACATAAGCTTCGGACGCATTAATTAATGGATTTCTACTGCTTACGGGTATTTTCTTAGCGTTAGGAAGGTTTATGAGTTTCAGCTGTTCCGACAGGAGTTGAGAATATTAACTGCTCAGCAACATTATGGATATAAGTTCATCACATTATCTAAGGAAAGGTGGGTTGCAGTTGGTGAGGGATATATGGTGCCCAACGAGCGTTCATCTGTCCTTGTGATTTTGTGGTGAGTTATACCTTTTTCATGTTGTCGGTTTATGTCCATTTTATTCCACTTATTGTGATGGGTAGTAGTTTTACAAACGAGATTTCTTGTCTGTTTGAGGATACGTATCTTAACCGTTAATGTTTTATCTAGAATTATAAATATAGGCAAAAAACAACAGGTGTAGTATTTAAGCTTATACATTAAATGGACCTATAATTTCGGAGGCTCTCAGATGGGAACTAGAACTACTATCGTTTGCAAACTCTTGTAGTTTGTCATTAAGCACCTTTTTGAAGGAGGCCAATGTACTTGCTTGACGCATTTTCATTGGCAGTTTATTCCATATCTGTGCATACCTAATCAAGTAAAACTTTTGCCTGGTGGCTGTTTCACATTGTTCGATAGCTACTGTACCCTTAGTGTGTCTTAGTTTGTAACCATTGTCATCTGAAAGTCGAGTGCCATTGGTAGAGGTAAAAACTAAGCGGTTAAGAAGCTTATACTAAAGTGTCAAGTTTAGTCTCAGGCGTCTTGGCCATAGTGTTTCTAGTCCTAGGGTACCACATCTAGTGGAGTAGTTCGTACCATTTTCAGTTCCGAGTAATTTTAACGTGAAGTACCTCTGCACTCCCTCGACTTTCAATTTGTCCTCTATGCGTATGCTACCATACATGAATGAACAGTAATCAAATAAAGGACGCACACAAACCTTGTACAACAGAATTCTAGACTCATTTCTGTAGAAGTTCCTGAGTAGAAAGCCGATAAGTCTGCGTGACTTTGACACTTGTTTGGAGATATGTTCAGAAAATGATAAGTTATGTGAATATTTCAGCCCTAGGTCCAGTACAGATTCCAGTCGTTGAAGTGCATGGCCTTGAATTGTCAGGTCAAGTTCTAAATTGTTGCAGCCTATGCAGAGCCAGCCACATTTTTCCACATTAAATTGGAGTTGCCAGGTGTCACACCATCTATCCATTTTTTCTAATTCTTGCTGTATGACGTTTACTGTTATTCCAAGATCTGTGTTCTTGCATTTATACGTCACTTTTAAGTCATCTGCATATAGTATTGGTTTACCTACACTAAAGCATTCACAGATACTGTTTATATATATATTATGAATAAGAGTGGGCCTAATACACTTCTCTGGATTACACCACTACTTACTGGTTTAGGCCTTCAGATTATCGAGCCAACTTTCGTTGTCTGACTTCGGCCACAGAGAAATGATTTTATCCAGCTCAGGAGAGGGTCACATATCCCTAGTGAGCATAACCTGCTGACTAGCAGATTATGGGGAACTCTGTCGAAGGCTTTTGTTATATCGAAATATAGCACAATTACTAGTTCTCTGTTGTCCCTACTTCGTGTAACTTCGTTGAAAAAGTCTATGTGACAGGTCACACATGATCTTTTTTTAAGAAATCCGTGTTGTGATGGATTGATAAGTTCATGTTCTAGTAAGTTGTCTGACACTTATAAAAGTATATCACTTATTTCGAATTAATACTAAATTTAGATATAAATCAAGAATTAGATCCTATGCCGTACACACCAGATTCGTATGGGAGAATTGACTTCAAGCTTTATTCTTTTCCCAAGTATTTGTAATCCATCCAACACACACTTCGGATTTTTTGTTTGTGCGAAGACAATATTTCTATATTTCTTGATATGTTCCATCGAATGTCTAATTAGCATATTGTCCCCACAAACTATAGACAAAATGGACAGCAACCATGCAGTTTCACCATAAATCAAGTTTATGTATGCCTGTACAACTGGTGTGTTCCCATGTAGAGAGGGATAAATACGTATTATTATTATGAAATTTCATTGCACAAAGACCTGTAATGATAAACCTTCTCGCAATCACATAACTGTTCGCTTAACTTCAATTCTTTGTTCTGTGATAGGTCTACCAATCATAGGTTAGCTCAGAGATTGATATCTGAGAGCGCAGGAACATAAATGTCTCCCGAATTCGTGCGTCTCCCAGCCATACGTTTCCCTATGCCTTCGAGAATGGGTGAAGACATTTAAGTAGAGAGTCCATCTTATAGCCCATTCTAAACAAACAAGACTCCCGATGCCTTCAAAGGTCCCAGTGAATGGCACATTTGTAGTAGGACTTATAACAATAGGGTTCTTCGGTTATGCTTCACTTGAGGGTTGCACTGTGTGGATAACTTCGACCTCTCAATGCTATCAGATTTGTAGTGATCAGTGTTCTCGATTCTGGTATTGGATAGTTTTCCTTCTTTCGAAGGCCGTACGTTGTGCGTGACTGTCTTTTTGAATCCTCTGAGAATGATGACATTTCGAAATTCGGGTCTTATATTCCATTCTTGATCCGTCATTGTCACAGAGTCAGGTCACAGAGTGTAAATTACACCCTTGGTGGCCAGAACTTGAGTTGTGTGCCATCAGAACGCGACCTAGGTCTTATTTTAACAGAAAAGCTAGACACCAGTGTAAATTACACGAGGGACGTCGCCAAAGCTTACGCCACTTTACACTGTATGCATAGGCAGCTGGGAGCTCTTACTCCCGAACTATTCTTAAGGTTGTATACGACATACTTGAGGCCACTCCTTGAGGTGCATAATATCATTGCTCCTCCGCTACTCAAAAGGGATGCTAACATGCTAGAAAGTGTCCAGAGACGAGCGACAAAATGGGTGATCGGCCTCCGCAACAAATCATATGAGGAAAGACTAAGGAAATTAAGTCTTTTCACACTTAGTTACCATAGTCACAGGGGAGACCTCATCACCGTCCATGAGATCTTAAATGACCAGGCCCACCCTAATAAGAGCATCCTGCCATCAAGTGATTATAGGCTTCCACGAGGTAACTCACTAAGGATAGCACACCAGAGACCAAAGACTCGAGTGCGTTTACATTTCTTTTCGCTTCGAGTTTGCCATCTCTTGAATGCTTTACCGGCGGCCGTAACTACAGCGCCATCTTTGGAGACTTTTAAGCGGAAGCTGGACAATCATGCAGAAACGCATGGTTTGTGTCTCAGTGGCTTATCCTCTTAAAATTTGAAACCACACTGTCAATGGATAAGCATACAAGCTAAATCCCCACGACCCGTTCTGTCTTCTCTCACTGTACCGACTACTCTATCCTTTCCTTAGGTCACCTTTATTATTTCACTTATCTCAACCTATATTATCTACACTACAACCTATTATTATTACTATTCTACTTTTAAGACTACACCGAATGACCAACGGGTGTTAGGTCAAACTCCATTCACGGCAACAACTGAGTCCTAATATACTGCACACTACAAACCACATCTTGACCAATCCTCGCACCACTCCTCTTGGAGTCTACCAGAGCTAAAGCAGTCGAGTGGCGGGATTTACTACGCATAAGTTCACCGAAGATCTGGAACGTCTACCTTACAATCAAGAAGCCAGCTCAAAGAAATCACTGGTTTATACTAGTTCGTAATCAGGATATTGGATATTGGATTGTACGCTTCCTATTCTGTTGACCAGTACCCACACTAGAAGCTTGTGCATGAAATTTTCAATGCTGTGGTGACACGTACAGCTCATCTTCTACTCAGGTTAAGTGGGTGTATCACTGCTTCAGGCGTGTCCATCTATCTTTTTACATTCACTCCTTAAAGATGATGTGTTTGGCTTCGCGACGAAACCAACGGTAATATCGTTATCAGAGCAGTTGCCATTCTTCCTCTGTGAAGTGATAGTTTTGTCTTTCGAAAGCTTTTGTTCTTAGACAAAAAATGTTGTTGATTCCTGTATAATATCGTACTTCTTTTCACGGTAGTCCTTACACAGGCAGTATGCGAAGTAATTGCTGAGCTGTTTATGTTAATTGGGCGTCAGGATGGTATGCTCTTAATGAAACCATACGTTGCATAGCGTCAGTCAGATGGCCCTACCGGAGCAGTTGAGAACAACAAAGTCAACTTAAAAGAGACAGTCAAGACACCTGGAAAAATTTAAGTCACAACGATTCTTGAGACAAATTATAAGTGCTTGAATTCTGAGTCATTCATGTGATATGCCCTCAATTTGTTTAACTGCACTATTGATACTTACACAATAGGCAATTAAGAGTCTCACTTTTTCAAAAGAAATGTCTCTTGGTAGCGAAGCATGTATTCTAAAACTCAGAAAAGAAGTCAATCTACTTCATGATTTTGTTGAAAAGCTCAACAGACGCGCCAAAATGAGGAATACATACTCGTGGAAGTTTCCTGGAAAATCAGCCCTGGAGATAAAAATTCATTCTGTTTTATCCAAGTGTAATTATTCTCAAACTAACCAGTCATCAAATACCATATTGCACGTATTTTTACTTGAGATGATAATCGATAGGTTGCAAATAATTTTTATTTGACTAAGAAACATACTTATAGGTGCTTACTTATCATTCAAATCTTGAGCTATATATGCAAGGTAGATGCTCTTTACTCCTATCCATGTTCTGAAGACGTGAATTCATTGAGTTCTTGCGTCAGTGAACACATATCGGTTGTCTATGCTCTTACAGATGCGATCAATGCTAGTAAGAATAAGTGCTTACAATTCTAACGTATTAGATAAAGAAGCAAAAGAAAATGATGAAAACAAAGATGATAGTATTCGCTGTCAGTTAAACAGTCCCCTAACAGATAAATACATGGACAGCACAATAGCTGCTGAAGCTTTGAAGTGGATTTCTGATGTAGAGCGTTTCTATAACTCTCCCTCTCAAATGGCATCGAAACTTACTGGCAATAATGCAAAAATAACAACCAACTGTCAGGAATGTCAGACTGATGTTGGTTTAAATCGTAGTGATACTTATTCACCAATTTTTTCCTCCATCGTTCAAGTAAGCATTTTGCTGGTATTTTATGCACGTTAAGGTTTTAGCAAAGTGCCTGGTAAAGCCAATGGATACGTACAATTTACCTTCAGAAACTGGACGATTCATACGTGAAGTCAACAATGCACCATCAAGGAATAATTACGACTTAGAGGAATTGAAGTCTCTGCTTCTGTTTATTGAAAGGGATTTGTTACGTCTTATAAAATATTTGGATTTGAACAGTTCGTCTAGTAAGAATATGAAAGACCAATTGGAATCAATGAAAAGTGAGAATAATCAATTGTCAAAGGAGCTTTCAGATGCACAGGTGAGTCAATGCCAGCAAAACTTTACGCATATTGTTCTGATAAACCTGTAATATTTAAAATTTTTCAAGAAAAATTTATTTAACAATGAAATTAGGGTTCATTTATGCATACTTATTGAAAATATGCTTGCTGAATAAAAAATGTTTAACATACCTGTAGGAAATTACGCTAGCAATTAAAATAGATGGAAATGCTTCAAAGTGCTATTTATGCAAATGCTGCTCATAATACTAGTAAATGTGTATGAATTTAGGATGGCTCGTAGTTCACAGAATTTTTTAGTTATACTGCACAACACCTTTTATCCCAATTAATTAACTTTCACTGAAGTGTATTTTAGTCGTTTATTCATCTTAGTGTAATGTTCTGAGGAATTTTGCGCATTTCGTGATTGACAGCGCTAATGAATCAATTTTTTTCCTTCACGTTCCCCAGTGGAACATAGGGCTTCAAGCTAACGGCTTGAAGTTTCTGTAGCAGTGTTTATTTTTACAGGATGGGGTTACTAGCCATGCCCAACCTTTCCTCTTCACCAGCATTATTTTTGGCTTAGCGAGATAAAGGAGTTCGTTGGTCGGGAATCAAACCCCGGACCATGTGCATGGTCAGCGAGCGTCCTAACCGCTATGCCACCGACGCACATAATCAATGACTTTGGTTAATTTTTTGTTTCTTAAACATGTAAATTCAAATTATGTTATCGATTAACCAGACTACCTGTGAAGCCTAACTCTATCCACATACATAGTTGTCGAAGTGATCAACACTTTCGTCATACGTCAATAGACACTGAAGGAATTTTAGCACATATGTATCAGGTAATACTAAAATATACAAGAAGGAAATCCTAATCTTACTTCCGTTATATTTTTGAGCAGTTCGTACCTACTACACTTTAGCAACAGCTAAGTTACTGTTAGGGACTACCAAACAGTTTGATTTGGAATCACAGAATCCTTAACTGTTACTGAAACGATTGGAATGATGTGCAAGTTGATTACCTTATAAAAGGGTAATAACCGAAAAATGACTTTGTATCGGTATACTAAAGAAAGAGAAGGTGTTACATCTTGAAAATATTACAGTGACCCTCTACAGAGTCAAAGAGAAGTAGAAAGGAACAGTGATTTATACACAAGAAGATGGTATCTTATTAATCTTCTTCATTTCTGATAGGAAATAGTTGGCTAACTTTATTGTGATGCTATGACTTGTCCAAAGTTACCACACGAAAATTTTTGACTAACAAACTGTATTCTTCTACAGATCCAACTTGTTCACACAATATTCATAAATAAATACGGAGTACTTTTTGATTTTCTCAATTGCCACAATATTTCTTCATAATCGTTTCATGTTTTATAAGGCTTTCTTCCATTTGGTGATTTACTGTATGTTGTAAAAGTAGTTTTTCTCAGAACTAGTCAGCATATCAGTATTATCATACAGCAGGTTCTCTGTATTAGTTTGAATGAAGAAAGGACGAATATATTTGCAGGATAATACGAGCTCATTTCATTTTGTGGATTCTCTTCAACTGCGTACGTCCTTAATAAATCAGCTGTATGTTATAGAATTTCTGAACATGCCGCTGGACTCATTCCACTTTACAACGCAGTATGCTCGTTAACTCAGTCAAAAGTAGTTAAGTATCCTGCCCAGCATGTAGACTCCAACTGCATTTACCAACTCATCTGCACTTGCGGCAGCAAGCACATAGGAACAACTGAGAGGAGGGTGTCTACTCGATTCTCCGAGCATATCCCTAAATATATCCGTTTGAAACAAAGCAAACTATTCTCAAGCGCAATTCTCAGACACCTAAGTGACATGGGACGTACGGTGGAAACTAGCCAGAAAGTCATGGTTAATTCAGTTCGCAGAAGCAATTGCCATACAGAAAGCGATTGTAACTAATCTTTCACTACCCTCGTAACCATAGCTGTTTTGCTCGTGAGCTTTTGTGTTTTTTTCTGTTGCATAAAATTCCACTCACTCTTTATTTTGATTTTCGCTCACTGAGTTGAACTCACTATTAAGTCTCCAAATCTACCAAAATTAAATTATTTTATTAATTTTATGATTTCACTTCACTATTCACTCCCACCCTCTTAAACTATCCACCACAATATGTATTAATTAACTCTCTCGTCCTATCTTGTATTTTGCCTCTAACCCATCCTTGTCTCCGAGAGAAATCTGAATTCCACCCGTTGCCCTTGTCTAATTACCATATAAATAGTTACTCTTTTAACAAGAAATGATTGGACCACACCGACTCCTAGATTAGAAATAGGAAGTGAAGTGGTAGAGCACGTTGACCACTTCACTTACTTAGGAAGTACCATTAGCTCCAACGGTTTGACCTCTGACGAAATCTCAGCACGGATGCAGAGGGCTAGTTTCGCATATGCCAGTTTATGCCGTTTCTGGCGTAGACGCGTTATCCGACTATTGACCGAAGGGTGTGTGTACTGCTCATCAGTCCGCTCCGTCCTCCTTTATGGCTGTGAGCGAGACCTGGCCATTGAGAGTGGAAGACATGGAAAGATTAGCTGTCTTCGATCATAGGTGTCTGCGTTCCATCTCCCGCGTGAAGTGGTATAATGAGGTGAGAAATATTGAGGTTAGGCGTCGAGTGCTTGGTAAGAAGGGGATATCAATTGACGAGGCTGTGAAATTACATCGACTGAGATGGTTAGGACATGTGTTACGTATGCCAGCCTAGCCATCGCCTTCCTCGACAATGGGCAATGTTAGCTGATATAGGGCCAGGTTGGAAAAGAGCTAGCGGCGGTCAAACGAAAACATGGCACCAGTCAATGAAATCCACAACAGTTAGTCTAAGCCACGTAGGAAGATGTAGACTTCCTGACTGGTTTGGGTCCTCGGGACGGTAAAAACCAATTGTTGGAAACAATTGGTGACATGGCTCAAAATCGTTCTCAATGGCTAGCGCAGATGCATCCACTCCTTGTGACTTATGATTCCCAATGAAACTGTTTTGTTCTTCGTTATAACTATTTCTTTATCTCACACCTCTGTTTACTGTCTCTTATATGCATTTCTCCTACTTTCTTCTCTTCCTTTGTGTGGTACATGGAGTGTGGCGACTTGAACTTTCGCACATATGTGCAAAGTTCTATGTCGAAAACAGACAGACAGAGATTGTCTCCTTATGTCATCTTCGAAATTATACTTGTACTCTCTAACTATAACTTGAAATCACTGTAAAAAGTATGTTTAGACACTATTTTGTAATATATAATTCATTTATTTAGGATGTAGGTAGCTGAAGAGAATCCACAAAAACAAAAGGAGCAAAATTGTTCGTTATTTCCCTATTCAAAATATCATTATTAAAAGGTAATCTCTTGTCTTCTTCTCAGACACAGTTATTTTCATTCTAAAGGCCTTGTTTTGTCCAATTGCCTCGCAAAAGTACTTTCTGTGAAATAATAACAGTTAAGCAAGTGTATTTTGTTTGACAAGGATCAGCTTTTTAAATCTAGTAGGCCTACAACTAGATGAAAATGTTTAAATAACTTTTATGCATATTCTGACAGGCACGTTGCATACTTGCAAGATATTTAGGTAACAGTCCCAACAAATTTAGAATTCACCAAAGGCTTTTTCAGTTTAGCATATGAGTAGGCGGCGCGTAGCCGCCCACTGAACTTTGTCACACTAGCTGCCAAATACTATCCTTTTATCCCAATTCTAATCTATCTCACGCAGTTTCATCGATACCAAACGGTCTGACTGTTTGTTGTTGGCCAAAGAGATTGCATACCGTTATAGATTTAGGTGGATAGAACAGGTTGAGATGCGAGCGCTCTCTATCAACAATTCTGACTAGATTCGGACCGAATTCTGGAAGTGAGCAGATTGAAACAAGATATCATTCCATGAAGCCATTGACTTTTAGTCAAAATGTCTGAGAGAAATATATAACAAAATCTCTTCAATGTTCAAGATGTTAAACAATTCAGAATTATTCCCATTAGTGTAGATTTATTCATCACTCATTGTTACGTCTGAAAGTTTGGACGCCTTAGCTACTGTTCTTATTCTTTTCTCTTTCACACACACACACACACCTAAGTTCCAAGACATCTGATGATTTACTTTCCCTGAATCCACCATGTTCTGAAAGGCGGAGTTCTGCATCCAGAGCGTCTTTTCATCTCTTCCAGGTTGGAAATTCTTGTCAGTAATAAACACCAAAGAACACATAAGGTGTAAAGTTATGTTTTGCCTTCATCTTCAGCGATTAAGATGTCATTTGCGGGAATAAAAATTATTCTGGATTATGCCAAATAAATTATGCTGCGGATAGATATTGACATAGTATTTTAGGATTCATTTGTTCAAATCTCTTTTAAATTTTCGTAAGCAACTATAAGAGCTATTAAAATCCATTCTTATAACTTTTAAATATGTCTAGCGTTTAGAAATTCACAAATACAAGTATATTTCCCTTCATATTAGTTTGATTATTAGGTATATCACACAATCAAACAGTGTTATTTACTGAATGACGTTTCCAACACAATTTATTGTTGCTCATAATCATACCTATCAATTATAATCACACGACTCCGAAACTTGAGTTTTATAGTTTTCTTTGTTCTCTCCTATTTGTCATAGGAGTAGTAGAATTTTCTATATATCTGGGACAGGTGTTGAATCATTCCTATAACATGTATTCCCTCTGAGTTGGTTCGATAAAGAAAGCTTCTGTTATCAATCTCTCCATCCACCTTGTGACATTAGATTTTAAAACTGTCATCTTATCCCATCATCCTATTGTGTGGTTGTGTAATTGCATGTGTATAGCTGAACTATTCTCCCGATTTCTTATCCTATTCGGGTCAACTAATCTAGATTTTGCCGTTAGGTTTTTATGTACGGCTAGTCTGACTGACTGCCCATGTCCTACTACTTTGACCTATGTATTCGACCTGACAATCATCGCAGGCAGGGTGTTAGATAAAATAAATTGTTTTGTTTTAAAGGCTCCACAGGATCCTTTAACCGACAGAGCTTGTTTCTAATTAAGTCTGTGCGTGATTTGAATGCCAGCCACTTTCATTCCTGCCTGCCTTGTTTAGAATTCTGCGTAAAGTGGTTTCCGAGGTTCCTTCCTTGTATAGAATTACTACTGATGATTTGGATTCCTTATTGTTGGTGTTTAATAATAATAATAATAATTTGCTTTATTCCAAAACAGTACTTGTGATACACATTGGAATTCTCAGCATTTTTACTACAGTATTGCATCCAGTTAGTACATTATCAATAAATAGAATTCTACATAGATTAAGGAAATCTCAGTTCATTATGACAACAACGTATTGTCATGTCGTTAGAAAAGCCAAAGTTGAACACTGTTTGAAAGTGTTAGAAAGTAGGTGGTGTCATATTTACTGGCGTAAGCGGAAGAAAAAAACAAAGTAGCACGTAACGGAAAAAGAAGAGAGAGAAAAGGAAAAGAAAGAAAGAGAATGTTGTACCTATAAATGATATGAGTTGGAAAGATGAGATCCAGTTGTTCCACTGAATATTTAATAAATTATAGGTATTGCGCCCAATGCTTTCTTTATCGCACAGAACACGAGCTAAGTAGGGTATGGTTAAGTTTTTGTGCTGGCTAGTGCAAGCATATAGTATGTACTTTTGTTTTTATTTAACTGAGTAATTGTCATGAACTTTATTTTATTATTGTTAACCATGTTAGTTGTAAAGCGGTTGTAAAGAAACTACGAAATGATATCATCTCGCGAAATTTGTCTTCTTAATGCCTTATTCAAATTTATCAAAGGGACTAATTGTTTCACTTAAATTGTTTTGTTTAGTTGGCTCCATTAGCAGGATGCTTTAACCGACAAAGCTTCTTTCTAATTGAGTTTGTGGGTGGTTTGAATGCCAGCCACTTTTATTCCTGCCTATACTGTTAAGAATTCTCAGTCGTGAGGTGGTTTCCGAGGTCCCTTCCTGCCGACGATTTAAATTCCTTATTGTTGGTGTTGTCATCATCTTGCGTGTGTTTGACATGCATGTCGTTATTAATATTATTATTATTATCATTATCATTACTATCATCATTTATTTTAATTTAACATTTCCCTACATACTTTCTGAATAATTTATCAGGGTAATTATTAAGTTTCAAAGCTTCTCTCATACGTATCACTTCCTGTCTTAGATTTTCCTTGGTACTCCTTAGTTTTAGTGCTCTATTATTTAAATATTTCAGCAATCCTACTTTCACTGACGTAGGATGGGATGATCGGTAGTCCAAATATCTGTTTGAATGTATAGGGTTCCTGTAAACACCAGTGTTTGACTTCCAATCGCCTTCCCTTTCTACTCTATAATCCAACATTGGAAGCTCCCCTTCCTAACCATCCAATTCATAAATGAATTGAACTGGCCTCCACCTTTGAGCTAATGTGTTCGAAAAATCTATCTATATCCTGTGTCCTAAGTACAGTGAATGTGTCATCTACACATACCTCCACCATACTTTTGGAGTGGGGCTGAATGTTTCAATCGCTACGTTTTCCCACCTATCCATGAATATATCTGCCACAACCGGAGATACTGGTGACCCTTGAAATTACTAACTGCGACAGTACCTAAGTTTTACACATATATTAATATATTCCCTTTGTATACTAATTAGTTTGCAATAATGGTTCAATGATAGAATGCCTAACAGTCACGCGGCAGGTCCGCGTTCGACTTCCTGCTAACTCAAACTTAAAATCTCGTCTAATAGGTAGCATGTCTAGGAAAGAAAGAAGGTTGACGATGAGGTTATCCACGCCAAACCATAAAATCAACACCACAGCTACTGAACCTTCAATTGCTTGAAACCCTGTATTCCACAGGAAACGCATACAGTGAAAAAATATTATTCAAAGTTGTACGGTCAAGTTCCAGTCTTCAATTATAGAATTAGTGATTTGATTGGTTGGAGGGTTTCATTATTAGCTGACATCAGTTAGAGAACCATGGGAAAACCTGAGAGTACTGAACAGCTGTTTCGTCCTATTTTGGGACTTTTCGTCGGTACACTCATGATGAAATCCTCCAAACAATCAAACAAAATCCATACAAAACCAATACTTGAAAACTAGTCTGATGCTCACTAGCGACTGGTCCTATTGAGAGTTACATGGGGTTCTGGTGTGAAGCCGTGACCAGTAGGGTACAGCAGGTTGAAGTTGAGGCAGTAACTCATCGAAGAAGACATTGTGAAGTGGTCGCGCTAAGTCATGAATTCTCAGAAGCTGGAATTCATGGGCCATTGGATCGGGTCCCAGTGTCTTGATGATCTACGAGCTAGCTGGCCTTGTGACCAGAAGGTCGTGGGTTCGAACCCTGGTGGTGAGTGCGTACTGTGAAGAATCTCAAACTAGGATGAAACAGTTGCCCAGTAATCCCGGGTTTTCCAATCTATCTCTAACTGATGTAAGCTCATCATGAAGTCCTCAAACTAGTTTCTAATCATCTTCGTCAATAAATATTCAGAAGGAATAATTGCCAGAATTATTTTTCATGTCAGTACATGACTTCAGCTGAATATTATAGAGGAAACAGAGGTGATAAAGAAACCTAACTACCACCACCAACAACAACAATAACAAGCATCAATCACCATGAACTGAGGACATCTAAAGAACTTCCTGTCTTTTACTTATCTAAGCAGTGTTTCAACTAAAGGCGGAGCAGATGAGGATGTCAAATCCAGTCATAATCGGAAAACTAAGACAGACCTTCATTAGTGTGAGCTTAGTGTAGAAATCTACTACAACTCAACGTAAAGAACAAAATTCACATTCTGTTCAACATTAATGTTAAGTCAGTACTTCTGTGTGGTTCAGAGACTCACTGCGTCAACTCAGACTTTCACTAACACCCAATTTCGCTCCATACCGAGAATTAGATGACCAACTAGAAAGGATTAGCAACAAAGAAACTTTATGGAACGAATCAACAAAGAATCTGTCACCAAACAAATATGCCAAAGAGAATGGAAAAGGGTTGGTCACACAATGAGAACATCGTTCAGTGATATCAAGCGATAGGTCCTAGAGTAGAATCCGAGTGAGAAATAACTGGTCGGTGTGACTCCAAAGGTGATAAGGTGGAGATGGTGTGAAGAAAAGAGGAAAGCTTATGGGCAATGGCGGAGCCAATTAGTACAGACCACTGCGTCAGTGGCACAGCGGTTAGGAAGCTCACCGACCATGTACATGGTCCGGGATTCGATCCCCGACCACCGATACACTCCTTCACCTCGCTAAGCCAGTAATAAATGAAGCTGGTAAAGAGGGAAGGTTGGGTATGAGGCTAGCAACTCCATCCTGTAAAAAGAACCACCAGTGCTACAGAAATTTCAAGGTTCTAGCTTGAAGCCTTATGTCCCACTGGGAAAGTGAAGGATTAAAAAAAGAAAAACTGCAGAGAAAAGAGTGAAACAGAGATTTGCTGCTGAAATGCTGCATTCTGCTAGGAACCCAAGGGAACAATAATAAAATTGATAAAATTATTTTTCACAAGTACTTAGAAGAATTAATAATTAATTAGCTGTGTGCTAAAAGTGCCATTTTAAACGTTGTATGACGGTTAATCTCTCTTCTACTAACCTGTGAACACGGAACCCAGAGACCAATTTATCTGGTATCTTTCTAACTTAGTCTGAATAATACCTCATTCGTCTTTCAGATGATTTCTTTAGACAGATTTTTTGTTTTTAATTTTCATCTGGTGGTTTTCTTTCCATCATGAAATGATGAATATTTTATATGATTGTCGATTTACATTGCTAATTAAATTAGTTTTTACCTTTCTAATTCTTAATGTATGTAACTGGAGTTCTGTTTTACGCTTTCTCTTGCATCTCATGCTGATTTTCTATGCTTCAGTAAGCATTTTCTATTTCTTTTCAAAGGTTGATTTTTAAGGATTTGATTTATTTTTTGAAGTTGACCACGGATTGATATCACTTATAGGATCATTGAAAACCAGGAAGTACTCGACAGTTGTCTCATCAACCTAGTGTGGGAATCATCGGCAGTATTCACCCACTGGCATTCGAACCTAGGACCTTCTGGTTACAAGACCAGCTAGCTCGTAGACCATTCAGCCACTGGGACCCGATTCAATGGCCGGTGAATTCTAACTTCTAATTTTCTATTTCTCACTGGAATTTATTTTGTTTCAGGCTTGGTGATGTGTACAGCTGCCGTTTCATCCTGGTTCGGGACACTTCGGTAGTGCTCACCCATCACTGCACCATCTGCAATCAAACCTAAGACCCTCAGATTATGAGGCGAGCTCGTTTACTATTCAGCCACGAGAACGGGATTCAGTGATCCATAAGTTGTAACTTCTGTCGATTCGTGATGCATATTGTTTCCGTGATTGATTTTAGACTATAACACCGTTTCACAATCCTGGTATAAACCAACACATTTTATCTGTTAACTTTTCACTCATTTGAATTTTTCCAAGTTAGTAAGTGACAATGGCACCTTAGTTATGACTAAAGAATATGCATTGACAGTTAGAATATCTGTAAGAGCCATGCATCAGTAGACTATTATTTATGTATTATTTAGTTATTGAGGTTGATATAAGTATAATACTTGGGCACTGTGGTAGAGCATAAATCCATTATATAGATAAAATTTTATTTTGATAAATCACACAGTGTTACACAGTAATATTAACTGGTGACCACGTTTCGAGCACAAACTATTGCTCATAGTCATATCAAGTCACTCATACAACTAATAGATATTTAGACTTTAATTCATCTCATCCGTCGTTGTCTGTAAAGGCTGGCTGAGTTAAGTGTCTAACAAACCGAGCAGCAGCACTAAGTGGCACAAAAAAAGACTTAAACGATGAATAACTATCCCATAAAATTCATTAGGAATATCAGAAAAGGACAGAAGCAAAATAAAAGTAATGGGGAAAATTAATAACGATAACATAAATAATAAAGAATATAAGGTATCTACAGTTCTACCATATAAGGGGGAGGGGAAATCCGAGACCCTACGAAGGATTCATAATAAAGCAGGAATTACAGTGGCATTTGAACCAGTAAATTCACTCACAGCGGCAAACTCTGCAGGTTAAAGGACCGGGTTGACCCAATTAAACAAAATAATATAATTTACGAAATACCTTGCACTGACTGTGAGTTAAATCAACTACATAGGTCAAACTAGTAGATCAGGGATAGTGAGACTGCCTGTCAGAACATAAGAATTTTGCTAACGTAAGAATGATTGATCCCACAAAGATAAATAATTTAGAAAAAAACTCAGCAATCGCAATGCATACATTAGCACACAACCACACAATAGGGTGAGAGAGGGTTAAAACTCTAAAAAGTAATCTATGTAGGTGGAGAGTGAGATTGATTGATTACTGAATCCTGGTTCATTGAGTTTACACCCGGCACAACACATGCAACAGAAGTGACTCAACACAAATTCCAGAGATATGGAAGATATTATCACCACCAGTCAGTCAATCAGAGGAGGATAATAAATAATCTCAAAATTCTATTTCAATTCAAGCACATCACAACATTCTAACAAGTTACTTATTTATTTTGACTATAAAAACACTCGTCTTATTTCCCATCTGATTGTATTTGATCAATAACACTCATATTATTATTTCTGAATGTACATTATCCTATATTGTTTTTTATTCAAATATCTAGTCAATTCCACATATGAATATAAATGAAGGAAAAAAGTTGTGTGAGTAGTGTCTTGATACGATTATGAGTGGCAATAGTTTGTGCTCGAAACGTGGTCATCAGTTATTATTACTGTACAACACTGGGTGATTTATGAAAATAAAATCTTTTGTGTAATGTAGTTATTGAGGTTGAATTGAAAATCTGGGTGGCAGCAGATTTATGGCTTTTAACTTGGCTAGTAGACTGTCGGGATAGTAATCTGGATGTTGTCGTGTCGACTTCTGCTGCCATTAAGACCTACATCCCTTCTGTAGTCATTACGCACTCCACAGATACTGAATTCTATTTTATTGATTCGGTACATTCAAAGCACCTGTTGCTCAATAATTATGCAGAATGAAATGGCAATGCATTAAAAGTCTGTGATGGAAACTTCCCGGTGACATAATGCACCAACCTCCCAAGTGGAAAGCGACGGGTTGAAGAGATCGAGAGAAGAGTAAATAAAAGCTCATGAGGATTCATAGATCCGGTGGAAAATGATGTCAAGGAATTAAGAGCAATAAAAATGGGCTGCATAAGTCTTATTTCACACTCAGAAACCGAGGAACGATTACTGACACTTATGATAAAAGTACTCATTTGAAAATAAAAATAGAGCCTCTCTCACTTTCAAATTTGGTCTGTTCTAGTTTCAAAGTTCCGGTTCTTTGTAAGTGAAGTTATCATAGTCACGAGAAATGTGTTTCAGTAACTCGAAGTTTCATTTGAGAAGCAAGAATTTTTAAAAAAAGATGCTTTATTGATGCGTTGGGAACTTAGGCGCCGGAGTGAAATAAACTAGAACACATATGTGTTATATTGTACATTTAGTGAGTGAGAATAAAAGAAATCGCCTCCCCCCAAAAAAATATTTACCCCCATTGGTTCCTGTCTCCCTCGTAGGATGGAACAAAGGCGGGCAATGACGATTCGAATTTCAATATAGAAAGAATTTCATACATTTGGTTCCCTTGATAAATTTCGATAGAGAAAGAAAGACCAGATTTGCAGTATAAAATGATATCATTCTATTTCACAGGTTCTCATCAGCTGCAAACTACCTAAAATTACAATGGTTATAAATAATAACATTTCATACTTCATTGTTTCAAAGGTAATAGAGAAAAGATTATAAGATGAACGCATCCGGAATATAAGGATTACAATTTATAGTTTCAGTTACCATCAATTTATATACTATCAAACTATGAAAAAAGGAAAAAGAGGGGTTGAGAGAAGACAGAAAACAGAAAAAATCTAATAAACAGTGTCAACATGGCAGCTCAACAAGGTCAAAGTTCATCAGTTTGAAAATTTGCTTAGTGAGTTGAGCTCACTAGTGTGTATGAGTAATCAGTGTAATGAAAGTGATGTGGTTACCAAGGGAGTGAGAGATTGACTACACTCTCTCTGTCTGTGTGCATAAGTTTGGTCTGAGACGTTTGATTACAATTGCTTCAGCAGTAAATCGTAGTAGATTCACTGTCCTTTGTATGTTTAATATTTTGAAGGATTTGGAAATCTCGACAAAATGCCCCGTATCCACAAGGTGTCTGGCAATTGCACTTTGTAAATATTTGCTTCCTTTTAAGCATAAGTTTCCCGGAATATGCTTTGAAAACCGGATAGAAGCCCTTCTTTCTGTCCTTCCGATGTACTTGCTGCCGCAGGTGCACGTAAATTTATAAATGCAGTTGGAGGTAACATCAGCAGGGTATTTATCCAGTTTCGATTGGCTTATAAAGCATGTAGTACTGTATAGTGTCACTAGATTGGCTGCAGGGAAGCATCTCTTGAAAAAATTCCCATTTAGACATTTAGAAAACAGAAGGATTGAGCGAAGAAATATTTACTTTTCAATTAGATCCTTATCTCAGTCTGGCTCTACTCTAATATACACATATATCACTTTTATTACAATACACAACAATTTACCAATCAAGTGGCACTGATATGTTTGTTAACAATAATTAGTCAGTGTCAAAATGTCAATGGGTTGATAACTAATGAAGAAAATCAATACACACAATTAAAAGGTAGAAATGGTTAGAATAAATTAATTTTACAAGGACAACACGTAATTAAAGATGAAGTGGTCGAAATAAATAAAAATAAAATAATTTGGACAATTATAATTTTTATAGTTTTTAAAGGTTTAGGGGGAGGGGGGCGACGTAGACCTGTTTATGCATTCTTCTAAAGATGGCCACAGTAAGGAAAGTGGCTGCACAAATTTCTTCTAAACACATAGGCTTGGCTTCTTCAGGTGGATTCCGATTGCTTCAGCTGTCTGTAGAAAACGAACTCTTAGAGCAAAATTAAGGTTATTAGGAATGCGACAGATAATTTTAAATGCAGTATTAACATCAGTATCAACAAGGTGTGCTAAAATAGATCTACGAATAGATCTTGTTTGTCCCTTGCTTAACCACGCTGGATGATGTTCGGAAAAACGACGATGAACCTGCCTAACTGTACGCCCAATGTAGCTGACACCGCAGCTGCAGTCGAATTTCCCCAGGCAGTTGATATTATTCATCACTTTTTTCGATCAGCAATATTAGCTGATATAGGAGTAAGTTGAAAAGGAGGCTGAGGAGGTAAAATCAAAACATGCCATCAGTTCATGAGCCATTTAACCGTTGTTTTGAGCTAGCTACTTAGAAAGGCGAAGACCGCTTGAGTGGGATCTCAAGAGACTAAGAACTAAAAGCTTGAGACTCTACATGAATGTTGCAGATGCATCGAGTCTATGTGACCCGTCAGATCCATTAGGCCCTTATGTTTTTCCATGTTACTATTTCTTTCCCCCCATCTATTCTTTTGAATATTTTCTTTTCTCTGCCTTTATGCACTACTTGGAGCCTGATAGACTAAACTGATGCGTTTCTGTGCAACGTTCTAAGCTGAAACTTAGAGAGCTTTATACGATCATTGTATAACTTATATATGTCCAAACCAAGTTCCCTTTTAACAGTTTGAAAAAAATTTTGGCATCGGGTATATGATATTCATTCATTATAATAAAGGTTTTCTTGTATTTCCCAATGCAAGAATGAAAAACAAAACTATATTACTGTTTTTACTGACGTTTCGCTATTTGATGCTAATAGCTTTATCAGAGCAATGAAATAAAACCAGAATTTACAAAATCCATTCAGCTTATATACAACAACTTAATCATTGTTCCTCAGCATGGGGCCATTTTTGCGTTGTTGTCAAATTGGCCAGTTGATAAAGATGACAAAACCAGGTGTAGACTGTTGGATTTGATAAGTGTGTAAAATTATAAAAGCAGCATGTGTTTATCCAATGAAATTGCTTATCACATTCGTGCTGATTTTGTCACTTCATGAGGGAGGGGGTTAGTGTTTCAACCAGGTCAAATTCTGTTTTAGTCCATCATTCCTATTCAGACAATTGGGATTCCATTTGATGATATGAAGTGCTTCTGATTATGTGAGACGTTCTCTGTGATTTCTGAAGTTTTTCTGGATTATTTCAATATTGTCAAAATCAATTTTGTGACCTGATTCTATAGCGTGTAGACAAGCTATGGCTGATAATTTTTCAAGCTTTTCTACTTCACAACAGGATTTCTCGGTTGTCGAACAGATGCTCTAAGGTGTTCATTTCTTCTGATTTTGATTTCTCGAGATGTTTTTCCTATGTATATCGCATCACATTCCAAGGAAGCATTTTATTTTATAGACACAATTAGATAGAGAATCTTTATGGATTCGGTCTTTTATATGGACAAGGTTGTTTCGCAATGTGTCTGTTGTTTTGAAGAAAACTCTGATGTCTAGCTTATTGAGTTCTCTTCTGATATCGTCTGACGTCTCCGCTCTATGTGGAATGACTGACAACTGTTGAGGTCCATGTTTTCAGAATACGTTTCCGACCATACTTGATATGAGTGTTGATTTTGTTGATGAAGTTCTTTGGGTAGTTGTTTTGCTTGAAAGTCTCATTAATGTTTGATATTTCTTCTTCTTTCTCTTTCTCATCCGTTATCAGAGAGAGAGAGAGTGCTTGTCTAAGAAGAATTGAAAAAAACTGATACATTTGCTCTACTTTTATAATTTTATACACTTATCAAATCCAACTATCATCTACACCTGGTTTCGTTATCTTTACCAATTGACCAATTTGACAACAACGCGAAAATGACCCCATGCTGAGGAACAATGATTAAGTTGCTGGATATATAAGCTGAGTGGATTTTGTAAATTCTGGTTTAGTATCACTGCTCTGATAAAGCTGTTAGCAGCATTAAATATCGAAACGTCAGTAAAACAGTAATATCGTTTTGATTTCCATTCATATATCGGGAAATACAAAAAGCCTTTATTATAATGAATTTTATAATTTGTTTGAGAGAATAGTGTAATCATTTCAAATGTTACTTTTAGCTGTTTTAAAAAGAAATTTTTTAGTTTCTTCACAAAGTTTGAATATCTGCGTCGTTATTCGCCATACTCTCCGCGAGAAAACTTTACAATTATTCTTATCTCCACCTCATTCAGTCTGTCAATTTCTTGAAAATTATTCGCATATTTCTACACATTAGCAAAATAGAAACATAAGTTTTGGAGAATGTAATTTGAATTCTAACTATACTCAAACAAAATTTGTTTTTCTTCTCTTCTCAAGAATGAATATAACAATCTCAATGAGAAATTATCTAAAGAATTGAACGAATTAAATAAGAATTACAAAAAAGCACAAAAAGAGAATTCAAAATTTAAGACCAACTTGGAAGATTTAAACAAAGCGTTAACGGTTAAAGATACACGAATACAAGAATTAGAAAATCAATGTCAAGCATTGGAAAATAATTTGGGTAAGATAACGACCGTAAATTGAAGAGCTTTTTGAAAAATCTTTATGTATATAGCGTTACATTTGGAAAAAAATGTTTACTGAATTGGCCTCGAATCATTATAAGCGTCTCGCGTTACTCTCTTCTGTTATGACGTACCTCTAACGTCATTCAGTGCCTTCAAGAAGTTTCTTTCCGGACATTCTACTTAAGGGAGGCCATATGGCTGTAACGACAGAAGACAAGGGCCAGGCAACAGATCATTAATTCCGAAAATCAACAGATATTTATAGATTTTTATGTACATTATTATTCGTTATTGTTAGCAGAGAAGCATCGTCTTCTGATTGGTTGTTTTCCTGCTGAAAGTTAATCTGTCATCTTTTAGTGGCTGTTTCTTTGAAGGTCAGACAGTATATCTGCGAATCGTATCCGGCTACGCAAAGTCTGCTGTGATTGGTAATTGAGTTAGTCTTTGTTCTTGTTTTTTTCTCATGACCCCAAGATTTGGGACGTAAACGCTGACGTAAATTTCTGTCTACCAATTTTGGCTACCAGACAGCTCTCACCACATGTCTCAGAGCTTCTCACTGATAAGATGATCAGACGCTTTGTTTTAGAATTCAGTTGATCACCTCATGAAAATGAAAATGTGTTATCATTATACCGTAAGTGGCTAAACCAGCTGACTAAATAAAAACGTGTTCTTTGTAATTAACTCATGAATTCAGTTCCTCTTGGAGTTTTGAATGAGTTCCTCTAAAAAGTTTTCGAAATTTTCGGAATTTTTTGTTAATTCCACTTTTACCAATGTCCTTTTTTGTAGCAAAGATGAGTTAGGTCGGCATTTGGATACATAAATTCACACAGAGATAAATTTTGAAGGTAAAATGACCCAAGTGATCCAAATAGACATATCATGTAATCTACAAAATCCTATAGAATAACTCTGAGGGGAATTACACAGATTATAACCGTAGATCAGACTTAATCAAGTTATCGGGAGATAGGAATTCAGCTAGGTGTAGAATGATTGACCCCAGGAAAGGAAATATTCAGTAATACCGAACTTGAACATTCTATTTCATGTTGTTTAGTATACACCAAAATCACACGCTCAGTGATTGGTTAAAGAATATAAACTGTGTAGATATAAACAGCGGTTTGATCACTTGGAAATACACCTTTACTTCATCCTCTTGCCTTCTGATGTCATAGTGGGAATTTCTTGACACGATCATCAACACTGAATTGTGTTCGTACCGCGATCAGTAAACAACGGTAGTCTGTATCATTGAATGTTTCCTCATGAAATAAATTTATCCTATACAGCTGTTTAGAAAATCGACTCTTGCGTTTGCTATGGCAAGCTTGACAGAAAACTTAAGAAATGTACCAGGTTATTTCACTGTCACGGAGTTCTTGCTCTCCTTCAAATCACCGAAACACCCATTGAGTCATGAAGAAAATAAAAGACAATCCATCAGAGAAGAAAATCCTCTTTATCGACGAGATCATCTTCACACGATGTACTGTCATATTTATATTTTTTCAAAATTTAATAATTCCCATTGTAGCATTAAGAACACAGTATTCAGCGAAGAGACATTTCAACGAAGCTATTATCAAGCTATACCATCGTATATATATGGTTTTTAAGAAATTATATCCAGGTAGGGAATTAGGTCAACGGTGCGAATATATGAAATAATAACAGTAGTATGAAATGCAATTAAAATATCTGTGATTATAATCATAGTTTAATGTCAAGTGGCAAAATAATTAATGTCATATATAGAATAATACATAAGGTGTATAGATTTAGGAAAGGGGTACAAATTATAAGATCAGTAGACGAATATAAAATGTTACATAACATGGTATGAAATTTGATAAGACAGAATTAAATATTGTATAAATAAAAATATAAAAGTGAATAATTTTGGGTTTAGAATGACAAGTGGGACAAGGGAAAACAATTCAGAGTGAGAATAGTAATAATAATAATGATGATAATAATAATAATAGTAGTAATAAGGGAAAGAGAATGACTAAATGATCAAAATAAATAAATGAATGCCTCTCCCTCTACGGCCAAGGCACAAGTAGGGATTCTACATACTTCTTTTGTACACAAAGGTTTGTCTGGCTTAAAGTCATGAATTGCCAAGGCCTCAGCTGTCTTTAGAAGTCTGTAAAGAAGAAAACGCGGGAAGCTAGCATGGATTCTATATATGATCTTAAAATCATGGTCAGGGTTGGTAGAGTGACAGAAGTCGATCAGGTGTTCCAAAATAGAACTTTGCACACACTTCCTTTCTCCTTTGTGAAACCATGCTGGAATATGTTCTCGTATCCGTTTGGAAAGCGTCCTCTGACTACGGCCAATGTACCTTGCTCCACAATAGGAGCGGGTGAACTGATATATGCACATGGAGGCGGCCAGATATATTTACCAAAAATGGATAATACTCTGTTATTGAGTAATACAACTGGGGTGACATAATTGATATAATTACTCAGTAATGACTTTAGAAGTAAAAATAAAAGTTGCAAATTACGTTATGCTCAAAGGAAGACACAAAGGAAGAAAGGGATAGAAATTTGATAAGGTTAAAATTGCTATTGAGTAGTGAGAATAAGGGTGGTAATTGAGTGTCTATTTAACAAGTGTGGAGAGGGTGAGAAAATGCACAAAAGGAACATTGAGAGTGATAATAGTGAATTAATTAATAAAGTAAAGGCAAAGTAAAATTGAAAATTAGAAAATTAAAATTTTTACTGGGGACGACTATTGAAGAGGTTAAGACCATGGTAGAATATTATTATTATTAATAATATTATTCACTGTGTAATTCCAAATAATTTTGAGTCCTTTCTCCGATAGCTAATTGTCTAATGTAGTGACGTAATTGGTGAGTGATACACTACAATCTTAATTTTCAATCTCTCATACCCTTTTTTCCCTTATCTACATGAACATGATCTGAAAAACATTCAAACCTGTAGTTTTACAGGATTTATTCAACATGGTAGTTTATTTAACTTATAAGTCATATATCTCCATTGTATTTCTAATTGTAAATATCACTCTATTTAAAGTATTCAGCAGATGAGGAGTGTTCTATCGGCATTTGGTGAATTCATTAAATCCTGCTCCAATAACTTTTGTTGCTGGTTTTTAAATTAGATCCATTTGGTGGGCTGAACGCTGACTATATCTCAGCACGGATACATTTCTGGCGTAGACGTGATATCTGGCTGTCGACCCAAAGACGTGCGTACTGCTCAGCAGTTCGTTCTGTCCTCTTTTATGGATAACTGTGTGACATGGTGTCATTAAAAGTGGAAAACATGAAAAGCCTGGCTAGTTGTCTTCGATCATAGGAATCTGCATTCAGTCTCCTGCGTTAGGTGATATGTGTAATAGGGTGGACACTATTAAGGTTAGGCACCGGTTGAGTGCTAGGTAAGGAGAGGAAGTCAGTCTAGGAGGTTGTGCAGCAGTTGCATCGATTGAGATGCTTAGAACATGTGTTACGCATGCTTTCCCCAATGGGAAATGTTAGCTGACATAGGACTGATTATGTTGGAATAGAGACAGCTAGTGTTGGTCAGACGAAAAATTGGCTTCATTAGTCAGTAAAATCTACAACATTTAGTTTAAACCACCCAGCCAGCCACATAAGGAGGTATAGATTTCCTGACTTACTGGTTGGGGTCCTCGGGATGGTAAGAACCAGTGAAGGCTGGAGACAATTGATTATATGGCTCAAAGTGATCGTTGTCAATGGCTCACGCAGATGCACTCACTCTTTGCGATTTATAATATCCAATAAAAGTCTATTGTTCTTCCATATTACTATTCTTTTTGCCCCACTCATGCCTCTGTTTATCATCTCTCTTTTGAATCTGTCTTTACTCTCTTCTCCTGCTTTGTGTGCTATATAGAGTGGAGTGTGTCAACTCAAAGTGGTGCACATCTGTGCAAAGTTGAAACCGGTTAGTTAGTCAGTCAGTTTGAAGTATACATATTCACCACAGAGATAACTTTTGTCAATAAAAAATTACCTCGTATTTTGTTAGACAAATAACCGCAGCATTCATTATTATTATTATTTCCTTTTATTCCTAGAGGAACATAGGGCTTCAGCCGTGCATCTCCATTGCGTTCGGTTCTCTGCTAAAGTCTTCACCTGGCTCCATGTCTGCCCATACGGTTTCATCCCCTCTTCACATGACCTCCTCCAAATCACCCTTGCACTGATGACCAACTCGCCGCTTCCCGTCCGGGTTCCACTCGAGGGCTAGTCTAGTGATGCCACTTGATGGCTTCCATAGAGTACGGCCAATCCACCTCCATTTCTTCTAGCATATTTCTTGCAATATGGTTCCTACTGAGTTGGTTCGCTCCCAGAGATCCCCCTCTGTTGCTGATCATCTCTGGCCGGCCATCTGTTCTTGAGTAGTATTGAGAGAAGACAGCTGTTGATAAAGGTGTGTAGTTTGTTTGAATTGCCCTGCGTGACGCGCCAAGTCTCTGATCCACATAGTAGAACTGACTTCACATTGGAGTTGAAAATGCGGACCTTATATTTCATGCTGAGTGCTGAGATAAATGAAAGCTTGCGTTGCTTTCCCGATCCTCGCTGCTTTGATATCCTCGTCAGTTCCGCCTGAAGTTGAAGAGATGCTTCCCAGGTACATAGGTAAATGAGGTTGTTTCTTTCAGGTTCCTTCCATTTATGCTGATTGTTGTCTGTTGTTGCTGTTGGTGGTGTTGCCCAGGTATCTTCATCACCTCTGTTTTCTCTATTTTCACCTGAAGTCCTATCTTATCTGGATGCTTCTTCTGCCAACTTGTTGCTTTTCGTTTGCATATCTTCCAGTTTGTGGGAAATCAGACATATATCATCGGCGAAGTCCAGATCCGCCAAGTTTTTTTGTGTGAGTCCATTTTATGCCTGTTTCCTCATTGCCCGCCGCTGTTTGTCGCATTGTCCAGTCTACTGCAATCAGGAAAATCGCTGCCAATAGTAGGCAGCATAGTTTGCATAAAATCAAAACGTAGTTAAGTGACTACTTAAAAGGCTCCCTCATTATTTTCAGTAGTATACCGTATCGCTGCATCACAAACAGTTTGTGGTCTTCTAGATTGGACATTTTTCACAGAATAAGAAACACTTTCACATATCATACTTTTATTGATTCAAATATCAGAAATATACAATCGAATTAGTTATTTACAAAGTATACACGTCGAGGTAACGACTCGCCACACTTTCCTCTGGATACCCAAAGTATACAGATATGAATATGCCATTTGCTTGATCCAATAACTGGGTAATCAAGAAACTAAACAATATAAACTGATGCTATATATATTTTTCCGATGAGTCCCAAACTAGTGGGATGAAACAGCTGTCCAGTACTCCATGCTGGTTTTCAATGGTTCTCTAACTGATATCAATCCGTGATCAACTCGTAAAAACAAAACTAATCCTCACTAACCAACTATAGAAAAGCTATATATATATATATTACTGGTCGATTGATATAAGTAGTTAGAGAATACTAACTGCAAACAGTAGTGTTTATTAGGTAAACAGCGGACTGCCGTCTGGCTCATTTTACAGCTAACTTCACCAATGGTTTACTCAGATAGATTTGTTATCATTTATTGCAGAAATAAAATTGCATATTGTAATCTTAAGAGACTGAACTCTACAGTCCTTAGTGTTCTAGTCGGCATTACAGTTAAGAGAGAATTGTCGTAGTCGTCATCCTGGATATATTTCGTGTGTGTAATATAGTCTCCCAAATAGTCATTGGCTAGGGAGTTGATTCAATGAGAGGCGATGTAAATAAATTTTGTTCCCTCCACTATATAGGTCAAACAAGTAGGTCAGGGGTAGTCAGATTGTCGGAAGATAAGAATTTAGCTAAGGTTTGAATGATTGATTCCACGAAGATAAGTAATTCGGAAAAAACGCTCAGCAAATGCACTGCAAGCATTAACACACAACCACACAATAAGGTGAAACAGAGTCCAAATTCTAAAAAGTAATATAGGTAGGTGGAGAGCGAGAGAGATTACTGAATCCTGGTTCATCGAGTCTACACCCAACACAACACATGCAGCAGAAATGACTCAATGCAAATACCAGAGATATGGAAGATATTATTACAACCAGTCAGTCAAATCAGAGGAGGATAATAGATAATGTTAAAATTCTATTTCAAATCACGTACATCATAACATTCTAACAAGTTACTTATTTTGAATATAAAAGAACACTCGTCTTATTTCGTAACTGATTGTATTTGACTGATATCACTCATATTATTATTTCTGAATGTACATTATCCTATATTGGTTGTTTATTCAAATGTCTAATCATCAGTTTCCGCTCATGTATATAAGTGAAGTAAAAAGTTGTGAGAGTAATGCTTTGATATGATTATGAATGGCTATAATTTGTGTTCAAAACGTGGTCATCAGTTAATATTACTGTATAACAAACACTGTGTGATTTATCAAAATAAAATTTTATCTATAATGGAGTTATACTCTATCGCCACAGTGCCCAAGTTTTATACTTATATCAGTGATACAAATAAAACTGTTTCCTCTTCGATAAACATCATCTGATATTCCATTGGGTTGACAAAAATTTAAGTGTGATCAGACCAAAACATGTCATCAGCCGTTTAAGTCTTTGACTGTTGCTTTGAGTCGCATCAGGAGAGGTGTAAACTGCCCAAAGAAACGGATGACTTGAGACTGTTGGTCATGCTACTCAAAATCATTTTAAGTGGTATAGATGCATTCACTCTTTGTGAATTCCGAAATCCATTAAATCTTCACTGTTCCCCATGAAATCATTCTACCGCCCCTCCCCCACCAAAAAAACACCCACACACCCCATACATTTCCGTTGCCTGTTTTTCGTACATTTGCGTTTTTATGAAGTATAATGGCAACTTGAACTGTTACACCTTTGTTCAAAGTTCATTTTTTAAAATTCAGTTCATTTCAGAAAAACAAAATACTGAAAAGCTGTTGATTTCAATTTTTTTCTAAAGATCTTTCTTCTCATAATCATATTTCAAGGTTTGTAAACCCTATCATTTTCGATTTCTTTTATCCAAAATCCAGATCAAATTGAAAGACTATTTAATACTGACGTCGATCAACTGAATGACGATAATTTGCCATCAAAATCACCGCCATCATCATCGTTATCAAAGGTTCAATCATGTATTCTAGAACTTCAGAGGAAACTGGAATCTACTACAAAAGATTATCAGTCTGCCTTGAAAAAATTAGAAGTCAAAGAAATGGAGAATCAGAATATGAATTCACAATTCACGGTAAAAATTTTTGACAAAAATAATTATTGTAATTAATATTTGTACATTGAACACCTTGGTCAGCGCGAATTTCAAAATAAAACTGTTTCATATAGCTAAAGTTCTGATTTAGACATTAAGAAGACAAAAGCATAGGGAAGATTGAGCAAAGAATATTGTCTTTGATAACTTCTTCATCAGGCGCTACAGTTATATCCATACGTAATATATAAAGAGTGGTCGTTGTTAAGAAGGCTGACATTCTCGTTTAAGTAATATTGAGTCGTTTGAATCAATGGAATTATGGTTCCAAAGCATTTGTATGTCATAATTAGAACAAAAATGTATTGATAAAATGAATATCAGATGCAATTAAGGGGAACGGGCACGAACGCAACGGAAAGAAGCTGTCAGGAATGTCAACCATAAACAGAAGAAAGACGTCGTGAAATCAGAACAGGGAGAAAAGATGGGATGCATAATCTTTGAGGTCAACGATCAGGTAAGTTGTAGAGAAAGAAAGTGCGACAGTAGATGTGGGCCAGATTCATGGAAACTTCTCCCGAATTGGGAATGACCATACACTGTCACCGACAGACGTGGTCCCGTTTATATCATCAAATGCGGAAGTTAACAGAAATGGGTTAGTATGAGCCAACTGCTGAAATGAATTCAGTGGGATAAGGAAATCCCGACCAAAGTACAACTGGAAGTGGTAGAACTAAGAAGGTCGAAACGGCTTCGTTCGAAATTATTTGATAGGGAGACGATTGTGGTATGTGCTACTGATAAGATTTATCAGTAGTATGTATATGAATGTTCATCGGCATGAAAGCATCAAATAGCAGGGAGACGGATTTGACGTCAGAGATAGAAAATTATACAATGTTGTGGAGAGATATATGGAAGACGTGAAAGGAGCACAAAAAAACACAATATGAAGGAAGGTCAGAAGTTGCACAATACGGAGGATCTGTACAAATGGGTACGTTGAAGATGAGGTGTAAATAATTTGGTTATATAGTGACACCAAACAAATCACCTGGCTGGTCGGCAGATGTTGTATTCCGTCCCAGGAAACTGGCTGAAAAAGCAGAGAAGACAGGATTCCAGGTGAACACGGAGAAGACGGAGTTGACAAAGATAACCAAACAACCAACCACTCACCAACAGCAACAACAACCAGCACCAATCACCATCAACGGGAAAGATTCAACAGAGGTTACTTGTTTCACTTATATAAGAAGCATTGTTTCAACTACGGGCGGGACGAATGAATATACCAAAGCCAGCCAGCCAGAATCGGAAAGGCAAGATGCGCCTCCATCAACCTGAAATCAGTTTGGAAATCTTCTGCACTCCACATCTGCATAAACAACAAGATTCAGATTTTATTCAGCACAAATGTGAAGTCAGTCTTTCATTCAGTTCTTCTATACGGGTCATAAATTTGTACTGCCTGTCACGGAAAGGATATCCAACAAGTTATTTATCAACAGCTTCCCCCTTCGCACTCTGGCTCCATACTGTAGATAAAATGACGGGCTGGCTGGCCATAAAGAATCAACAAAAAACTATGCAAAGAGACCGACCAACAACCTATTGCTCAGCAAGTATGCCAAAAATTGGAGCTGGATTAGGCACATGCTGAGAAGACTGTTGGGTAACTTCGTGCACCAGGCCATTGCTCGAGTGGGATCCGAATGGGAAACGCCGAGTTGGTCGTCAGTGCGGGTGTGAGATGGAGGAGATTGTGTGAGAAGTTGATAACGTATTATGGGGAATCGTGAATCCAGCTGAAGAAAGTAGCAGAAAATAGAACGAAGTGGAGATATGTTGTTGAAGCGTTATGTGTCATTTGAAACCAGAGGGAACAAAAATAATAAATAAAGTGTAAAATTGTAGTGATGAAGACACCCAAAGTAAGACAAAAGAGCTGCTTAGTACTCCTTAATAATATAAAGTAGTTCCCTAAATGAGGTACTTTCGTAGTCTGACTTGATATAGAGTAGTACTGGCTCATTCATTCACTGAATGATATGCACCGAAAATTTTACTATTTCAATAGAATATTTTATACTACTTAATAGGTATTGAGTAGCATACATTCTAATTCTCAATTTTTTCATCGTAGATGCTCACTAAGAAACATGAAAAACTTTTATCACGAATAAATGAACTAACTGAGATCAATGAAAAATTAGAAGAACAACTGAAAGATAAGAATAATTCGATGGAACATCTGAACTCTGAGATAAATAAATATAAAAGTAAAATACAAGAGTTGGAGAAATCAATACAAGAGATCAAGGTAAGTTATTTATTTTCGTTTATATCATCTTTCTATATTTGAATATCTTAAAGAATAAATCAACTGAAAATGAGAGCGTTAAAAGTCAAATTCAAATGAATCTTGAACAAGTGAAATTGGAGAATAATGAATTATGTCAAAAATTGAACAAATTGAATGAAGATCTTTTACAAATGGCTCAATATCCTGATTTAAATGGACCAATTGTGTTTGAAAATGAAAATTGTAAGTCTAAAATGAAGTGATGTAATCATTTTTAATATGTTCAACCAGAAATTTACAGAAATAACCGTTAATTTAAAATATTGAAGATTAGGTACATAAAAAATCAGTATATTTGAACCAACAGTTGGAGGTTACGATGTGTTGAAGAAATTTGCTGTCACCACAATCTGCTTTAGTTGATCAATAATTCATTGGCGCTTAATTTAAAATCATGAGTCATACTTGCATCTCTTCGTTAAGTCTTCAGCTGCTGTCAGTAATTTATCGTTGAATGAACGTCTAGTAGTTTCTTTTGGATGATTGCAGTTAGTATTGTAAGGGTGAGGATAAAGGGCAACACGACGCGTTTCTGTGCACAACAAATATTCAAGCTGTGTAAAAAAGTTAACAGGACAATTTTAAACCAGCCAAACGTAACATGTGGCATGATTACAGCATGTCCTTAGGCGCGTAATACAAAATCATCGTGGCGAGTTCGATTTGCAGTAACTTTTGTCCTCGTCCCTACTGGAATCAAGAGTCTTCAATTCACTCTATTTTGGGACACATTAGCTGGACATACCTGAGACTCGAATCCCCCACCCAAAGGATTTATCATTGGGTAACTGGAGCAGTTGATGAGTTCCGAAGAAGGACGAAACTTGCCTCCTTGATTCCATTTTTAGCCATCATCAATCGGAATGATGCAGTGTTAACCTCCGCTTCTTTTTGAGGCATTTATACTAGGTAGGAGTCGACATATGAATTGAGATGTAGAATTTCAGTCCGACATAATCAATCAATCAATGATTCAGAAAGTAAAAATTTGAAGATATTTCACAATTCTGCTTTAATTTTAGACTGTTAAGAAAATTAAAGTGTCTCTCTTTACCTTTGTTTAACTAAATTATTCGATTCAAAACGTTCAAATAAACAAAAACAAAACTGGATGATACTTCAAAGGACCTTGACGAAGATACTGTGTACTATCGACTATACTTCTCAGTTATGCTTCCTATCCTACTCCAGAGACGTGAAATATGTGCATTACGTTTAAAAGTTCTAAAAACCCACCAATTATTTTTGTATCATGGAAACTATCCATCAGGACGTTAGAGGGAAAAGAAAAAGAAGTTCAGTAAAGATATCTTTTCAGTGATTTCGTTCTCAAAAGCTGTACAGTTGCATTTATATAAGTTAACATACAAATAGTATGGAATGTGATTATTGTTACTATTCCGTAGAGTTCCGAGTGGAGCTGGCGGCTTCAACAACACATCTCCACTTCGTTCTATTCTCTGCTATCCTCTTCAGCTGGGTCTATGATTGACCATAATCTCTTGTCTCATCCTCACTGCCCCACGATCTCCCCCATATCACTCTTACACAGACAACTCACTCGTCCCTTCCCATCGGGATTCTATTCGAGCGATGGCCTGTATTGTGGTCGATGTTGTTCGACGGTCTCCTCAACGTATGCCAATTCTATCCATCTTCATTTCTCCCTACATATTTGTTGAGTGATAGATTCTTGGTTGGTTAACTCCACTGCAGAGTTTCTTGCAGCTAATTATTTCTGGCCATTTGATCTTCAGTATGGAGCCAGTCAGCGAAAAAGGCAGCTGTTGGTAAAAGTCTGCTGTGACCTGTTGGAGATGCTTTTCGTGATGTGTGCGCAATGCAAGTTTGTGACCTACAAAGAAGAAGTGACTGACTGGCTTCACATTTTGTTGAACAAAATCCGAATCTTGTTCAGTGCACTAAGCTAGTGCAGAAGACTTGAGAACTGGTTTCAGGTTGATGAAGGCGTCTCTTACCTTTCCGATACTGACTGGCCACTGTCAAATCTCTCCCGTTGATGGTGACTGGTGCTATTTGTATTTGCTGTTGGTTGGTTATCTTCACCACCTGCATCTTCTCTGTGCTCACCTGGAGTCATGTTTTCGATGCCTGACAGCCTCTTTAGCCAGTTTGTAGGTTTTTGCCTATAAGTCTTCAAGTTTGAGTGACATTAGACATAAGTCATCCACGCATGAAATCCAGACCTCCTAGATTCTTCTTATCGGTGGTCCAGCGCTTTCCTGTGTTCTCACTCCCATGCACAGTCTGACGCATAATCCACTCTACCACAGTTGGGAATATCATTGGTGATAATAGACAGACAGTTTTGTCTTACTCGTTAACTCCCGTTACTATTTTATGCATTTATTTCCCTATTTGTTAAAGGAGTTAAATTGTTTCAATATGTTCATTGCTGAAAATTCCATTCCATAGGAAAAATTACTACTTCGAATAGAGTGATCATTATTATTATTACTACTACTTACAGTAATGTTCTTAGCAGTGTCTTCGTAAAATTCTTTTTTCACTCTCTGTAATTAGGTGTCAAATCTGTTCATGAAGAATTAGAAGGACAAATTCAGGCCAATGAACTCCGTATTACTTTATTAACTGAACAAACTAAACGTTTACGTAATGCCTTATTAGTTATGAATGAAAAACATGACGCGAATATTCATACGACACCATTAATAAAACAAGAAGATACAGAAATATTGTAAGTAAATAACCACTGAATATTGAATATCAAAGCATACTGATTGATTGGTTTTTTGTTTTAATTTACTGTAAAATAAATCGAAATCGTTTAAAAAAATTGTTCTAGTGATAAGTAGACAAGGATTGAATGCTGTCGTTAAAAAGACTTTTTATGCAGTTAATATCATAATAATTGAGAATGTGAAGCCAATATATCCATCCATCTAAGCCCTTTGAACATGCGAAAAATGATGTCACATCCCACTGTATTTATCAATTTGAATGTACGTGTGGACACACGTACACAAGCAGAACTCATCGATCTCTGCAAGTGAGGGCTGGCTTCAGATCATATTCCTAAATGACTCCAAAAACAAATAGAATCCTCAGAACCCAATAGTGGTAAGAACAGAAGACCTAGATCCTCTATTGCGAAACATATTATAGATGGGGCAGGACATAAAATTGACGTTTACACATCTTTTAAACCTAACTATAAAAAGTATTTGGAGGATGGCTTATCCTAATTTTTTGTGGAAGCCGCAACTAGCAATCAGGAAGTTTAAACCAACTTTATGTGTTCAAAAACAATTCCTCATCACACTAAACCACCTTCCTTGGTAAATTTTGTTTTGACACCAGCCAGGGTAGATGTACTATTATCTCTTTAATTTGGTTTAGTGATCTTAATTGTTATTTTCACCGTCAATATGTCCTTTCAATTTGACCTAAGTCTATTTTCTCACCTCTTAACTCTCTATTAATTTCATATATATTCATTCCTATGACAAGTCCGTGTGTGACCAGATTGTTCGAAATGCGTGAAACAAATACACATTACAGGGTTCGGATAAATTACGTCTTCTTGTTGCTTTGTATAAATGATATAAGCCAAAAAATGGAAGTTTCCTCAGCTGACGTTAAATATCTCAAGAGGTTTTATTAAAAAGTGAAAGGATTGAGTATGCATCGGTGACATAGCGGTAGAATGCTCGCCGACCACGCCTCATGTGGTTCAGCGTTCAATTCCCGATCACCGAAGCACTCCTCTACCTCGCTAAACTAGTAATAAGACTGATAAAGGGGTAAGGTTGGGCATGAGACTAACGATCCTATCCCGTAAAAATAAACAACACTGCTACTGGAACTTCAAAGCTCTTGCTTGAAACACCCTATGTTCCACTGGAAACATAAAGGAATATAATAATATAATATATAAAAAGGATTGAGCGAAGAAATAAATAACTTTTCAATTAGATCCTCATCTCACTCTGGCTCTACTCTAATATACACGCAGAGCATTTTTATTACAATACACAACAATTTATCAATCAAGTGGCACTGATATGTTTGTTAACAATAATTAGTCAGTGTAAATATGTCAATGCGATGGGTGATAATTAACGAAGAAAATAAACACATATGTTTGATTCCCTTGGTAAATTTCGATAAAGAAAGGAAGATGAAATCTGCAGTATAAAATGATATCAGGTAGTCTGCAGCTGATGAGAACCTGTGAAATATAATGATATCATTTTATACTGCGAATTTCGTCTTCCTTTTTTTATCGAAAATTAATACGCACACAATTAAAAGGTAGAAATGATTACAACAAGTGGATTGCATAATGCATAATTTCCGAAAAATGAAGATCTTTGAGGGGATAAGCAACTGTTCAAGTTGATTACGTAACAGATTGTTAAAGAAAAATAAAACGATTTGGACAATGATAACATGTAATTAAAGGTGAAGTAGTGAGAAAAATAATTAAATAATTTGGAAAATTATAATTTTAAGGTTTAGGGGGAAGGGGAGATGAAGTAGTCCTGTTTATACATTCATGTAACGACGGCCCAGTTAAGGAAAGCGGCTGTACAAATCTCTTCTGAACACACAGGTGGATTCCTATTGCTTCAGCTTTTGTATGTAGAAGACGAACTCGTAGAGCAAAATTAAGATTAGTGGGAATGCGATAAATAATTTTAAATGCAGTATTAACATCAACCTTATGCTCACTATCTAAAAGGTGTGCTAAAATAGAGCTACAAATAGATCTTGTTTGTCCCATGCTTAACCATGCTGGATGATGTTCAGAAATACGATGATGAACCTCGCTAATTGTACGCCCAATGTAGCTGGCTCTGCAGCTAAACATTAAAATTCTTCCAAATTACTTTATTCTTATGACCACTTCACCCTTAGTTACAAGTTATCATTGTCCAAATCGTTTTGTTTTCTTTAATAATCTGTTAGGTAATCAACCCGTGCAGACGCTTATTCCTTAATTACTCTTCATTCTTCCAAAATTACGTATTATGCAATCCACTTGTTGTAACCATTTCTACCTTTTAATTATGTGTATTAATTTTCTTCGTTAATTATCACCCCACTGTTTGGCATGTTGACACTGACTAATTATTGTTAACAAACATATCAGTGACATTTGATTGGTAAATTGTTGTGTATTGTAATAAAAGTGCTATACGTGTATATTCGAGTAGAGCCAGAGTAAGATGAGTATCTAATTGAAAAGTAAATATTTCTTCGCTCAATTCCTTTGCCTTTCTAAATGTCTAAGTGAAAATTTCTTTCTAAATTTTATTAAAAGTAAATGACTATTTCTAAACAATGAGTTATGTAATACCGAACCCTACCTTCTTAACTAAATGGCGTGGAGATGAGAAAAGACTGAGCATGGGATTAGTAATCTTATTTCTACTGAAACTTCAAGGCACTCTAAAACTAAACTAGCTAATCTCTGGAATGAAGAGTTTATCAATGAAAGAAATCTTAAAGGGATTGTCTGTTTCATTTACCTGGTTAACACCGTCTTAACTAAAGGCGGCACAGATCCAATTCGTCCAGGAACAGGAAAGCAATGCAAGCTGCTTTTTCTTGCTAAATTAGTGTGGAAATCTACAGCATTTGAACGAACGAACAAGACACGAATTCTCCTTAACAGTGATTTGAAATAGTCAGTACTTTTAGATGATTCAAGGACTTGGCGAGCGCGTCACCTAAAGCATTTCTAAAAAGACTACTTCAAATTTCCATTGACACCTAATTTCGCTGAATAATGAAGAACAGATGGTTGGTTGGAAAGGAAAGGAAAAGAAGCAACACAGAACTCCCCTAATGAACCAGTTAATAACCTTTTGCCCAACAAATCCACAGAACGAAATTGAGACAGATTAGATATCCTCTGAGGAGAAACACTTTCAAATTAAAACACAGGCAAGATTATCGAGTGGAACCTGAAATGGAAAGCGCGAGGTTGTGTCTGAGAGTGACATACAGGAGACCATGCAGGGAAGGAGTAACTGCTTTTATGCAGTCATAAAGTTGACGGAATTCCATTATGAATAAAATTTATTTTGATAAAGTCGGAGAGTGTTATACAGAAATATTCACTGATGACGTTATCTGTAAAGGCAGACTTAGTTAATTAAGTGTCTAACAAACAGAGCAATAGCACTAAGTAGCACAAAAAAACCTAAATGATGAAATGAAACAGATAGAAGAATAGCTGGTTGGTGTTAAATAACTAACTATCCTATACAATTCATTAGGAATATCAGAAAAGGTCAAAAGCAAAATAAAAGTAATGGGGGAAATTAATAACGATAATATAAATAAGAAAGAATATAAGGCATCTAGAGTTTTACCATATGAGGAGGGGACATCTGAGGCCTTACCTAGGATTCATAATAAAGCAGGAATAATGGTGGCATTCAAACCTACAAATTCACTCAAAGGGACAAACTCTGGAGGCTAAAGGACCCGGTGGACCCAATTAAACAAAATAATATAATTTACAAAATACCCTATAGTGACTGCGAGTTAAGTCAACTACATAGGTCAAACTGGTAGGTCGAGGGTAGTCAGATTGTCGGAACATAAGAATTTAGCTGAGGTAAGAATGGTTGACCCAGAGAAGATGAGTAATTTAGAAAAAAGCACTACATTGCACTGCATGCATGAACACACAACCACACAATCGGGTGGAAGAGGGTTAAGATTCTAAGAAGTAATCTATGTAGGTGGAGAGAGAGATTGATTACTGAATCCTGCCTGGTTCATCGAGTCTACACACTCAACACGACACATGCAATAGAAATAGCTCAACTCAAGTACGAGAGATATGGAAAAAATTATTACCGCCAGTCAGTCAAATCAGAGGAGGATAATAAATAATCTTAAAATTCTATTTCAATTTACGTACATCATAAAATTCTAACAAGTTGCTCATTTTCACTATAAAAACACTCGTCTTATTTCCCATCTGATTGTAATTGATGAGTAACACTCATATTATTATTTCTGAATGTACATGATCCTATATTGATTTTTATTCAAATGCCTGATCATCAATTTTTACTCATGCATATAATCGAAGCAAAAAAGTTGTGTGAGTACCTTGATATGATTATGAGCAGCAATAAATTGTGCTCGAAACGTAGTCATCAGTTAATATTACTGCATAACACTGTGTGACACTTTATCAAAATAAAATCTTATCCATAATGGAATTATACTCTACCACAGTGCCCAAGTTTTATGCTTATATCCAAATCAGTTGAAGATCATGTCAGGGAACTAAGTCCGAAGAAGATGTGTAACTGAAGCCATATCCTCAAATCAGAATACCCAGAAATTAACGATTCATAATAACTATACAACATAATACCAAATACTCTTGGTCCCTTGGACTCAAAGCTGAACTCTTATAATTTGAATCCTTTAAGAATACAGTATATTTGACGCTCGCCGACCATGCACATGGTCAAGGGTTCGATCCCCGGCCGACGCACTCCTTTACCTCGCTGAGCCAGGAATAAAAGCTGGTAAAGAGGAAAGGTTGAGCATGAGGCTAGCAACCCCATCATGTAAAATAAACACTGCTACAGAAACTTCAAGCCACTAGCTTGAAGCCCTATGTTCCACCGGGGAACGTGAAGGAAAAAAAATATATTTGAAATAGAACTCATTTATATTAATCATCACAGCATTTTTTTATTTATTACACTTCAAGGTCACCAAAATTTGATCATTTAACATTGAACAATATTACACCGAGCATAAGTAGATCAAATTCTTCTATTTTATCAATTGACAAGATTTCAACAGAAAATCAATCAACAAAAGAAGATGCCTCATGCATACGTTCTAAAACCTATACAAAATCAAAAATTCTGTCGAATGGATCTGTTGAAAATCATTCAAATATACAATTGTGGTCTGGTCCAAGTACAACAACAAAAGGTATTGTGGTGAAAGTTTAACTCAAAATAATAGTTAATGAATAAAGAATATTTACATTTTCGATAACCTCCACTTCATCAGGTTCTACGTCATATATCCATCCATAATACTGAATGAATAAGTGTCATTAACAACATTAATGTTGTTTAAATAACATCAAATCAATAATCATACCAATGGACTACAGTTCAATAGCATCAACATAACAATACACACTTAATGTCAGACAGAGAAATTACGCAAGATAATTGTACCAATTGATGAATTTATAGTCTCCACTGTAGGCCGGCTAGGGGAGTAGTGGTGGCTGTCTAAACTTGCTACTTTCGCACACAAATCACTGGTTGTTTCACGCCAATCGCTATAGCCCCTCTGCTGTTTGGAGTATGTGGTACCTTGATGTTTCTTGGCAATTTATTTGGTACCCAGTAGATGATAGGGGAGGATTCTTCAATGCTAGCTATCTCTGTGGTCGGTTTGGACGAGATGGTCTAATATCGAATTGCTAATAGTGGTTTAAACCACATCTTTACTTAGCTAAACTGCATGAGCAGATAGTGAAACACAGCCCGTCAAAGGTGTATTCGAATTCAAAGACAAAATCAAAGATATTAATGTCAAGGATAAAACTATAATATCTCTGGACATAACATCTTTATTCACAAATGTACCTCTAGTAGAAACAGTTAACTGCATATGTGAACAAGTGTATAACCAGTCGATAAATATTGGCATCCCAGCGGAAATCCTGAAAGAATTGTTATTCAGGTATACCATGAATGTAAATTTCAAATTATACGGCAGACTTTACAGACAAGTGGACGGGGTGGCGATTGGTTTCCCGCTGGGTCCTATTTTAGAAGATTTCTTTCTAAGTAAACTAGAAAATGGACTTTTGAACAACCACATTATCAGAAAATTCTCAATTTATTGTCGGTATTATATGGCTGACACCTTTATTCTTTGTGATAATGATTCGGATAAGAACACAATAATAACTCAATTCAATGAAGTACATTCTGCTATGAAATTCACATGTGAAGAGAAATCCCAAAATAGAATTGATTGCCTTCCTAGATGTCCTTCTTACAAGAAAACCTGATGGTAGCATGAAGAGAAATTTGCGTAGGAAAAGCACATGGGCGGGACAACATACACATTTTCATAGCTTCATTCCTCTCCAGTACAAAAGAAATTTAGTAAGGATTCTCAGCCACAGGACTAAAGCTATGTGCTCAGAAGAAGTAACTGAAGATGAACTGGGGACTGTATATGATACCTCGACTGAAAATAGCTACCCGGACAAATTCATCAAGAAATATATGACTAAGAAAGTTGAAAAGGACTATTCACTATCTGCGAACAGGAAGCCTTTACACATAAAACTACAATTCAAGGGTGACATACCTAGCGAGATAATTACGAAGAAGTTAAGAAATTCAGTTGAAAGAACTTGCAATGCTGGTAAACTAAAAGTGATATTTTCTACACGACCGATGGTGATTCCTCAATTGAAAAATGAAGTACCTAGACTAGACACTTCTAATTGTATCGACCAATTCTACTGCGCTTATTGTGGAGCCAGTTGTATTGGCAGTTACTCTAGGAACTTGATTTTTCGTGCTTGCTCGGGAACATCTACCTGTGTGGTTGAATAAAGGTGTGGTGAAAACCATTATCAACAATTCGATATTAGATAATCTCGTCCAAACTGACCACAGAGCTAGCCAGCATTGAAGAATCCTTCTTCACCACCTATCAGGTACCAAATAAATTGCTAATGAACATCGAGGTACCACATACTCCAAACAGCAGAGGCTATCGCGATTCGCGTGAAACAACCAGTGCTTTGTGTGCAGAAGAAGCAAGTTTAGCCATACACTGCTACTACCTCGGCTGGCCTTCAGTGGAGCCTATAAATGCATGAATTTGTATTATTGTTATTTTTCCTAATTTCTCTGTCTGACATTAAGTGTGTATAGTTATGTTGATGCTATTGAACTGTAATCCACTGATATTATTATTATTAATTATTGATTTTATGTTATTTAAATGACATTAATGTTGTTGTTAATAACACTAATTCATTCACTCACTATTATGGATGGATGTATAACTGTAGGACCTGATGAAAAGCAGGTTATCGAAAATGTGAATATTCTTTGTTCAGTAACCATTCTTTAAAAAAATTTTAATAGGCATTTTTAACCAGTTTTATCCTCGACAAATTCGAAGGTTGGAATGACACGATTAGCTTTAGAGTTTAGCACGTAATGTAAGAAAGAATTAAAATATCATTAATTTTGCCATTTAAGTATCTGACTAAGTATTATGAATGGATTTTTCTTTATTCCTTTGGCTTCCGTTTGGAACTTGGGCCTTCAAACTTGATATCTGAAGTATCAGTAGGCATGACGCTGTCTAATACGAAACGGGGAGGGGGTTGATACCCTCAGTACCAACCTTCTGCTTTTACTGGATTTACTACCAGCTAACCGAGGTTCAGGAGTTCGCCAGCCACGAACCGGACCTGGACCATTTGCGTGTTTGGCAAACATTCTACCGTTGAACTTAAAACTCACATTCATGAATATATTAACCCATTATTAATACATAAAGTCAGATTAAAACTGACTCCATGATTTTTTGGCGGGATTGTTGGGATCTTCATTAGTTTTAGTGTGCGTTCCTTTATGAATAGACATTATTTAGAGAATCACTGAAGATCAGAAAGCTAGAGGGGTTATTTCTCATCTTAGTTTTCCACTCGTCATCAGTACCTCACCCATAATCTCACTCAACAGTATCAACTTCTTCTAAAGAATCTGGGATGACAGTAAGCAATGGAACTTTTAATCGAATAACTGAAACGCTTGAGTTATGCGTGAAGTTCAGAACACAAGTAATTCCATATTAATTTGTTTATTAGATGGATATATCACACATAGTGAAACAGTATTGCTATTTACTAGATGACAAATTTTCGAACACAATTTATTGCTGTTTCTTAATCTTACCAATCATTTATAACCACACGACTTCGAAACTTGAGGTTTATAGTTTTATGTACTCCTTCCTATTTGTCGTAGTAAGGGTAATATAATTTTCAAGAGGTCCGAGTGGACAGGTGTTCAATCATTCCTATTACACGTGTTTGCAGTTGATTCGATGATTCGATTCGTTATTGATCTCTCCCTCCACCCTTTTATATAAGATTTTAAAAGTTTCAGCTTATTCCATCATCCTATTGTACGACTGCGTGTAATCGCATGTAGTGAGCACTATAGCTGGACTGTTCTCCAGATTTCTGATCTTATTTAGGTTAACTAAACTAGATTTAGCTAGGTTTTTATGCTTTTCTAGTCTGGCTAACCCCGTCCTACTACTCTGACCTATATATCTGACCTGACAATCTATACCCTACAATGAATAGAACTTGTTAGCTAACTAGAGATGTAGCTGAATTCCCCATTGAGTGATGCTGTTCCCACTAAAGAGTCCCTAACAGGACGAAATGTGCGACTTGGATTCCACAGCTAAGATAAGACGTATTGGTGAATAACCTTTGGCTGGTGATTCAACTAGATTTCACTATAAGTTAAGTGAAAGTACGATTTCATTATGGATAAAATTTTATTTTGACAAGGTCATATAGTGTTATACAGTAATATTTACTGATGACCACATTTCAAACACAGATTATTGACACTCATAATCATTTTCAAGAGTTGGTTTGTAAGGATTAAATTTGTTTTTACGAGTTTGACAAACTGATAGGTATCAATTAGAGAACTATTGAAAACCAGCGTGGAGTACTAGACAGCTGTTTCATCCTAGTTTGGGAATCATCGGCAGAGTTGGTTGAACTCGTGAAAACAAATTTAATGCTAACAAATCAACTATAGAAAGTTAATCTGATGCTCGCTAGTGACTTCCTACATGACGGAGATTCCTGGAGTTCTAGTGAGGAGTCATGACCAATGAGGTCCATCCAGTCAAGTGTGGGGATGGATTTCCCCCCGATGACATTGGTTGTTGGTCGCGCTAAATCAAGAATTGGTCGAAGTTAGAATTCATGGGCTAATGAGTTGGGTCCCAGTGGCTGAATGATATACGAGCTTGCCTTGTAACCGGAAGGTCCTGGTTTCGAACCCAATGGTAGTGGGTGCGTACTGCCGATGATTCCCAAACTAGGACTCATAATCATATCAAGGTACTCACATGACTTACTTCCTTCGTTTATATACATGAGTAATTACTGATTCAACTTATTACTAAAATCAGTAAAAGTCATGCATGAAACAGAAAAGAAGATAAAGTACATTCGGAAATAATATTAGCGTTATTAATAAATATAATATGATGAGGATTGGTTGTATTGTATTTTATTAATAGCACTGATATTGCTTCCGAATGTACTTCGTCTTTCTTTCTGTTTTAAACAAGTTTTATATTGATTTTTATTCAAATGTCTGATCATCAATTTTTACTCATGTATATAAACGAAGCAATAAAGTTGTGTGCGTATCGCCTTGGTATGACTATGAGTAACAATAATAATTTGTGCTTGAAACGTGGTCATCAGTTAATATTACTGCATAACACTGTGTGATTTATCAAAATGAAATCTTATCCATAATGGAATTATACTCTAACACCATAATACCCAAGTTTTATCCTTAAATCAATAAATGAAAGTACTTCTAAGTTTTACATTTAATCTTTATGAATCATAATGTTGAAACATTCACATATGCGGACTCCCGTCTTGAAATCCTTCCAGTTTGAATATTTATATGATCAGTTTTTAAAAAAAGTCCACATTGTTTGCACATAAAAATCTCGTAGTTTTCTACTCATGAACAGTTTAATGAAATTTATACTAAGGATTTGATTACTGAAAGCGAAAGTAATAGAAAATCATGATTCTATATACTACTGATTCATTGATATAAGTAGTTAGCAAAAATTCACGGCAAATAGTAGAGCTTGCTAATTGGATTTGTTACCTGGAAATGTGTAATTTAAAAATGACGGCCTTTATTCTAATTATTGTCGGTTAGTGATTCAACGACAGCACAAGAAAGGACCTAAACGATGAAATGAAACAGGGAGAAGAGGCGTTGGTGTTAAATAACTAACTATCCTATAAAATTCATTAGGAAGATCGAAAACGACAAAAAGCAAAATAAAAATAATTGTGAAACTAGTAATGATAACATAAATAAGAGATAATATGTCATCTACTGTTATACCATATAAAGAGGGGACATCTGAGACCCTACGTAGGATTCATAATAAAGCAGGAATTAGAGTGGCATTTAAACCTAAAAACTCACTGAAGGACAAGCTCTGGAGGCTAAAGGGCCCTGTAGATTGACCCAATTAAACAAAATAATATAATTTACAAAATACCTTGCAATGACTGTGAGGTTAACTATACAGGTCAAACTAGTAGATCGGGAGTAATCAGATTGTCAGAACATAAGAATTTAGCTAAGATTAGAATGGTTGACCCCGAGAAAATGAGTGATTAGGAAAAAAGCTCAACAATTGCAATGCATGCATTAACACACAATCACACAATAGGGTGGGAGAGGGTTAAAATTCTAAGAAGTAATAAAGGTAGGTGGAGAGAGAGAGGTTGGTTAATGAATCTCGTCTGGTTCATCGAGTGTACACCCAACACAACACATGCAATAAAAGTGATTCAATACAAATACCAGAGATATGGAAGATATCATTACCACCAGTCAGTCAAATCAGAGGAGGATAACAAATAATTTTAAACTTCCATTTCAATTCACGTACATCACAACATTCTAACAAGTAACTTATTATGATTATAAAAACACTCGTTTAATTTCCCATCTGATTGTATTTGATTGATAACACTCATATTATTATTTCTGAATGTGCATTTTCCTATATTGATTTTATTCAACTGTCTAATCATCAATTTTTACTCATGTATATAAATGAAGCAAGAAAGTTGTGTGAGTAGTGCCTTGATGTGATTTTGAGTGGCAATAGTTTGTGCCTGAAACGTGGTCATCAGTTCATATTACTGTATCACAACACTGTGATTTATCAAAATAAAGTCTCATCCATAATGGAGTTATGCTCTATCACACTGCGCAACGACAGCATGTTTGCCAACCACGCTCATGCTCAAGGTTTGATTCCCAGCCTATGAACTCATAGTTTACTAGGCAATAGTAGGTCTGGAAAAATATGAAGTTTTGATATGAGGCTGACAACCTCACGTCTACTAGAACTTCAACCTCATTATGTTCTCTGAGTTGAATCACACTCTATATACCACTGATGAGCCTCACCTTAAACCAGCGGAACTTCCTTCAGGTATTTTACATCATTTCATTCTGGCCAACAAGCACTCATGGTTGGTGTTAATGATCTCCAGCTACTCATATCGATTCATCAGTAGTATACAAAGTAGTACCACTTTGCTTAGTTTTTCGCCTTTTACTCACAGTATGAAACAGGCGGATCTCACCTAGAACTGTATAATTTACAAATGTTACCCAAAAAACGCTGGTCATTTATATCAGGTGTGTTTCTTGACATCTATTTATTTCATGGAGGATTTCATCATGAGCTGACATCAGTTAGAGAACCTGGAGAGTTAGAGAACCACTGGAAAACCTGGGACTACTGGAGAGCTGTTTCGTCCTAGTTTGTGACTCTTCATTGGTACGCACCCATTGGTGTTCCAACGAAGGACCTTCTGGTTACAAGGCGAGCATCGTTTCAACTACAGGCGGACGGAACTGACGAGGATATCAAAGCAAGAATCGGAAAAGCAAGACAGGCTTTCACTACTCTCAAGTCTGTGTGGAGATTAACAGCACTCAGCATCAAAAATAAGATCCGGATTTTCAACTGCAGTGTGAAGTCAGTGCTACTATACGGATAAGAGACTTGGCCAGTGCGTCATAAAGAGCATCTCAAACAAACTACAGAACTTCATTAACAGTTGTCTTCGCTCAATACTACTCAAGATCAGATGGCTGGTCAGAAAAGATCAGCAACAGAGATCTCTGGGAGCGAACCAACCAGGAACCGATTGTGAAACAAATAGGCAGGAAGAAATGGAGATGGATTGACCATACTCTGGGGAAACCATCAAGTGACATCACTCGAGTGGAACCCGGAAGGGAAGCGGCGAGTTGGTCGTCCAAGGGTTACTTGGAGGATGTGATGTGAAGAGGAGGTGAAAATCTGTAGACAGACTTGGAGCCAGGTGAAAACCCTAGCAGAGAACCGAACGCAATGGAGACGCACGGCTGAAGCCGTATGTTATTCTAGGAATTAAAGGATACAATAATAATAATATTGACATGTCAGGTCGTATTGCGGACAGTTTGACGATGTCTGATGGTTTATACAATGTTATCTGGTTCGTGACGGCTAGCAGAGGAATAAAGGATGTGCATTTCATTCTATTCGGGACTCATCAACTGGGTTTTTTTCCTGAATCTACTGTTGGTGTCGTTCAAGTTTTCGGAGTATACTTGATGACCATGTTTAATTTTTGATTTCCCCTTATGATTTTTATCAAGACATGAGATAACTGATAGCTTTAGAGTGAAATGGCGTCAGGATTTGAAATTAACTTATTTGTTTGAGTGTTTTGTTTTAATACACATATATATGACAGTGTATATGTGCACTTCACTTATTTGGGAAGATACATCACCCCCAGCTGTTTGATCGCTGACGAAATCTCAACACGGATACAGAAGGCCCATTTGGCATTTCTCTGCCAACTGACGCAATCTGTCGCTTAGTAGACGTGGTATCTGGATGGCTGTCGACAAAAGGGCGTGTGTACTGCCTAGCAGTCCGCGTTGTCCTCCCTTAAGGTTAACAGTGAGACATGACCATTGAAAATAGAAGACATAAAAAGGCTGGCTTGCTGTCTTTCGTCGTAGGTATCTGCATTCAATCTCTCGTGTTAGGTTGCATAATAAGGTGAGCAATATTGAGGTTATGCCTCAGTCGAGTGCTAGATTAGCAGGATAAATCAATCGACGAGGTTGTATAGTTACACCGATTGAGATGGTTAGGACATGTTAGGCATGCCTAGTCATCGCCTTCCTAGACGGGAAATGTTAGCTGACTGACGTAGGATTGATCAGGTTGGAAAAGAGAGAGCTAGTGGTGGTCACACGAAAACATGGCTTCATCAGTCAATGAAATCCATAACAGTGTAACAGCAGAAGGCAAGACACGGAAGCCAAGGTATATTTTCAAGTAATCAAACCGCTGTTTATATACATACACTTTTATATTCTTTAACCAATCACTGAGCGTGTAATTTTGGTTTACATTGAACGACATGAAATAGAATGTTCAAATACGTGTATAGTATTCTGTTGCTAATGCAGTATATAGCTGTGGGCACAATATTCTGACTCTAGCGACAAACAGAATGTTCAAATAAATATATTGTATTCTGTCGCTAATGCCGAACTGAACTGTGGGAATATGTGAGAATAATAATGCGTTGGCACGCACTGTTGTCTGTATCACACCACCACAACAGTTACTTTTAGCCACATAGAGAGATGCAGACTGCCTGACTGACTGGTTGGAGTCCTCAGGATTCTAAGAACCAGTGAAGGCTGGAGACAGTTGGTGATATTGCTCAAAATCGTCGTTATCAATGGAGCAGATGCATTCACTCTCTGTGTAATTTGCCAGTCATTTCCAATAAAACTCTATTGTTCCTCCACATTACTATTCTTTTTTCCTCACTCACACTTTCGTTTATTATCTCTCTTTTGAATCTGTCTTTACTGTCTTCTCCTGCTTTGTGAGCTACACGGTAGGAGAGTGGCAACTGGAACTGCTACCCTTCTGTGCAAAGTTCAACGTTGAAACCAGTCAGTGTATTTGGTGGTAGAATATAGAAATTTCGGTATTAGCCTCAACTTTATATTTGATAAGTAGCAGACATACTGATGCAATATCAAATTTTATGCTTTTCCATGCCATCCGCCACTACAGCAGGATTGTTGTAGAATTAGATTCCACACTAGTGATTTGGATATTTTCTGATCCCCTTCATTCGTCTGTTTGTTTCTCACATTCTGATATCATCTGCCTAAAATCCTCTCACCTACAAGTTTAGACCAGGTAAATCTACCGGGAATATTTAGTCATTATAACAGTTACACTTTGAGGTGGACAGATAAATATGCATTTTTAACTCTCTACCAAGCACCAAGCCTCTTCAGGCATAATGATACAGTCTGTTAACATCAAGTTTGTGAAAAGCGAATGCTAATCAAAGAAAGTCATGAGCTTGGGGAATACAGAAAGGTTCCTGGAGTTCTAGTAGCATATTGCGGCTGAATGGTCTACGAGCTCGCCTTCTAACCAAATAACTTTGGGTTCGAACTATGGCGACTGGATATCATTGAACAGATCTGAACCAGGACAAAACAGCTTTCCAGTACTCCCCAGTTTTCCAATGATCCTCTAACTGAAGTCAGCTCGTGATCGAACCCATAACCAATAAAATCCTTGCAAACTAACCCTTGAAAGCTTCGTCAACAATTTGCTATCCACATAGCCTATTCTTGTTTTATAGTGTCTCATGATTTAATCATTCCGCTAAATAAAACCTTTATCACCTTACCTATTTATTTATATTTCATTCAAAGGATCGAATCGTCCACGATCTAAAAGAGTGAAGTGAGAAAAGCAACTTGTATCATTAATTCCATTACGTCAACTGAGAGAATGCACAGATTTCATTCAATGTTCAACAAAGTATATATAAATGTAGATATATAATTTTAGAAATCATTTTAAGTTATAAATATATGACAATAATTGTTTTACTGAATCATACACAGTGTTTAAAAACGAATTTCTCTTTTCAATCACCAATATAATCATCATGAAACTTTTAGTAATGCAGCAATTATTGGAAAAAGTAAAGCAAATTAAAATGATTAAATATTCAATAAAATTCTACTGAATATTGAAAGTGTTTTGTTTTACACATTGACTTTCGTCTTTTAGTTTTGACCTTGGAACCTAGTCAGAGTAAGCAGAAAAATAAATTTGAAAGATATAAGTCAGCATACAGACCTCTTTTCATAATTTCTCTTCAAATCTCTACAGCCATTTTGGGGATTTATGTGTACAATGTTAACTCAGAACAAAGGTCAGAGGTTACTGTCAGTTGGCAAAAAAATAAATCAAAGAGTACGAGGAATAATTATTATTATTGTTCCCTTGGGTTCCTAGTGGAACATAGGGCTTCAACTGCACGTCTCCACTTGTATTGAAAATCCGAATTTTGTTGTGGATGCAAGCTGAGTGACGAAGATTTCCAGATTGGTTTCAGGTTGATGAATGTGTTTCTCGAGGAATAGCGATGTGTCTGAATTAGTTTATAATATTGCTCAATCGAGAGGATTGACATCTAACTTGTTAAGTGACTTATAGTCATTTGGTAATCATTGGTTGGAAACAAGAGAACAGAGGAGTGAGAATGAGCTAAAAAACTTTCAAAAAAGGAAAATAGAAGAGCTAGATTTCAGATTTATTGGTTGTGGATAGAAGGCTTGGAGCCTATGTTAATCCTTTTCTAGTAAATTCCAGGGGTTGTCTAAACTCTTCTTGAGTGAATCAGTTGAGGTTGCAGACACCACTTCTTTGGGGAGTCGGTTACAAGAGTATATGACACGGTGCGAGAACCGGTACTCCACAACAATATAGTTTCTCCCTCACTTTTCAACTCTCTTACTGTGTCCTCTAAGATGTCCCGACCTGTTAGGAAGAAAAAGGGAGAATAGACCAGGTCAGCAGTCATTATTTAAACCTTGAACTTTGTAATAAGATCTCCTCACTGCCTACGGTATGACAAGGAGAAGAGATTTAAACTGTCTAGTCTTTCCTCGTATGATAAGTTAGTCATGCCGAGAACCATACTTGTTGCCTTCCTTTGAACCATTTCTAGAATATGTGTGAGTCCCCTTTTAGACAAGGACTGGCTGCCTGGGTACAGGTTTCTAGTCTTGAACTCACCAGAGATGAATACAAGGCGGTGAACATATCTCTGATGATTCTAGTAAAGGCTCTGCAAATTGCCCATAAGGACCTGAAACTACGTGCAGCCACCGCGCGACAGTATGCTGTAGTTTTTAAATAGCGAATAACTATGACACCTAAATCCAAATGAGTCTGAAGTGATGGAAGTTTTATTCCCTCTAGTTCATAGGAGGTGATGCATGCTTGTCTGATGCGCATGGTTGCACATTTCGCCACATTAATCGGGAGCATCCATTCCCTGGACCATTGTGACAGTTTGTTGAGGTCTTCTAGCAACGTCAGCGTATCACTGTTGCCCTTCAGCTCTATCCAGATTTTTTAGGTCATCTGCGTATAGGACCATAGGGGAATCGGTGAACAGAAATAACTCATTGATGTACAAAATAAATAGGAGGGATCCGAGTACCGTGTCTCTTTGGCACTCATCTACGCACTGCTGTCTATGAGGAGAGTTCCGAGTTGTTCCTGAGCCTCTGCCTCCTATCTACGAGGAATTCCCTAAGCCAGTTTGGTAACCTGCCTTTGACACAAAGACTTTCCAACTTCATGAGTAGTCTTTTATGAGGAACTTTATCGAAGGCTTTGCTGAAGTCTACAAAGACGACGTCAACGGGTCTTCTGTTGTCCTTCTATTTGACTCAGCCTTCTCTTGCAGAGTCTATCGTGAAACAATTCAGGAAAGTAAAATTTTCTATAAAGTCATGGTAGCAAAGTAGACTAGATACACTGTTTCTGAATAATGTTGAATTTCAGGTTTTCCCTGATGGATTGTTAGAGCTACGGCTGCATGAAGAAGATGTAAGAGGAATCCTTACAGACTACTTGATCTTACTTTATATATAACTTTGAATGATGTCTCTACTGATGCTGCCTGACCAGAAGGTATAATGTATCCTCCTTTTAACAATCGTAATGGTAGGTGTTCATGAGGGCGTCTAGACAGTTTCAGGCTGGTACAGCCTATCAACTTAACATCACAGAAACAAGTGAATCGATCAACGGAAAGATCTTGCTTTGACGTTTTCCTAAAAAAGAGCATATGTGGAGAAGTTGAGGTGTAATGATGCAGTAAGTAGCATTCTTCGAATCGTTCTCGACAGACGGCTTCGGAGAACTTCAGTATCTGTATCTCTCTTGAATTTCGACCTAGCAAATTAGCTGTTTCTTCGGCGCATTCAAGTTTTGCGGAGCATCAGTCTTTCTCTTTAGATGATTGTCGAAGAAAGAGGTTGGATGTCCACTTTTCATTAGGCTGTTTCTGAAGGATTTTCATTCCTTACTCAATTTATCTTCAGTGGATATGAGATGGATGATAATGAGGTTCATCCTTGCATGAAAGTTTGTCAGCTATCCATTCGATGAAGACTTGCAGCAAACTGATCTTTGTAGAGTTTCATATATTCTTCTTGAAAGCTGGACATCTAGGAAGGATAGTTTACCTTATGACTCCATTTAAAATTTAAATTCAACTGATTAATGAGTTCTGTTAATGAATTCCTAGAATTTTAATTAGCTCAGAACTTTTATCAACAATGATTAAGGATATTATTTACGTATCGCTTGTTAACTTTGAAATGACTGATGGTTGATTGGAGGCTGCTGGACTCAAGATGTGTCAGTGGAACAGTCGGTGAGCAATGGATCATGTAGAGAACTCGTAGCCGGCTTTCACTGACCCTTTTAATCTCTCTGTATTTATGCTACTTATTCATCATGAAGGCTGTTGTGTACTCAAATCTGGCTCCATTATCGTAGAAGTAAATCCTAATTCAAGTATTGGTTTGTAGGGATTTGGTCGATTGGTTACAGGATTTCATCATTGGCAGAAGTTAGAGTTCATGGGCTGGCCATTGGGTCGGGTCCCAGTGGCTTAACGGTATACGAGCTCGCCTTGTAACCAGAAGGTCCTGGGTTCGAACCCTGGTGGTGGATGCGCACTGATGAAGAGTCCCAAAATAGGATGAAACAACTGTCCAGTACTCCCAGTTGGTTTTCCAATGGTTCTCTAACCAATGTCAGCTCATGATGAAATCCTGTAATAAAGCCTAATTATTTCTTCAGGCTTTCTTTAATGTAACAAACGTCGGAATTCCTCTACCAGTACGCAGCTCCATTATATCAAAACGTTCAGATGTGTAGTTTTAGCATTATGTATTATTACGACGTTTTACGTTTAAAAACAGGAGACAATAAAAACTGCCGATATGCATTCAATGAATAAACCCATACCTTCATTAATAATTAAGAACACAGAGTTTTGTTCACATAAGAAATATTTCATCTCGTCAACTTCATTACCAAGCTGTACAGTCATATTTATGCATAAAATAATAAGAAGGCGTTAAGCTACACTTAAATTTGCTTATATGATAAGAAAAATTTTGTTATTGATAGATCACAGCTCAATAGCATCAGCATAAAATAAGCTGAAAGTCAGAAAAATTAGGCAAGATAGTATTACAAATTCATGAGTTTATAGTCTCTACTGCAGGCCGGCCAGGGCAGTAGTAGGGGCTGAAGTTGCTTCTTTTGAACACAGAGTACTGGTTGTTTGAGGTGAATTGCAATGGCCTCTGCTGTTTGGAGCATGCGGTGCTTCGATGATTTTGGCAATTTATTTGGCACCCGGTAGATTACAGAGAAGGATTCTTCTACGCTGGCTTTGTGACCAGTTTGTACCAGATGGTCTAATGTCGAACTGTTAATGGTTTTCACTAAACCTTTACTTGGCAATACTGGGAGATGTTCTCTATCGAGCACGAAAAATGAAGTTCCTACAGCAACAGCCGATGTAACTCGCCCCACCACAAGCGCAGTTGAATTGGTAGATACAATTTGAAGTGGCTAATCTAGGTACTTCATCTTTCAGTCGACGTAGCACCATCGGTCGTGTAGAGAATAATACGTGTAGTTCGCCAGCATTGAAAGTTCTTTGAACTAATTTTCTTAATTTCTTCGTCATTATCTCACTTGGTATATCGCCCTTGAATTGTAGTCGTATATATAAAGGCTTCTTGTTTACAGATAGTGGGTAGTCCTTTTCGGCTTTCTTTGTCATATGTTTCTTGATAAATTTGTCGGGATAGCCATTTTCGATCAAAGTATCATATACAATGCTTAATTCATTTTCAATTACTTCTTCTGAGCATATAGCTCTAACTCTGTGGCTGAGGGTCTTCACTAAATTTCTTTTGTAATTGATAGTAACTAAGCTGTGAAAATGTGTATATTGTCCTGTTCAAGTGCTTTTTCTATGCAAATTTCTTATGCTGCCATCTGGTTTTCTTGTTATTACTAATATAATTATTATATCTGAAATCCTACGTAGGAATTTGGGTGGCATTTAAATCTACAAACTCATTCAAGTGGAGGCTGTATAGGTCAAATGGCACTATCCAAACAATTGGACAAAATAATGTAATTTTTACAAAATACCTTGCAATAACCGTGAGTTCAACTACAAAGGCGACTCAAACCAATACATCGTCCGTAATCATATTATCAGAATAAGTGATCCTGTGAAGATGAGCAATTTAGAATAAAACTAAGCACCGAAAATAGTCATTCATTCATGAAGAAAATAAAAAGACAATTTAGAGAAGAAAATCTTTTCATACATTTATTCCCCTTAGTGAATTTCAACAAAGCAAGAACTGCAGTTCTTGCGGAATAAAGTGGTACCATCTTTTATTTCGCTGCCTTCTCGTCAGCTGCTTACAGGGCAAAGAAATTATTAAATATATCTACAAAAACGATTTTAACATACTTGTACAGAATTCATTTCGAACAAAAATCAATCACTCAATATATGCATACAGTAATATATATATAATATTAAACACTATTCTGAACAATAATGATCATACACAATGGAAACTTTTCAGCATTACGCATTCAGATGAAAGAGAGCTGAAAATATCCAGTTACCAGACAGGGCAAAGAAAGACTGATAACTACTTCTTTCTGGACGCATAAATCAGGCTTCAGGTGCTTGATGGTAATGGCTTCAGCAAACTTGAAGAGAACTGAACTCTTTTGCCTATTGATAATTTCGAACGACTTTGCGACGTCCACCTCACGCATGACCCGTGTCAAGGAGATGCCTGGCGATGGCACTGCTTATAGCATTTGTTCCCAGTTGTAGACATAAACATTTTGGTACATGTTCAGAAAATCGTAGACATGTCCCCCAACTTTATGGTCTTCCAATGTAACTGCCCCCGCAGATACATGTAAATTTGTATATACAATTGGTGTTGTTACTATGAGAAGGATATCTATCGATTTTCGATTGCATCAAATGAGAGCAAGTTGTTCGATAGACGGTGTCTAGCTTAGCTGCAGGATAGGCTATGGCTAGTGATGTACTCAGCCTTCTGTTGATCATTGCTGCAACGTTTTCACCTTTATAATCAAGTTGAATGTAGGCTGATTATTTCTCCACTGTGATTTGTTTTACATTTGTGACTTCAGATCTTCTATCCTTGTTGATGAACCTTTGACGGTACCCATTGTTCTTTAACATCTTTTCAAGACACTCAAATTCTTCCTCTCATTGATGTAATTACTCAGAAGTGGCTTTAGAAGTAAGCTATGCAGTACTTAACGGCACAAAAGAAGAAGTCGTTAGAAATTTGATAAGGTTAAAATTGCTATTGAGTGAGAATAAAGGTGGTATTTGAGTGTCAACTTAACAAGTGTGAAGAGGGTGTGAAAAAGAATAAAAGGAACATTTGAGAGTGATAATAGTGAATTAATTATAAAATAAAAGCAAAGTAATTAAAAAATGACGATAAAACACAATAGGGAAAGATTAGTGAAGAGGTTAAGACCATGGTAGAATAAGACACTGGGAAACCATTTTCTGTATACACAGTTTGGGGTTGTATTGAGGAATTGCCAGCGCCTCCGCCATACACAAAGTGCTGAAACCTGACGTCCTTTGTACCATTTGGTCTCACCTTTTAGATAATCTTGGAAGACGATTCTGGTGGGGCTAAGTGGCTTGAGTTCACCAAGTGCTCAAGAATTAACCTGGTAGTTGTCCTCTTACTAACCATGCTGGATAATGTCCAGAGATGAGTTTGGGAAGTGTGTGGCCAACCTAACTAACTTCAGAGGAAGGAGTGGATTTCTAAACATACACTGAAGTGGCCCAAAGCGACAGTTTATACCTGACATACGGATCGATCATTTGTGGACTTCAAAAACTGATCAGTAGCTCGGCCGAAAGGAAGGCTTTTCTCAATGGTCTGGATAGACGATTCTTCAGAATCTCGGCTCTGGTATCACCGTTAAATCAAACGTTCATAAATGGCAGTTTCTTTAGTACTATTGTAGTACCCTTATACCAACTATAAACATACGCTTTTTAATCTAATTTGCATATTTATATTATATATTTACACAGACCGATTTTATACGTACTTCGCAAACATTTGTCAATTTACTGTTGAACATTGCCTTTACAGAATTTTTGAAAATTTGACTACTGCTATAATACACGATCGTACACTTCGCAAGTGCATTTCAGTTTTGCGTTGGGAGCGTCGAGTGGCCACAACGCAAAACTGAAATGCACTTACGAAGTGTACGATCATGTATTATAGCAGCACCTTGATAAACGTTAAGAAGTACTAGGAAATACGTGTATGATAATTTAGTCGAATAATGCACGGGACACCATCTTGGTTGTTTCGGGATATTGCTTTACTTTCATTTTTTTCTCGGTGAGTCTTGAAGGATGCCCATTTTCCATGAGGACTTGCCTGAGTTTCTCCAATTCACCACTGATTGTATCACTGGTACGTATTCTTCTTATGCCTAAGGATAAAGAGTGTATCAGATGTTTCTTTCTTCTCAAAGGGACTCAACTGTGTCTCGCACAATAGTATGGGACAGGGTTAACAAAATGGATGAAATGAGAGATTGTTTACTGAATTCTTGTTGATTGAATTTACACTAAACACATGCGATAGGAATCACTCATCACCACTACCAGATATTACTATTCTTTTTGCCTCACATCTCTGTTTGTTATCTCTCTTCACTTTCTTCTCTTGCTTTGTGTGCTACATGGAGGGAGTGTGGAAACTCGAACTTCTGCACATCTGCACAAAGTTCGTACAGTCAATACCGGAGATACAAGAAAGTGGTACTACTACTCATTAAATCAAGAGATCAAAAATTATGGAAAATCGTGCTCGAAATGTCGTCATCAGTAAATATTATTGTACAACACGTGAGACTTCAATTCAGTTTTAGATATTCCCGTCGATTGATTGGACCGAAGTGCTCGGTCTCACGTCGATATGTCGGCTTCTTGAGCAGATGTTTTGACGATGTCTGGGCATGTAATTAGAAGATAATTGGTGGATGGTGACTAAAAGTGGAATCCAGGATACACATTTCGTCCGATTTGGGACTCGTCAACTGGATTTACCTGCATTCCGCAGTGAGTGACAGTGTTCTCACTGAGCCTCGAACCCAGTGCCCATGGTTTCAAACGCCAAAGCCTTATCCACTAGACTCGACAGGAAAATCTAAAATTGAATCAAATAATTAATATGACCTGTAAGGACTATCGTGGCCCATTTGGTCTAGCGGATAACGCTTTCGCGTTTGAAACCATGGGCACCGGGTTCGGGCCTCAGTGGGAACATCGTCACTCACTGCGGAATGCAGGTAAATCCAGTTGGCGAGTCCCGAATCAGACGAAATGCGCATCCTGGATTCCACTGCTAGTCACCGTCCACTGAATAGCTGTGAGACTATATCAAATAAATTTACTCTATTACACAAGTGAATTGGTTTTAAGAGATTTAACGTACGTCAATTGTTGTCAAAAACTAAATGTGTGATACTGATAACAATAATGATGTAGAATGAATTTAATAGATTGAACTAAAAAGTAATATTACAGTGGGGAAGTTAAACAAAGAGGTTGAACAAGATGTTTTTAAATTTATAGTTTAGGCTGTTCTCTATATATAGCCAGTCCTTTGACTATATATAAATGAAAAGAAAACGTTAGGGTTTAAAGTGATTGAGCTTATCCCTTTAGATAACGCTGAAGAATATATCGCATGTGTTTGAATGGCCTGAATCAATAAAGTGGTCACAGACGGAAGACTTTGACATCCTATACTTGTCTTTCATGATCTAAACTAGGTAGTAATAGGTGACATGTTTCCAGGGGACTTGCTTACCATATCTAATGAAATCAGCTCCACAGGAACATGCGGAACATTGGAGGCAGATATAAGCGGTAAATTATCTTTGAACCATTGTCGAGTTACACTTCTATTCGACAATAGCAGATATGTGTCAGTGGCAGGAAAAGATCGTTTTATAAACTCGGATAAACGACTTTTAATTACTTCAACAATAAGCTGACCTTTGAATGTCGAAACTCATAAATAGTGTCTCCTTTGGTACTGTCACTTGACTAGCAAGGTAAAGTAAACACGAATTCAATCAAAGAATGTTAGTGAATTGCAATGCGGGATAGTGACTCAAGCTATTATAATTACCCTAATGTACAATATACGTGTAAGAGATTGTACCTGTCAACGAAAATGTCCGACAGACATCCAACTGGTATAAAAGTGACTAAACAGTGAAATTTTCTCCTAAAATTATACGTTATAAA